>JAMXBD010001394.1:0-382101 GCA_024138025.1 Combretum micranthum
GTAAGAATGACCATTAAATTGGCATTATATTATATTTAAATATGAACCAGCGTAAATCACGTGAACACGTTGGGGAATATTTGTTGTTACCAATGGCGGTTAAGCACTGGGTGAGTCTGGATGGACGCAACCACAGGCAGCCTTGTACGGTTAAGGCGAGAGTGTCCCATGCGGGTAAGTATGGGAGATCTGAAGTGTAGACAGGTTAAATCTACATCGTCTATGCTTCCGGACCCCATAGATGCGTTGCTGTTTCATCACGTATGCATTCATATTGTGTGTAGATAGATTTACATGAGTGTATAATTAATGTTTGATAACTTGCGTGACCGGTAGTAGTGAGGAATGAACTCACTGAGCCCGTGGTTCGCTCACCCCCCTACAATTTTTGTGCAGGATTATTACTAGCTGGGATTGGGCTAGGAATGGGTGAAGAGAGCTTCTCCAACAAATTTTATCGAAGATAGAGATATAGGATATGGAAACTTAGAATGTAAATTAAATGAATTTGAATTTTGTATGTTGTAGTTTGGAAACCCAATTTCACTATTTGATGGGGGATACCGATTCTCTGCGATCTTGGTGGAAATTGGAAAATCGGATTCCATAGTTGAATTACTGTAATATATTATATCATTAGTATTTATAAAATTTTATAAATAATAGAGTCTTGTATACTCTGACATACAAGGCGGCTTTCATGTTACGGGTGCACACGTGATATGATGGCTTTAGATAAATCCTGTTAGGCCCCCATTTTAGAGTCGTGACAATATTTAATCAACTTTGCTTTGATTTTTACAACAAAATTCAACCCGAAAAGGATACCCCAACCAACCAAAAACTACACCTATAATCCACATTTAATTTGCAAGAATTATAGATCAAATGGAAGAGGAAAAAAGTTGCAAAGTAGGATGGAAATTCGTGATGCAACAGCCAAGAACTCCCTGCTGCAGAGACCGATTTTTCTTAACTAACTTTGATCCAAATTTGAGCCCAAACTTCAAACGAAATTGACCCATAATCCAACCAAAAAACTCCACATGTAATTCAACAATAAATGGGGAGAATTCAGTCTAGATAAACAACCACAACCACTTCAAATATCCATGCAAATTCAGATCTTGACAGCTGCAATAGAGGAAAAATTCAACAATCACAGCAGCACACATCTCCAAATTGAGCTCCGATTTTTGCAATATTCCTAGGCTTCAATGAGCTAATATTTTTGACCAATTAAACACCAATAGAGAGCCTTCAAATGGACACTTCATACACCAATAATTAATGAGAAAATCGAATCCAAAAATTGTCTAAAATTCAAGTGGAAATGTTCTAGAAATTTTCAAATTTTCAAACTTCAAATTTCAACAGATTTTGACCCGATTTTTACACAAGTTAAGCTCCTAATTTTACAGACATAAATGGAATTAATTAGCTACCAAACAAACACAATTAAGTCCCTCAAAGATAGCCACAAAAATCTGTCAAAACACAAGTCAAATTGTCATCCAAATTTGCCAAAATCGTATGAAAATTCCAGCTGCAATTGTGAGCACTTTTCAAGCTCAAAACCCTTTCCTTAGCCTCTAAAACTTAGTCTAGTCTTAGTATATGTATATAAGTTCAAGTTAGTTACAATTTGAGCTCATAAATCCCACAAAGCACCGCAAAAACACAGCTACAAACATAAGTGCGTCCAGCTCTCCTTTCTCTTTTTCCATTACAACCTTCAACTTAAAGCTTAGAAACCCTTATATGATCAACGATAAACCCTACCTTACTTCCATATCCTACCTATACACTAAGCCCATCAAGAACATCAATTTTCCCTCTCCAACAACATCCAAAAAACCAATCAAGTCTTAGTTATCCTAAGGTTCAAGAGAGGGAAACTAGCTAGACAATGTAAGAATATTGGATTGTATTAGTAAGCTCTCATTATAGTTAATGTGGTTTAGTTAGAAACTCATCATCTAACATTTGATATAGGTTTGATTTTTGCTTATAAAAGAAGTTGAACATCCTTCTTCATTCCAATCTAAGGTAAGTTCTAAACTACAGTCTATCCTTGTTAAATTTGTGAATAGACTTTAGAATGGATTATTGAGCATTGGATGAAAGTTTTGTAGTTGAAAGAAGTTGTTAATCTATTGATGAATTCAAGTGGAGAGATGGTTGATGTGTTAGAAATGCTTAGATATTGTTGGAAAAGAAAAACAACAACTTAGAAGTATTATAATTATGGTAATAGTAAATTCGGATTTAGGAATGAAGTAACCAAAACCATGCTCAAATTTCATCTAAACTAGTTTTAATTCATATCTAATGCCCTAGGATTTTATATGAACATAAAACTTGATAAACAAGCTTCAAAAGCATGATTAGGAGCTTTTACATTACAAGAAAAATATAATGAACAATTCATAGAAATTATACATATTAATAATTTTACAAATTATGAGTGAACTAAAGAAATAGATAAGAGGATTAGATGATGGTTTTAAGTTATATAATCGAACAAATGATGATACATAAGTATTTACGATTATAGAGACATCAACTTGAAAGTTAGGACTCTAAGCTTTAGGAAACTAGGAACCAAAAGAAATCATATAAAGAAAAATATTCAAAAGTTCAAATAAACTGTATTGATATATTTGTTATAAACAAAAAACGACCTTATCAATGGATTGTACTCGGAAAATACTATGAAAACAATTATTTATTCATAAAAAACGGATTAGAAATAAGTTAGATATGATTAAAACAAGTTTTGATTACAATTATTAGAATGCACTTGAAATCTATGCATGTGTTTCATAAATTTAAAAATTGTACAAATCTCTTTTCTTGAAAAATAATTTCACTACTAGAAAGTACTCTTCGGGTACTATCAAATCGACTTTTATACAACGAAATCGGATTTAAACGAATAAGAATCACAAACTAGAAAATTATTCAGTTTACGCTCTTAATAAACCAACATCAATTTTACTGTTATCCCTACAAGTATGATTATAATTATTGCTATTAATATTACTACTGAGTATAGTATTTAGTATTGTTGATATTTTCATTACGAGTCATGAATGATTATTAATACTGTTATTTTCATGATAACGCTACTGCATTTATATTATTATCGATACTATTATTATTTTTGTCATTAATATTATTATTTACTAATATTATGAAGATGATTATTATTATTATACTTGTAGTTACTATTAATATTGAGATTAATCTTTCAATACTAATATTACTGATAATATTGTAGTATTAAATTTAGTTGTTTTGCAATAAAAATAAAATTTAAGTGTAATAAAAATTTGATATATCTAAACTCCATAGACATACGATTTTATAACTTTTGAAAGGTATAGATACTAGAACATACTCTTAAATAAATAAAAATACCAATTTGAGAGACAGATAAGGTTGACAGGCAAAGAATTAATAAATAAAAATCTTCTTTTAAAAGCAGTAGAACTTAATAAAAGACAAACCCCTTGAATAAAAATATAGACAGCAATTAATAAAAATTGTATCAAATACTGATACGGAATAGTTAGGCCTCTATAAGGATTTAATTAAGTTATTTAACAATGCAATAATTAAAGTAACGGGTTTAGTCTATATTTCGGCGATTGGAATCAACGCCTTTAATTGTAGGAAGACTTCTCTTACAGATATAGTCCAATAATGAATCTCTATTATTTCCTTTCATAGGAAATTAAATCAATTTTCGGATTATTGATAGCTTATAAGATAAGATCATATTTTATACAACTTGTTGATGTTCAAAAGAGCTAGAATGGATATTTATTTTCATTAAAATTCAATGTTCAGGACTAATTTGGACAAAGAAATCAAAACAAGAGACTTTGAATTGAAAATTGGAAAAATTGAAGCATACGCCGGCATTTCATACTTCAAAGCGCCGGCGTTCAAATGGCTTACCCTTAAGGCCACTGCCTACACTGCCAGCTTTGCAAGATATTGACTCAACCAACTTTACGCTACCTCAAAGCTACCGGCGTAGAAGATGAATAGGCCAGCGTACATTGAAGGCCGGCAGCTCAGAATTGAAACATCACCAGCGCAAAAGGAGTTACAACCTACGCCGGTTACTAAGCCGCCGGCGTTGAGGCTGTGTAGAGCACAGATGTGAAGCGATATGAAGACAAGACATACTTGGAGGAAATTGAAGAGACCAAATATGCTGAAGTGTCTAAGCCGGTATCAAAGCCGCCGGCTTTGAGACAGCTTTCGTTATAAATCGACCCAACCTTTCATTTCTGATCACATACGCCGGTTAGATCTACATCTAAGCCGCCGGCGTAGAAGCAGCCTACCTGTGTAACTGAAGTTGAAAGCTGCCTGTGCACTGCCTGTGTATAGAAGAAATTGAAGATACATCGTCTGTAAGCCGCCGGCGTAGGATCCATAACTGCCGGTGTACGAAGTGAAACTGCAATTTTCATTTAATGTTTTGCACGAAATTTTTCATATAAATAGGGGTTCTCCCCCTCCAACATTCATCAACAAGCAGTAGCAAAGTAGTACACTTCATATAGAATTAGTCTAGCATTTTCATAGAGATTTGTGAGAAAATTTGTGAGCTTTCAAGAATTATAATTGAAGATCGTGATAACTTGAATTGGTGATTCTAGTTTCTTTCTTATGCAATTCATTTATCTAAATTATTTGTTCATAATGTTATCAATTACATATTCTTATTTGATTTTTGAATCAACACCCATGAGTAGCTAAATCTTTCTTTGTGGGAAATGATGAAATCCTAATTTTGCTAAAATGATTATTGAATTTATATTATAGAATTGTTAGAATTATGGAATATTTGTATTGAATCCTAATTATCTATTTTATCTCTGACTGAAGTTGAATTGATAAGAATTTTGATAATTTGGAAAAAGAATTGAGATTCATAGGAATTCATGAATTAAGATTAAACAACAATTGTGGAAACAATTAAGTTTGATTTTAATTTAGAAATTGTTCTATGTACTTCATGCAATATTTTATTTTAATTTCTCACTAAGGAATTAGGAGAAGTTAATTTAGGATATTAGACAATTATAGAATTGGAAGATTTATAATTGTAATTTAGATTCCATTGATAATTTGTCTAGCGGAAGCTAATAGATTATTTTATGGTTCACTAAAACTTTGTTTTAGATCTTTACAATTTCTTACAAATATCCATAATCCTAATTGTTCATATAATATAAATTCAGCATGATTAGTAAAATTAGGATGGATTCTTTTCCTTCCCACATTCATCTTATATAAACTTCTCACATTCTCATTCATATAGATAGAATTAGTTAGTAATTGATCAATTTTGATTACCTAAATATTAGTATAACTAATACCAATCTAGTAGTTAATTTAGTCTCTGTGGGAACGATACTCTACTCATTCTATATTACTTGATCAAGACCCAGTACACTTGCTTGTAGTATCTGAAAATTATATATACACATTTCGCATCAGATCATGTTTTTTGGCGTCGTTGCTGGGGACCAAAATTAATATTAGATTACTTTTATTTTTGCTAGTAGTTTAGGTGTTGTTCCAAAGAATTGATTCTTTTCTCTTTACAGGTTATATGCAAAAAGTAGAAGGCTGATCTTCTACCAATACCTGAAATTGAAAGAACTTTGCGTCAACAGAGGAGAGAAAACCGCAGAAGACAAGAAGAAATGGCAGAAAATGAACCAAGAAACAATGAGGGAAACATTGAGCCGAACAACAATCAAATTCAAGCTGCACCTGTTAGAGCACTCCGGGATTATACAGTACCTACTATACAAGTTCCTGCTGTGAGAAGACTTGCAGTTCAAGCCAACAATTTTGAGCTTAAACCAGCATTGATTCAGATGGTTGAATCACATCAATTTGGAGGATATGCCAATGAAACACCGGATGAGCACATTGCCAAATTCCTCTAATATTGCAACACTGTCAAACTCAATGGTGTTACTGATGAGGCCATTAGAATGCAGCTTTTTCCTTTCTCTCTAAGGGATAAAGCATTGGCATGGTTCAACTCTCATCCACCCGAATCAATCACTTCATGGGCAGACTTGACAACAAAATTTTTGAAGAGATTTTTTCCTCCTGCCAGAATTGCCAGACTAAGGAATGAGATCACCAATTTCACAAAATTTCATGGAGGATCATTATGTGAATCTTGGGAAAGATTCAAGGAAGCTGTAGGGAAATGCCCACATCATGGACTTCCGGATAATCTATTAATTGAAAATTTCTATCTCAGTTTAGATGAGACTTTGAGATCATTAGTGGATGCTACATCCGAGGATCACTCATGGGAAACATATGATGAAGCTAGTGCCATTAATTGAAGAATTAGCTTCTAGTGCTCACAACTGGAGCTGTGAAAGGACAAGATCAAAGGTGGAATCTGTTCAAGATAGTGAATCCATGCAACAACTCACCGCTCAAGTTTCAGCTTTAACTACACAAGTGAGTAAACTTGTAGCATCTAGTTCTTTAAATTCTAATCAAGTTGCTACTTGTGAGTTGTGCTCAGGACCACATCCAGTTTATGATTGTCCTCATGGTAATACACCATCATCAAGTGGAGAGCAACTCAACTATGTTGGAAATTTGGAAGAGTTAATTATGGACCATATTCAAATACTTATAATCCAGAATGGCGTAATCATCCAAATCTTTCTTACAAGAATGATGCAAATGTTTTCAAGCCCCCACCTGGATTTCAAAGACAAGGTCCCATAAGAAATACTCAGCCTCCACCTCCACCTCAGCAAAATCAAATTTCAACTGATGAATTTTGAAGACTTTCATTCAAACTACACCACACTCAACAATCAGCATGCAATCATTCAAGATCTTCAAGGAAATTCCATCAACTTGCTCAGCAAATTGGTAATAGACCATCTGGTTCTCTACCAAGCAACACTGAGGAAAATCCTAAAAGTGAATGCAATTGTTTTGAGAAGTGGCAAAGAAAAGTTGAGACCGCTGAGTCAAAAGTTCAAGAAAATGAGGAGATTCCAGTCAAAGACAAGGAAAACAAAAGATGGAGGAACCTGTGCAAAAATCACCTGAAGTAAAAGCTTATGTTCCACCATTCCTTTTCCAGGAAGATTGAAGCAACAAAATTGGATGAACAATTTTCAAAATTTCTGGATGTCTTCAAGAAGTTGCAAATCAATATTCCATTCTTAGAAGTGATTCAAGAAATGCCTTCATATGCAAAATTTATCAAGGAATTGCTTACTAAGAAGAGAAGGATTGATGGAAATGAACCATGATGCTCACAGGAGAATGCTCCATGATTTTGCAGAAAAGTCTACCACATTTGCCTACCAAACAAAGAGATCAGGGGAGTTTTACTGTTCCTTGCACTATAGGAAAATTTCATTTTGATAAAGTACTTATTGATTCTGGTGCAAGTATTAATCTTATGCCTTTATCCATTTTTAGGAAATTAGGACTTGAAGAATGCAAGGAGACTCATGTCACCTTGCAACTTGCAGATAGAAGTGTCAAATACCCACGTGGTATTGTTGAAAACTTCTGGTGAAGTTGACAAGTTCATATTTCCTGTAGACTTTATAGTCTTGGAAATGGATGAAGATCGTGAAGTCCCAATGATTCTTGGCAGACCATTCCTTGCAACCGGTAAAGCATTAATTGATGTGGAACAAGGTAAACTCACTTTAAGGGTAGAAAATGATCAGGTAACCTTTAATGTTTATGATGCAATGAAAAGATTTGATAAAGGTTCCTGTTATACTATTGATTGTTGATGAGTTTATCTCTGAGTCTGTTGAAGAGAATGTAGGTGGAGACTATGGAATCTGTTTTAAGAAATCTTGATGATTGGAGTGATGATGAGAATGAGCAAGAAGAAGAAGTTGAGAAAGTGCACCAAATCAAAGGAAGATATTATGAGGAGCTAGGCACTAGTGAAAGCAAGCCGTACCATCATTGATACAGCCACCAATCTTGAGCTTAAACCCCTTCCTTCACATTTAAAATATGCTTTTCTAGGAACTGGAGATACTTTGCCAATAATTGTTTCATCTTATTTGACAGGTGAACAAGAGCAGCTGCTTGGAGTTCTAAGGAAGCATAAAGAAGCAATTGGTTGGACTATTGCTGATATCAAGGGAATTAGCCCTATAATTTGTACTCACAAGATCTTGATGGAAGCTGAGTACAAACCGACAGTTCAACCACAGAGGAGACTCAACCCAACACTTAAGGAGGTAGTAAAAAAGGAAGTTTTGAAACTACTTGATGCAGGTATTATCTATCCTATCTCTGATAGTAAGTGGGTAGTCCAGTTCAAGTTGTGCCAAAGAAAGGTGGTATGATTGTGAAAAATGAAGAAAATCACTTGATTCCTACTCGTACTGTAACTGGGTGGAGAGTTTGCATTGATTATAGAAAATTAAATGATGCCACCAGAAAAGACCACTTTCCCCTCCCTTTCATTGATCAGATGTTAGAAAAACTTGCAGGGCATGATTATTATTGCTTTTTAGATGGTTATTCTGGTTTAATCAAATTTCTATATCTCCTGATGACCAAGAAAAAACCACTTTTACTTGTCCCTATGGCACTTTTGCTTTTAGGAGGATGCCCTTTGGTCTTTGCAATGCACCTGCTACTTTTCAAAGGTGTATGATGGCTATTTTTTCTGACATGCTTGAGAATTTTATTGAAATTTTTATGGATGATTTTTCTGTTTTTGGAAAGTCTTTTGAAGCATGTTTAGAAAACTTAGCTTGTGTTCTTCAAAGATGCAAAGACACAAATTTGATTTTAAACTGGGAAAAATGTCATTTCATGGTAAGAGAAGGGATTGTTTTGGGTCAAAGTTTCAGTTAGAGGAATTGAAGTTGATAAGGCAAAAATTGAGATCATAGAGAAATTACCACCACCACCACTGTTAAGGGAGTTAGAAGTTTTTTAGGACATGCAGGTTTTTATAGAGATTTATTAAAGATTTCTCAAAAATTTCTAAACCCCTTTGCAATCTTCTTGAGAAAGACACAGTGTTTGATTTTGATGACAATTGTTTGCAGGCATTTAACTTATTAAAGGAGAAGCTCACATCTACCAGTGATTATTGCACCTGATTGGGAGCTGCCTTTTGAACTTATGTGTGATGCCAGCGACTTTGCTGTAGGAGCAGTATTGGGTCAGAAGAGGTAAGTTGTTTCATGTTATATACTATGCTAGTCGGACTTTAAATGAGGCTCAAAGAAACTATGCCACAACTGAAAGGAACTTCTTGCTGTTATATTTGCTTGTGACAAGTTTAGGCCTTATCTGATAGGATCTAAAGTCATAGTATATACTGATCATGCTGCTTTGAAATACTTGTTTGCTAAAGCTGATGCAAAGCCAAGGTTGATTAGATGGATATTGTTGCTGCAAGAATTTGATCTTGAGATTAAGGATAAGAAGGGAACTGAGAATGTGATTGCTGATCATTTATCTAGACTAGAATCTGATAGTTTAGATATTCCTATCAATGAAAAGTTTCCTGATGAACAATTGCATGCAGTAGATCCTAAATTTGCCTTGGTATGCTGATTATGTCAATTACTTGGTTAGCAAAATCATTCCATATGGTTTGTCTACCAACAAAAGAAAAAGTTTTTGCATGATGTGAAAAGCTATTTTTGGGACGAACCGTATTTGTTCAAAAAATGTGCTGACCAAGTAATTAGACGTTGTGTGCCTGAATCTGAACAGCTTAGCATTATTGAGCATTGTCATTCAAAAGAAGCTGGAGGTCATTTTGGTCTTCAAAGGACTGTAGCTAAGGTCTTATCATCTGGATTTTATTGGCCTAATTTGTTTCGTGATTGCAGGAAATATTTATTGTCTTGTGCTCAATGTCAAAGAACTGGTAATATTTCCAAGAAACATGAATTACCACAAAACAATATCTTGGTAATTGAGCTTTTTGATGTGGGGAATTGACTTCATGGGTCCTTTTCCCTCATCTTTTTCAAACAAATATATACTTGTGGCAGTTGATTATGTTTCAAAATGGGTGGAAGCGTTGCTTTACAAACAAATGATGCCCGAGTAGTTTTAAAATTTTTGAAAAAGAATATTTTTACCAGATTTGGGGTGCCTAGAGCTATCATTAGTGATGGGGGATCACATTTTTGTAACAAGCAATTTGAAAAGCTTTTATCAAAATATGGTGTTACACACAAAATTGCTACCCCCTATCATCCACAAACAAGTGGACAAGTTGAGGTATCCAATAGGGAGATCAAAAGAATTTTAAAAAACTGTTAATGCATCTAGAAAAGATTGGTCTTTAAAATTAGATGATGCATTATGGGCTTATAGAACTGCTTTTAAAACCCCTATTGGAATGTCCCCATTTATGATTGTTTTTGGTAAATCATGTCATCTTCCTGTAGAACTTGAGCACAAGGCATATTGGGCCATTAAATTCCTTAATTTTGATGAAAAAGTTGCAGGTGAGAAAAGATTGCTTCAATTGAATCAATTGGATGAATGGAGGAATGAAGCTTATGAGAGTTCTCGTATCTATAAGGAATGAGCAAAGAAATGGCATGATAGAAACATTATCAAGTGGGAGTTTTTGCCTGGACAAAAAGTTTTACTTTATAACTCCGTTTGAAGTTGTTTCCAGGAAAGTTGAGATCAAGATGGTCAGGACCGTTTGAATTGCCAAAGTTTTTCCCTATGGTGCTGTAGAATTGAAAACTGATGATAATCGGACTTTTAAGATAAATGGGCATTTGCTCAAACACTTTTATGAAAGGGAAAACCATGATAGTGCTTCCACTATCATGAATTTGAAGGAACCATGAAAGGAATTGGAAAAGTCGGGCTAAGCGACTTTAAACTAAGCACTTCTTGGGAGGCAACCCATGTTTAATTTTAAAGTAGTTTAAATTGTTTTGTTTTTACTAACTTTATTATTAGTGTGCACAGGTTATTAAAAAAATATTGAAAAAGCTGAAGGCCGGCTCAAGGCTGCCAGCCTTAAGCCCGCTTTGAAAAATCAAGGAAGCCGGTTGTAAGCCGCCAGCTTTAAGCCAGCGTAAAAGTCAGTACAGGAGTAGGTGAGCACCACAGAAGAAGCCGGCAAAGGGAAGGTGAAGGCCGCCGGCTTAGTGCCAGTGTATGTTCAAGATTTCTTGGGTTTTGAAAAATCCCGATCAAAGCCGGCACTTAGGAATGAAAGCCGCCCGCTTTTAGCCGGCGTATACATGTAAGCCGACAGTGTAAATGGGTAAGCTGCCGGCCATTTGCTCTCGATATGAATTTATTTTAGTTACACCGATAGTAAGCCGCCAGCGTACATGACAGAAATGCCAGTGTACATTATACATAATTGCTTTTAACAGGTACGATCTCTCTCTCTCTTTCTCATTCCTCTCATACTCACTCTCTCTTACTCTCACCTGACGAATCCATTGCCCATTCCTCTCATCCATTGCGTTGAATCCATTTGTCCAAGTAAGTTTCCAATGATCTTTGCTCTTAGTTCTCGGCTTCAAATCCATTATATTGCATTATATCTATATAATCTGTCGATTTGGGTATGGATTACTGACATTGATATTGATTTCGGCTCTTAATGGAATAGATTGCTTGGATGATTTTGATACCCTGTTGAAAGTGGATTTCGGTTCCATACATTGTTATTCCAATTTTTGTTGTGTTGATCCATGATTAGTGTTCAATTGGAAAATTAGGGTTCTTGAGCTCATGTGCATTGTTAAATTTAGAAATTTGGGGTTTTATGGAATTGATGTTGTAGCTGCTGGATTTCTAAATTTTCATACTAGTTAGTAGCCATAATTAGTGAATGATGCTCAATTGTGCTTCAATTGAAGTTGGAATTTCAAAGTTCTGAAAAAATTAATGAAAAATCTGGTATAAAAGTGTTTTTGGGACTTTTAATGAAAAATTTTTTTAAATCATTTTTTTTGAAAAGTTTGAAATTCCAACGTTCAATTCTAAGCTGGCCAATCTAAGCTGCCAGCTTTGATTGTATTTTGCAAGTGTAAATGATCAATTCAATTCCATGAT
The DNA here is from genome assembly GCA_024138025.1 of Combretum micranthum. Lineage (NCBI taxonomy): Eukaryota > Viridiplantae > Streptophyta > Magnoliopsida > Myrtales > Combretaceae > Combretum > Combretum micranthum. The sequence continues at coordinate 12,121 of JAMXBD010001394.1, forward strand.
TTTTAGCTTCACTATTTATATGCCTTTGATCTCAATTTGTTTAAAATCATGTTTTAGGCATAAATTAAGATTGTAGTCATCAAGAATTTCATTGAAATTGTGCATTCCTTGTTTCTAATTAAGATCAATTTATTTGCAGGAATGGCTCCTAGGCAAAAGAGACAAAAGACTATAGATGCCTCTACATCTGGTTCTCAAACCAGGAATATGCTGTCTAATCAGTAATATGCTAAAGATCGAAAAAAGAGGCTAATGAAGATGGACTTCCTAAATACTCAGTATTTGGATTGGTGCCTATTGGATGAGTTTGGATTTTGATAGGATCAGAGAGATGATCCAAGACCTAGCTTGGATCAGGTTATTTGATTTCAGGGAGCCAACATACAAGAATTGACTATTGAGTTCTTGTCCACTTTGAAAAATATCCCAAACAGAGCTGAGTCCACTTTTCAGTTCCAAGCATATGGAGAGATAAGGGAGGTTAAACTGAAACAAATGAGCAAGCTACTAGGACTATATGATGAGGAAGAGGAGAATAGAATATGCCTAACAGTTGGCCTGAGGGGGATGATCACATGACCTAAGAGGCTTATTGGTTTTAGCTGGTTGCTCCTGATAGAGCAAATGAGCTTTCGTCCCCTCCAAATCATTGGCCACGTCTTTTGGTGCTATTGAGCACAAGCTACTCCACCACATTCTTGCACACACCCTGAGTTGCAAGAAGACTAGTCACAGCAAGATGACTAGTTTCGACATGTTTTATTTGTTTACCCTTATTAGAGGCTACATGATTGATCTGGGGGTGGAGATAGTGAACTTCATCTATAGGCAGGCAAATGATACCAGGACTAGAGTCTTGTGTTATGATGGCTACATTACTAAGTTGCTGAAGGGGATGGATATTTTTGAGCCTTCACAGGACGATGAGATATTTGAGAGTAGGAAAATCTAATCGGCACCATTCCAAGGCTAGGGATAGCTGAAAAACCCCAGAGGAGCTCAGCCACCAGTTCTGGAGGAGATCGAGTTCCAGGATATCTTTCCTGGAGATGCACCATTCGAGATTCCATCTACATCTGCTCCTCCTCCTCCTGTAGGCACTTCATCGGCATACGATATAGACCAGCTTAGGCTAGATATTCAGGAATTGAAGTGTCAAAGTCAGGAGCTCAGAGATAGACAGGACAAGGAGAGAAAGAAAAACAAGAAATTTAGAAAGTCTATCTTTGAGGCGTTGAAGACGGCCATCTTCTGCTTAAGCCCAGAGATAGGGGCTGGAATGACATACGAGACATCCACTGAGTCTAGACATAGCTCACATCACACAGACAGACTCAGTTCGGAGCATACACACACGGCCAGCCCAGGAGACACTCAGAGACATACTCCTGAGCATAGCAGCAGACCCAGTTCAGGGCCAGAGAGCTAGAGATCCTGCTAGCTCTCATTTGATCTTTATTGTCTTTATTTTTTATTGGCCTGTATATATATTGAGTACCCAAGTTCCTGTGGGTGGACTCCTTTATTTTTCTGCTTTTATTTTTTGTTTTTGTTTTTCTTTTGTAGTGATTACAGGAAAGCCAACAAAGTAAATTCTCTTACAATGCAAATTTTGATGACTGAGAAACAACTAACTTCAGGGAGGTATCAAATTCTTTTTCTTATTCCTTTCCTATGATTTAATTTGTTGCAAAACAGTGAGGACACTGTTTAGTTGAAGTATGGGGGAAGGGATAAATTGAATGAAGTGCTGAATTAAAATTATGAATATGATCTGTTGTCTACTGTTATTTATATTTGAAATTCTCCATCTTGTATTTTTGGTTTGAAAGCAAAATTATGAGGAAATTCTGCCAAATTTTTTCAAAAATCTCTTGAAATTGGAGATAGTACAAAGTAAAAACTGAAAGCAATGAAATTAACTTGTAAAAGTATCTTACTCACCTATTATTGTGATTGGTTTACTAAGTTAAAATTAAGTTATAGAATCCTTAAGAAACAAGTTTACTTTATTTTTAACTTTGGAATTGGAAATTTAAGAGCTGGTCGAGTTCTTTTGTGAAAAATAAATAGGCTTATATCTAGGAAATTTTAGTTTGTATATATTCTTTGAATTATAACACTTAGTGAAAGAGGTAGAAGAAACTTTTAAACTTAGTGATCCTTTATAAAAATAAGTCTTTGATATTGTTATTGCATTCAAAAAGAAAGAAACAAGCATAGCCACTACTCCTCTGACTTGAAATTTTGAGTTATGAGTATCTGAACGTGAATGTTAAAGTGAGGAAGAGTTCTTAGGGGTATTTTGAAACCTGGTCACTTAGGTGATGAGCCTGGGATGTGCCGACTCAATGAACTCACTATAACGAGAAGGGAAGAAAGGTAAAAGTTCAATTCATGAACTTTGAAAAGCAAAAAAGTTGAGGCAAAAACCTCCCAAAAAAAAATAAATGCTTGAAAAAGAAAAAGAAAATGAATGCAAATATGCAAATGAAGGAGTTATTTTTCTAAGGAAAAAGTAGATACCACATGCTTTCATTTAGTGTTAATTAGAATATATATAAGCTAAAAGTCCAATGAAGTTTAAAGAGTATTTTTCTTTAGTGGATTGAGTATTTGCTTTTTGAATAGAATGTTCTTTTGTTAAAAGTTGAGATTAAAACTTGTTTATTTGCATTAACTCCTAAATTTTAATTATAGTACTCTAATTACAAGAAATTGGTATGGTTAGAGCAATAGATACAAGAAAAACAAGTTAAAGAAATTGTGATTAAATTAAAAAAATTGTACTATCTATAAGAGATTTTATTTTATTCTTCATTTTGCTTGAGGACAAGCAAATGTTCAAGTGTAGGGAATTGATAAGATCATATTTTATACAACTTGTTGATGTTCAAAAGAGCTAGAAGTGATATTTGTTTTGATTAAAATTCATGTTTCAGGACTAATTTGGACAAAGAAATCAAAACAACAGACTTTGAATTGAAAATTGGAAAAATTGAAGCATACACCAGCATTTCATACTTCAAAGTCGTCAGCATTCAAACGGCTTACCCTTAAGGCCGCTGCTTACACTGCCAGCTTTGCAAGATATTGACTCAACCAACTTTACGCCGCCTCAAAGCTGTCGGCGTAGAAGATGAATAGGCTAGCGTACATTGAAGGCAGACAGCTCAAAATTGAAACATCACCAGCGCAAAAGGAGTTACAACCTATGCCGGCTACTAAGCCGCTGGCATTAAGGCTGTGTAGAGCACAGATGTGAAGTGTTATGAAGACAAGACATACTTGGAGGAAATTGAAAAGACCAAATATGCTGAAGTGTCTAAGCCGGTTCAAAGTCGCCGGCTTTGAGACAGCTTTCGTTATAATCGGCCCACCTTTCATTTGATCACATACGCCGGTTAGATCTACATCTAAGCCAGGCGTAGAAGCGACCTACCTATGTAACTGAAGTTGAAGGCTATCTGTGCACTGCTTGTGTATAGAAGAAATTGAAGATACCCATTTGTAAGCCGCTGGCGTAGGATCCATAACTGCCGCGTACGAAGTGTAACTGCAATTTTCATTTAATGGTTTGCACAAAATTTTTCCTATAAATAGGGGTTCTTCCCCCTCCAACATTCATCAACAAGCAGTAGTAAAGTAGTACACTTCATATAGAATTAGTCTAGCATTTTCATAGAGATTTGTGAGAAAATTTATGAGCTTTCAAGAATTGTAATTGAAGATCGTGATACTTGAATTGGTGATATCTAATCTCTTTCTTATGCAATTCATTTATCTAAATTATTTGTTCATAATGTTATCAATTACATATTCTTATTTGATTTTTGAATCAACACCCATGAGTAGCTAAATCTTTCTTTGTGGGAAATGATGAAATCCTAATTTTGCTAAAATGATTATTGAATTTATATTATAAGATTGTTAGAATTATGGAATATTTGTATTGAATCCTAGTTATCTATTTTATTTCTGACTGAAATTGAATTGATAAGAATTTTGATAATTTGGAAAAAGAATTAAGATTCATAGGAATTCATAAATTGAGATTAAACAACAATTGTGGAAACAATTAAGTTTGATTTTAATTTAGAAATTGTTCTATGTACTTCATGCAATATTTTATTTTAATTTCTCACTAAGGAATTAGGAGAAGTTAATTTAGGATATTAGACAATTATAGAATTGGAAGATTTATAATTGTAATTTAGATTCCATTGATAATTTGTCTAGCAGAAGCTAATAGATTATTTTATGGTTCACTAAAACTTTGTTTTAGATCTTTACAATTTCTTACAAATATCCATAATCCTAATTGTTCATATAATATCAATTCAGTATGTTTAGTAAAGATTAGGATGGATTCTTTTTCTTCCCACATTCATCTTATATAAATTTCTCACATTCTCATTCATATAGATAGAATTAGTTAGTAATTGATCAATTTTGATTACCTAAATATTAGTATAAGCTAATACCAATTGTCACACCCCAATGGGTACCCTAAACGTGACAGTCCGCCACACTCAATATTAAAGCTTAAGTATGACAACCTTAGTCATCTCCAAAAGCTTTTATATTAAGTGTAAGGCTTACTTTCACAATTTTAGAGGACCATATGTGGAGTAATGAAGTTTAGGGAGATATAAAAACATATTAAGAAAAGAGGATTCACAATAATTATTTGTTAATGGCAAAGACTTTACAAACTTAAGGACAATTCCCTAAATTACTAATCTATTATATAACTATTTGCATGCTAATATTTTGTTGTACTTTATCCAGATTTCTAATGTTCAAAAGAGATTACCTGCCCGCATGGTCCACGTGGCCTTAACCATAAGTACGGGAACTGCAAAAGATAGCTATCGGGGTATAAGCTAATAGGCTTAGTGAGAACTATTTCCATAAATAACTTCTTGTAACAAGATTCAAAAAAGTTGGTTAATCACACATATGTAATGCATCAAACACGTGGGCAAACAATCATATAGCTTTCTGGGAACTATATGTTGAATGGATTTACGCCCTCCATTCGGGGTTTGGTGATACTCAAAACAAGTAGTTTTAATAATAGAAAATTTAAGCTTGCGAGCACTCATCGCCAAGCATTCATTAAAAACTTTTAAACTTGTGAGCACTCATCACCAAGTATTCCGAATCTACTTGATTTGACCTTGCTTTCGGATCAACCGCCAAGCATATTCCATTAAGCCGCCAAGCAATCGCTTTCGGATCTTCCGCCAAGAGTTGCTTTCGACATGAGCCTACTATCCTTCTCACCCAAGGATAATAACCCAACCATGCAATGTGACTCGCTTCGTGGTATGCATGAGTTCATTAATTTATAAAGTCATAACATAATTATTTTCAACTTTAAGGTAATCAAGGAATTTCACACAAATCAATATTAAACTAAAACAATCACTTAGAACAATTCAGGCTTCGATATTCTTAGAATTCTTTCAAGGAATTATTTTACATGCATATCGGTTTATCTTTTCCTAACTCTAGTGCAACTAATTTACAAGCACAACAAGTGCAGCATTTATTGGAAATAAACTCACGATGCCATTGTCGTCTATTCCTCTAAGCGGATGAGTCGTTCACACACTCCACTTAATCGTAAAGTTCTCGGGGTGAAAAATCCTTCCTCGGGGTCACCTAACCAAAGAAAATACCCATAATGAGTTTTTTCTTGAAGATTTTCTTGAATTTTGACAAAACAATGTCAAAGAACGTTAAAGTTCGTGGAGAAGAATGTTCCAACTTAAAATGGCCATAACTTGGTCATTTTAACTCGGAATCGCGCATAAATATACCGATTTCTACCTACTCGAAAAGATCTACCCATTTCCAAAATTATTTCCATCAACAAAGCCATATAGGCCCCGAAACAGTGGTGACAAAATTCACCACGGATTTTCAAGTAAAAACACTTTGGTTCAAGAAATCAAAATTTGTTTGATAAATACTTAGTTATCTATATGATGAAAATTCTCTTTTTATAACTATATAACTCATATTTAAGCATGCTCAAGTGTCTTGTTGTCCAAATTATTTTTCTTAGGTAAAACTATGTCGGTTTGAAGCTTTTCGGAATTTGTTTTTGTAAATTTCTTTGAAATGAGTACCTTGTTTTCTTTATTTTCTAAAAACGTTTTATGTTGGTTTTATTTATCTCTTTTCAAGTAACTTTTGAAAATAAAATTTTCTACTCTCTAAGTTATATTAATACTATATTTGAAGTTTTCTAAGAAATATGTTATTCTTCATTTCTTGTGTAAATTCCTTTGTTTACTTGTTTTGCAAAAATTCCTTACTTGATATTTTTCATTCTTTTTCTCATTTCCAAAAATAATCATCCATGCATGAAAATTTGTTTTCTTCATAAAAACAACGTGGAACAATTAAGGACTTTTTAGAAAAACTAATTTCTATAATCTTATTAACTTCTTCTTGTAACTTGAAAAGAAATATCTTTATTATTTTCAAACCATAAATTTTCTTTGCCTATTTGTTTGCAAGGTCTTTACTTAAAATTTTCTTAGTCATCCATCTTATTTTCTTTCTTTACGAAAAGAACCATTGTTGTCAACAAAATATTTTCTTTTGAAATCAAGGTGAAATAATAAAGATCTAAGTGGCTTTTTAAAGTAAAAGTAGCTTATAAAATTGAGTGATTCTTTGTAACATGAAAAGGAATGAGTTTATTTTGTGTTGCTTTATAGATTTTATACTTTACATAAACTATTTCTAAGTGACAAAATTCTTCTTTTTAAATACAATTATGGACAACAATCTAAATGAACATGATTATGAGAATAATAATAACCAAAATAACATAAAGCACAATAATAAAGTCAAGTATTGGAGTCTTAGCTTTTACAAGGCTTCCGGGACTAAGAAATAGACTAGTCCCATAATAAGATAAAATGAAAGAAAGAAAAGCTTGTTTTGACTTGATGAGGACAAGTCTAAGACTAGAGACTAGTCTTAATTTCAACAAGGAATAAATAAATAAATTACAATGGAAAAGTAAATAAATTGCTTTGCATGAAATAAATAAATTGCAAGTGAGCTTTTATGCTCTACGGAATATGTATACATATGTATAGATATATAAACAACAACATAAACATAATTGGATTGGCATGAACAAGAACAATACATGAACATAATGTAGTTTCCATAACTTGTAGTATTTGGAAACTCACACTATGGTCATGTAAAGTTACATGACATGAAGAAAAAGAAAGAAATATAAAGTGGTTACCTAAAGAAGACTTTGATATGGTTATGTGGTTATGGGTTTTGGTTTGTTGGTAGAAGTTGTTGTAGAATTATTTGGAGAGAGTTTTGAGATGGTATTTTGGGAAAGTTTTGAGAGGAAAATTTGAGAGAGTTTTTGTATGAATTTGTGGGTAGTGAATGTGTGAAAGAAGTGAAAGAGGAGGGGGTATTTATAGGATTTTGAGGAGTGATTTTTGTGTGATTAAAATAAATGCAAAATTAAAACAATTTGAGGGGGAAGAGAGAGAAGGGGCGCCGGCCATTGTACTTTAGAGGGGGAAGAGATTTAATTTTATGACTTTTTGATAAATAAAATATGTAATATGTAAGGTAGATGTGATATAAAGTTATGGGAAAGGTAAAAAGTTAAGATTATAGGTTATGTAGAGTGTAAGAATAAGCGTAAGAAAAAGTAGAGATAAAAGAATAGTGTAGAATAGTAATGAATAGTGTAATGTAAAGTAGATATGACAATTAAAGTACCGGTAGTAAGAAAATACGCGTATAATAGCTATATCTGTTTTTTTACTTACCGAAAATTTTCGAAACTGATATTTTTGGAAAACTTATATTTTTACGAGTCTAACGGTGTATTCGAAATATTTTTACTATTTCGAGCCTCCGGACACGTTTTTCAAGAACTGCGTCCGATCGGGTTCGAAGGACACCCGAATTTTGCAAAACTGAAACTTTTATAAAACCTATGGTTATTACGGACTATTCGAGCTAATTATCCCAACTTTGTTTTTCAGGGCCAAAGAAAACGGCAATGCCGGATTTAGTTTGATACGGTAAACTAGGGTTTTGTTGACCTTTAGGGTTTCGTTTGACTTTCGGTTAGGGTTTTGTGCTAAACCGATTCCGAAAATTTAGGGGTTTACACCAATCTAGTAGTTAATTTAGTCTCTGTGGGAACAATACTCTACTCATTCTATATTACTTGATCAAGACCCAGTACACTTGCTGGTAGTATCTGAAAATTATATATACACATTTCGCATCAGATCATTATACAATGATTTAGCAAGGACCACAAGTGAGTTACTTGACTTTATCGCATTGTTTGTGCTTGTAGTATAGTTGCATTTGTAATAATATATATTCAATTGATATGCATGCAGGATTGGGAATAATGCATGATGCGTGGTGTATGATTGGATGGCAAATTATCATAATATAAGTGATAATCCTATTGTATGATAAATATTGTATGAATATGTTGATGATTGTCTGTAAATTGTATGATCGCCTTAAACTTGATTAACAACTATTGGTACTATAAATGAAACGGACATGCATTGCACGATTTGCATAAATGCATATGGAGAGGTGGCAGCCTACTACGTGTTAATTTCAGTTCTGGTAATGCTTGGTTTTTCTAGGCAAGAGGCTATTAGTTCTACGCAAGCTTACCTTTGTTCCGTCGGTTCCATGGGAACTAATTGGAAAATGAAGGACGCTGCCCATGGTATCGTTGTGAAATGACTAACACTTAGTGGAGTCTCTTTGTTCCAAAAGGAAATTGAGTGAAGAAACTATAAAATAAAGTAAAGAGTAAAGTGAGTGTTGTTATTCCTATGGTTCTCTGTTTCTCCTGGGTAGGTGGGCCATTGATCAGTTCCTTCAACCCCGATAAAGAGGGCGTAAATCTTCATCATGTTTTGGATTCTAAATCATCAAAGCTTGTAATGTGCATATGGTTGACTGTTGCATTAATATGATTGACGATTATACTCGGTTGCTATTGGTTGATGTGTGGTCTGGTCAGGTTATCTCACTGAGCCCGTGGTTCACTCACCCCCCAATAGTTTTTGTGTAGGATTATTACTAGCTGGAATTGGGCTAGGAATGTGTGAAGAGAGCTTCTCCAATAAACTTTATTGAAGATAGAGATATAGGATATGGAAACTTAGAATGTAAATTAGATGAATTCTGAATTTCGTATGTTGTAGTTTAGAAACCTAATTTCACTATTTGGTGGGGGATACCGATTCTCTGTGATCTTGGTGGAAATTGGAAAATCGAATTCTATAGTTGAAATAATATATATATTTTATCATTTGTATATAAACTTTTATAAATAAATAGAATCTTGTACATTCTGACATACAAGACGGCTCTCATATTACGGTGTGCACACGTGATATGATGGCTTTAGATAAATCCTATTAGGCCCCCATTTGGAGTCGTAACAGTTGAAGAAGTATGGAGTTCACCATAGATTGGCCACACCTTACCATCCATAGACGAGTGGCCAAGTTGAAGTATCAAATAGGGAGTTGAAAAGGATATTGGAGAGAAAACTGTGGCCACTAACAGAAAGGATTGGAGTGATAAGTTGGATGATGCTTTATGGGCACATCGAACTGCTTTCAAAACACCCTTGGGATATACACCATATAGATTGGTGTATGGCAAGGCATGCCACCTTCCAGTAGAGATAAAACATAAGGCCTACTAGGTTATAAAGGCTGCCAATTTAGATATGGAAGCGGCAGGTAAACATAGGCGTCTCCAATTGAATGAATTGGATGAGTGGAGACAAATGGCATATGAGAACAACAAAATTTACAAGGAAAGAGTTAAACAGATGCATGATGCAAGAATCCGTCATACAAGGCAATTTAAAGAAGGAGATTCGGTTTTGTTGTACAACTCCAGACTTAGACTATTCCCAGGAAAGCTTAAGTTAAGATGGTTGGGTCCATTCATTGTGAAGAAAACCTTTCCCATGGAGTTATGGAAGTGGAGCACCCAGATAAGGGAAATTTCAAGGTCAATGGCCAATGACTTAAACTATATTATGGGACTCAAGAGGATTGGAAAGGGAAGGAGGAGTTCAAACTCCTAGAAGTTGAACAAATGGTGTAGGACAACATCACGTTGAGCTGAAGACGTTAAACAAGCACTTCATGAGAGGCAGCCTATGTCTAGTTTAATTTTGCTTTGTAATTTTAACAGACTCATCGCACAAATTTTGTGTTTAGTAGGTTTCGTTTTTGTATTTAGTGTATTTCTTTTTCAGTTTTGATTCATTTGGAGGAAGATCAAGGATAGAGACATCATTTAATGGAGATAAATTAAAACAATTGTGGAAGATTCAAGTTAAAGGCATAAAAACAAGAATTCAAGCACATAGGAGAATGCACCCTGAATTAAGGTCGTAGCACATCAGAGTAGGAAAACAAAGATATTACCTTGTTATACACGGGCGTAAGTCAGGCCGTATCAATTAAAAATGGCCATAATTTAGGACGAATCAAGGCAGTAATTCCATAGAAGATATTACCATCCAAAATATGGTCGAATGTAAGTACCAATAATTTCCCAAGAAATTTACGGCTAGGTTAATGGTTGTAATCCAGGTACACAATTCTCCATCTTTTCCACAGTAGCTAGTCAATTTATAAATTTCCTATAAAATGTTTTACGGCTTATTATACGGTCATAAACTAGGTGGTTTTTCAATGCATATTTACTCGAGGAGATTATGGTCTAGATTAAGGGCGTAATCTAAGCCGCAACCCAACTCTGTTTATACCCGCCTCCTCCTGTCTCCCTCCTCAGTATAAAAAAAAAAAAAAAAATTTATGCGGTCATTTTCTCCATTTCTCTCTCTCTCTCTCTATTTCACGCCCTGTTATACCTACACTCCTATACTTTCAAGGATAAATTTTTCTTGTTTTATTGCGCTCTTACAACATTTGGAACACTCATAAGGTATGATTTCTACCCCGTACTTGTATTTTCCATGATCATCGATAGTTTTGGGTAAGAAAATAAATTTCTTTTTAAGGTTTTTTATTTTTGTTGTGTTCTAAGGGTTTTGAAAGCATGTACATGTATATTAAAGATTCACATATGATGGTATTAAAGTGGATGTTACCTTTGATAAAACAGCCAATTTAATACATGTACATGTATATTAAAGATTGTTTTATCTCATTTACTTCCTTCTACCGATGATAGCGATAAATCTGGCTCTGGTTCAGAAGAAGATAAGAATGGCAATAAAGTGGCTACTGAACCGAGCAATGATAGTGGCAGCACTGAGAGTAGGAGTGAAAAGGATCCGCATAACTGATCCGGCAGATCCCATTTCTTATTCTTTCTTTTAGTTTTATCTTTAATTTCTTTTTGGGAGCTGTTTGGCCTTATGTGTACTATCAAACCTAAAGAGACTCCATTTTCTTTGTTTAGTTACTTTTTCTTATTTTTTTTGTTTATGTTTTTTAGTTTTTATTTGTGGTTGTAAGATCGGAAATATGGAGTATGGTATCGAATGACTATTGGCTTCTTTAACTGGAACTTATGATGGAGCAAATTTTTTTGAGATCAGGGCAGTTTCAGTTTCTTTTCTTTTGCATTTCATTTTTATTTTTTTTTTTATTTTTCCTCTTTGTTCTGTTTTAAGACATTGGGGACAATGTCCATTTCAAGTGTGGGGAAGGGAACTTATATATGGAGTATGGATATGACCTTTGTTTATCAAATTTCTTTCCATTTAAGCATGTTTTAGGAAAACTTATTCGATGCAAGGTTACATGTTAATATATCTCATATGAAGTAAAGTAACTAGGGGATTAATTTGAAAGTTATCAAACTCATTACTTGTTTATGTCCTTCCATTAACTTGTAAAAATTACATGGTAGAATCTAAATGGTGTAGTTTTATTTGTTATTTAACTAGGAATTTAGGTATTGGATCAGTATAAAGCTTTAAGTAAGGGGTAATTGGTGAAAATCCTAAACTTAACTTTTTGTATGGATTTTCATTCAATTATCCAGTAAAACCAATTCTTCTCATAAGAATAGTCCAAATTAAACTTATTAAAGCACATGCCCCATTATTTAATTAAGAAAAAAAAGGGAGTTAAGGATGTGGAGGTTCGATGGGGTCCCTTTAAAACCTGATTACCTAAGGTCGTCCGACCTGGGATAAACCGACCAAGGAAATATTCTTAACAAAATAAATAGAGTTCAGGTAGTCTCGTATCTCGAGTGATTAAGTCCGCGGGATGCCCTAAAAAGGGAATAACATCTGTTAACTTGGGTGATGAACCCAGGATTATCAATTGAAAGCTTGCTACATAGGTTGCGAGATTCATTATAAACAGGACATTTAAATAAAGGGGCTAAGGCTACATGGATTGTCATTCGAGTTGAATGGACTTTATGGATGATTGATGGTTATCTATACATTTATGATAAGAAATCAAAATTAGCTTATTCTCTTTTTTTTTGGAGAATTTGTATATGATTTTTATATGTGGATTCCTATTTAAATGATGAAGGTAAAGGCTGGATTATTTAGATTAACCTTGGAATTTTTGCAAAATTAATGGATGGACATGTCATAACAAGAAAGGAAGGATTATAATGCATATAAAAGAAAAGTCACTTAATGAACAATTTTAAACATAAATGAGAGATATTTATGTTAATCATAAAGGAATGAATCATGTATGAGTAGTTTTCCAATAACTTAGAAACAATTTTCTTTCATCAACTTCTTGCTTGAGGACAAGCAAGGCTTAAGTGTGGGGAAGTTTGATAGGGGCAATTTACCATACTCATTTAGGTGAAAGTATGGCCATTTATGTTCTAATTCTTGTTGAATTCAAAATAATTGGTACTTAATTAGTGAATATATTCATTTCAGATATAAATGTGATAAACATCAAGTATTCGATCAAAAACCAACGAGATTGAAGCTAAATAAGTCATTCAAGCAATATTACGATCGTATTTATGCCGGTAATCCTCTCGGGTCATACGTAAAGAGTAATTACGGACCGTAACCTATAGAAGAAGAGAGGAAATTTTCATCAGAGAAGAATACGGCCTGAGATACAGCCGTATTCCAGAGCGTGATCTCTTTGGATTGTTTTATCAAAGAAGGAAACGGTCGTAAATTGAGGGAGAACTCGTAGCACAAAGGAGATAATGGCCGAGATAACAGCTGTGATAAACAGGGTAGTAAACTGCATCATTTGTTCACCTGCGAGCTGCAACCGTATTTACATGTGGAATTGGAGACTAGAGATGATTACGGCCTGTGTTCCGGCCATAATGGCAGTTACAAATTGCTTCTTTTTACACCAGTTCGGAATCAAAGTGTGTTTTTGAAGAGAAATGAAGCCCATTTGATGCCTAACTTCCTCCAATTGATGTGTTGATTGGAGGAAAAACATGTAAATAGTCCTCCGAATCATTGCAAAAAAAGAAAAAAGGAAAAAAAGATGAGAAATGATTGTAATAGAGTAGACACATTCATTTTAGACAAATTCTCTCTTTGTTTCTAATAACTATCTGTAAAAACACACTTCTATTCCATCATCATTTGTGTTCGTGCAAGAGTGCATTTGTACCAGATTCTTGAGTGTTATTTAATCATTAAGGGTTGTTCTCTATCTTTTCTATGTATTTTTGTATTTTATATGTATTGTTGTGTCTCCATGATGTGTGAGTAGGTTGTTAGGGCTTGTATAGCCATATTTTAGCATGTATATACATGAAATAATTGTTAATGTTAGAGAATTCACTAATCTCTATAGTAAGTTAAAGCATGCTAATTCTAGGTAGTGCACGACTTAAGGTTAAACCAGATTTCCATAGGATGCGATTGAGAAATCTACCTATGGAATAGATCTAAGCTACAGGGGGAAGTTGCTCATGATGCCTAGAGATAGGGTTATGAAACCTTCTGCATATGCAATTGAAATTGCCATTGGGATCATTTTCTTAATGCAACTCTAGTCGGCTGTTAACTAGGAAGAGATTTCAGTTCGACAAGGTTAGGATTAGGATTCAATAGATTCGAGAGAGATATTGAATTAAATGATGGAATCCCGCAGTTATGAAGGATATACAAATAACAAAGATGTATTACATGTTAACTCATTGGTGAAGCAAGTCTGATTTGTTTAATTGTGAAAGTTACACTTAGTTGTTAATTCATGTTATACTATAGTTTAGTTGTAATTTATCTATTACTTTATTGTAAATCCTGATTTGATTCGATTGCTAGATAATAATTAAGAAGGTGAGTAGTAATACTTGTTGACGGCCTCGAGGAATACGACCCTATAATCTAATCCTATACTACAATTGATAGGTGCACTTGCCTAAAGTTAACCTAAATATAGGAAAGGATTATCGTACATTAAATTAGTAAACTTAGGTTACACCAATTTCCTTAATGTCTTGTTCCTCAAATGGAGTCTTAAGCATACCTGTTTCAACAAAATTCTATGGGGTTGGTAGTTTACATCGTGCTTAGTGAGATACTCCCTTTATTCGTACCATAAATTCAAACAAGTTTATTGATTTTCACACATATGCTAAGCATGCTATGCAACAACCACATGTTACAAACAATTATTTATAGGTAATTGGAAACCATACATAGAAAGAATTTATGCCCTCTGTATCGAGGGTTAGAGAATTGTATTTGAAGATCTACACTATCTTCATTGCTAGTTCTTGAGCACTCTGATCATAGCGATCGATTAACATAGCTCATCCTTAGACTGAATCCTCAGTACACCTTAGTTCCCTAAGAATGAGCTTGACCTCTGACCTTTTCAATTCCTTGCATAGGGGTAGCAGCCTTCAACATGTAACTCAATGGATGTAATGCATGTCCATTTAATTTATATCAGGCTGAGTATAATTTAACGTATACTTAAAGGTGATCAACAAGTATCATACATACATAAGGAACATGTAATATTGATTATGTACTTAAACAATCATTTTTTGGTTCGATATGCTTAGCATCCATTGTCACACATTCATAGAAGCATATACAAATAAACCCATAACCCTATACATATTCAATTTATCTTGTACTTATAAATATAGTATAACTATCTACAAGCACAAGCAAGGTAACAAAATCTTGAGGGAAAACTCACTTGTCTATATCGTAATCCGCTTAGTCAGAATAATCCTCAAGAAATAGGGTCTCATATTTCTCGTCATCTAGACAAAAGAAATACCGATAATGAGTATTTCATGGAGGTTCTACTTAAGTTTCTAACTCCATTTATTCTATTTGCATCATTTTTCTCCATTGCAGAAATTCCAACTTAAAATAGCCATAACTTGCTCATTTTAACTCGAAAATTTGCATATTAATAGTAGTTTTCTACCTACTCAAAAATATCTATCTATTTCTAAGGTTATTTTTAACATTTAAGGTCATCTAAGGGTCAAAATTAGGTTGTACAAACTCATCTTAGACATCCCAACTTTTGTCATTTTCAAATTTTGAAGTTTCTACTTCATATAGACTTCTATAATCAAGTATAAAAGTCTCTCTTTCTTTAGAAATCATATAATTATGATAGTAACTCATATTTTATGCATGATCCCAGTGATGTTGCTTCAAAATAAAAATTTTGTAAATCATCTTTTATAGAAGGTAGTAATGTTGAGTTTTATGAATTTTTTTTTTTAAACCTGTAATAAAATTCTTTATGTTAAATTTTGTGAATATGAGACTTAACAAAAATTGTGGTTTAATATATATTTTGAAACCTTAGAGGACTTATATTTATTTCAAAAATTTCATTTAATGACTTATTTTACAAGACATGGTTTAATTATTTGTGGCATAATATTCTAAGTGTATTCCCTTGATTTTTTTTTTTTTGGCTTTTCGATAAAATCTCATTTCTTAGATTTGATAAATGTGAAATTCAATTAAATAAAATCATGGTTTTATATTTATTTTAAATTCATGAATATTTTATTTTCATATTAAACTTCTTTTAACTAATTATTTTTCAAAACATGAATGTTTATGTGTTTGCGAAGAAAAATCATTCTAAGTTGCATCATCTTTTAAATATTTTAAATTTTAGCATATGAGAAAAATTAGGCAAATGACTTGTTCTAAATTTTATTTTGTAATAAAAGGCGTGTTAGTGAATTTTAAGTAAGATTTTTAGAAAATTTTACATAACAAAGAATTATCAATATTTATATTTGATAAATTCATATTGGCACTTTAAAAAATATACTTGAGTGTTTTCTTTCAATTTCTTTATTTTTAATGAAAGGGTTCCCAATTATTGGAAATAAGATTTTCATAAAATAATTTGCATAACAAAGAGTTATCAATATTTTTAATTTTAGAAAAACTCATTTTGACAATATGTCCTAAGTATTGATAATAAGGTCATTGAAATTCATTTTATAAATTTTCTCATCTTTGATAGTTTATTATGACAACATCACTTATAGCTATGTATGTACATGAGAAAAAATATAGTGATGTACTTAAAGATAAAATTATGGGCATAGACTTATCAAAACATAAAAATTAGAGATAGATAATCAAAAGTAAGCAAATATAAAAAATAAAGGCATGAGAGTCTTAGCTTGTCATCAAGACTCTTTTGAGACTTGAATAAACCTCAGTCACCATAAAAATAAGAAAATTATAAAAGATGTTATGAAGGTTTCCCGAGACTTGAATGTTTCCAGTCTTATAAATAAATCAAGAATATCAACTAAATAAATATGGGAATCTTAGATTTTATGTCAAGGCTACTTGGGACTTAGAAATGAACAAGTTCTCTTTAGATAGCAAAATAATTAAGAGTAAAACAAATAAAATGGAAGCCTTATAATTTTAGACAAGGCATTCATGAGACTTAGATTATGGACAAGTTCCCTTTTGTTTCGATTTGATAAGAACAAGTCTAAGACTAGAATTTGACTAGTCTTATTTTATTTTGCATGAAATAAATAAGAGCATGAAATAGAAAGAGTTAGATTAGTGAGCTTTAGGCTCTAGAGAATATATACATTACTTATACATATTAACATATAGAAAGTGTAAACCCTCAATTTCTAGGGAAAAGTTGGAACAAATACTAACCCTAGTTAAATTAGAGTTTCAAAAGTCAACTAAGATCAAGACAATTAGTAGTTCCACATTCGGTGATCCATGCTTGAAACATAAGGACAATAGAAATAAGTTAAGATGGATTATAGTTCGGAATAATATAGGATAATTTAAAAAATCATATTTGTTAAAATTCTATTCGTTCGAACCCGAACAAGATCAGTTCTCGAAAAACGTACCCCGGTGGCCGAAATAGTAAAAGTATTGCAATAACACCAAAAGACTCGTAATTATATAAGGATTTCAAAAATATCAGTTTCATAATTTTTCGGTAACTAAATATATTAGTTATAACTTGTTACGTGTATTTTATTTACTATCGATATTTTAATTGTCTAGTATACTATTCATAATACTATTTCTACTATTCATTACTATTTCACTATCTTTACTTTTTCTTAACCTACTTTTTACAATCTACACACCTATTCTTACACTTTTACATTTTCAATACAATTTTATTCACATCACACCTTACATGTTATTACTTTTCATTACAAAAATTACAAAATAGAACAAAACTCTCCTTCTCTCCTCTCAAGAATGCGTCGGCCCTCTCTCTCTCATCTCTAATTATTTTTGTATTTTATTTTATTTTATTACATCTAATTTTCACTCCAAAACTCTATAAATACCCTTTCGTTCCTTCACACTTTACACATACTTCTCAAGCCTTAACAAAACTCTACCAAAATTTCCTCTCAAATTCTCTTTCTAACAATTCCCTCTCAACACACTCTCTACCACTCACCACTCTTCAAGAAAAATAACAAACATACTACCCATTTATCTCTTCTAAAATCCTCCAGTAAACCTTAGGTAAAATCCCTACTAAAATTTCTTTATCATGTCATGTAACTTAACATGACCATGGTGTGTATTTCCTAAATAAACAATTGTTATGAAAGTAACACTATGTTTATGTTTTGTTCGTGTTCATAAACAAATCTTATTTTATATTGTGTGTTTTATTATTATTATGTTATTATGTTGTTATTATTATTCTAATATAACTCCTACATGTTAGTAAAAATATTTATTCATATATATTTCCAGAGCATATGAGCTCACTAACATTTATTTATTTATTATATGCATTACAATTTATTTATTTGCTTATTTCATGCTATTAAATTAAGACTAGTCAAGTCAAAATGATTTTCTTTTCTTTTCTTTTTGGGACTAGTCTATTTTTGGTCCCCGGGATGAAGCTAATTCCCAAGACTTGACCATATTATTTTGTTTATTTGCTTATTATATTTCTTTCTATCTTTTTATATATATTCTTATCATTTTTCATTGCTACATAATCATATTTATGCTTGATTAGAATATTGTTGTCTTAATAAAAAATAAAAATGGGTTCTTTCGTCAATAAAGAAAAGTAAACTAATTTTTTTTATCACTTAACAATGGATTTTTCAACAAAAGATCTAAGTATTTTTCACTACAAGAAATTTTTGCTTTAGAGACAAAAAATTCTATCTCTGAAAGTGAAAAATCTGTCTCTAAAGACTTTCAGAGACAGAATTTCCGTCGCAAATTTTTGTTTCAAAATCATCATCGCTAATTCTTTTAGAGACAGATTTATTTTCCGTCGTAAATTTGCTACGAAATTTCTGTCGCAAATTTGTCTCTGTTTTATAATTAGTTATTTTTAAATATCCAATTAGTAAATATTAAATAAAATTATTCCGTCGCAAATTTGTCTCTGATTCTAAGACAAATTATTAAAAAAATACACATTTGCCTCTTATTTATCCTTCCCAGGAGGTCACCCATCATAGAATGCTACATACTAAGCACACTTAACATTGAAGTTTTCACAAGCACTAAACCGATAAACCAATTTGTATCTTCATGAGTAAAGTTCCACTACTGTTTATTAAGAGATACCACAATTTATAATATTATAACTATAAAACATTTTATATATCTTTTATAGTTTATTTTTATTTTATAATTTCACTTTACATATTTATTAAGGATTTTTCATTAATATTTTATTAAAATAATATATAATATTAATATATACAATGTTTACATTTTGTAATAATTATTTTAAATTATATATTTATTATAAATATATAATATTTTCAGTAGTATATTATAATTTTTTTTCCAAATATGATATTATTATTAAAAAATATATATTATGTAAATATAAATAATGTTATACATATAAATTTATTATATATTTAATCATATATAATATAATTGTACTTTTTACATTAGTTATTTAATATTTTATATTAAATTAATAAATTGTATATTTTTAATTAATGTGTTTATTGTTTATTTCATTTTTGTTGCACTTAATAAATATAATATAATGTAAACAATATAAAAATATATTTTTCATTATTATATTAATAAAATAATATATAATACCAATTTAAATATATTTAACTAATTATTATATATTACATATTTTATTACTTAAATATACTATATTTTTACATAGTATATTATTTTTTCCCAAAATATGTTATTCTATTTTAAATAAAATATAGCATGTAAATATAAATTATGTAAGATATATATAATAAATTTTTTATATTAAAAAATATATGAATAGTCATAATAAATATATAATAAAAAATTATAAATAATATGAATATATATATTTTTATTAATATATTATTAAAATATAATATATTATTTATATATTTGTATATGTTTAAATATACTAAGTTTACATTTTATATTAATTATTTTATTTTACATATATTATTATTGAAATATTTTATTTTTAATTAGTATTTTATGATATTACTTGCATATAACATATTATATTATTATTATACACTATTTTATTAAGTTGTATAATTTGAGTTTTTATATAAGTTATTATGTAAAAGAATATATAATAAGATATAAATATAATATTTATGTTTTAAGTACTATTTTTAATTTATATTTTATTATATATAAATATGTAATGTAATGTTAAATATATTATAAATAAAATATATATAATTAGTTGTAAATAACAAATGATTATACATATTATAGTTATTATATAATAAAATTAATTTACAAATATAATATATGTCCTTATTATGTAATGCACATTTATATATATTATATTATATATGTATAATTTAAAATAAATTTTAAACATAATTATTTATATACATATATGTAATAATTTAGTTTAGAGACAAATTTGCAACAGAATTTAAAAAAAATAGAAATTAGCGCTAAAATAATTTATTTCCCTCTAAAATCAGAGACAAATTTGCAACGGAAAAATTTTCGTCGCAAATCAATGTGTAATCCGTCGCAAATTCCGTCGCAAAAGCATATAAAAATTAGAAGATTATTTATAATTCATGTCATCATAAATCCGTCGCAAATCTGTCTCTAATTCATTTTTTTAGAGACAGAAATTTTCCGTCGCAAATTTTCTGTCTCTAAAGGCTAGTTTTCTAGTAGTGTTTTTTAATAAATTCTTTTCAAAAGCTTAGATAAGCTAATAATAAATTTTAAAGTATTAGTAATAAAGATTTCTTCAAATAATAAAAATAACTCACTTCTTTATAAATCGAAACTAAATACCCCATAAAAATATAATTTTTAGCATTAAACTTAAGATTTTAACACAACCATATCTTTTATAAACCTTAAATAGGTTCATCATAGACCTTGAAAATAACTTACTAAGTAAGTTTTTACAAGACTTAATCTTAATATTGTTATTCTCTTTTCAAAGTTTAAATAAAATTTTTGCTAAGTTCCAATGTTGATAATTATTTATTATGAAAGCTTTTCTTATAAGCTTATCTAACACGATTATGCCACCACTTGATAAATATTAAGAGTACAACAAGTTTTTCAATCAAGGTAAAATCAATTTACTATTTTAGAAACCAACTTAGAAAAACAAAATTTGCTAAGAAAGTGAAGTTTTAAAAAAAGCTAAACTTATTTTATAAAAGAAGTAGAAGAATATAAAAATGAGGGGAAAACATACAATTAACACAACTCCAAATATTAGACAACATCAATGACTTAAGAAAAATTTTAAAAACCTTATTTTTCAATCACTAGAAATAAAATTAGTAGATAACTTAAAAGACCAAATTTTTGGAAATTAATTTATCTTTGAAAGAGTTAGAAAATAAAATATAAAAAGGAAACACTTATTTATAATAACCCAAAATTTGTAATTTCTTTCAAAGCACTTAAAGAGAAAATTTTCAAAGTCAAATTTTTCAAAACCATAAAACAAGTCGTTTTACGAAAAATATTTGTTAAGAAAACACCAATAGAATCATGCATAAAATATGAGTCTTTTTATGTATCAAAAGGATTTTTCCATCCATACCTATATATTTGTTTAAGGATTTATGGGTAAAGAAAAGTTTGGAAAATGATATTTTAAGGCCTAGGAATTTCACAACTATTCTATACCATGATATTTTGGAACCAAATCGCTTTTTATGACAAAAATAACCTTAGAAATGGATAGATCTTTTCGATTAGATAGAAAACAATATATAATATGCGAAATTTCGAGTTAAAATGAGCAAGTTATGGCAATTTTAACTTGGAATTTCCTTTTATCCAAATTTTAACGTAAATACTATAATAGAATTAGAAAGTTCAAGTAGAACTTCCACAAAATACTCATTCAAGGTATTTCTTTCCTTTAGGTAACGAATCTTGGGAGGATCCATATTCAAAGAACTATTACGAGTAAAGAATTTTAGCAAGGATGATTGAGCGAGTTTATCTCCTACTTTTACATACTTGTTTGTGCTTGTAGTTAGAGGTACTAGAAGTAGAAAAAAAGATGAAAATGGATTATGCATGATAATATTAGTTGAAATAATACTAAGCATATCTAGACATGAATTGTTGTTAATTAAATTATGTTTTATTACTATCATGTTGGAGTGTCTGCAAATTCTGTTATCGCCTTTAAATTACCTTAATCACATATTGCGAGTTATATTAATTGATTCATGCATATCACGTAGTTAGACTCATTTCATTAGTAAATATGCTCGATGGGACAAGAGTATAGTAGTAGGGTTTGTGGGAATCCGTAAGTTTACAAGATGAGCGAATGGAAGCCCGAAAGGAGTACATAAGGATGGGCGAATAGGAGCCTGAAAGAACTATTTTAGGATAGGCAAGTAGAGACTGAAATAAACTACACCATTGGATTTCAAACATGAGTTTTAAAGAGCCTGGAACATCTAACCCCAAATGGAGAGGTAAATACATTCAAATATATGATTTATGGTAGATTATATGCATTGTTTGCTCACTTACTTGATGCATTTCACATGTTTGTTTAATAACTTGTTAATTTATTGATACAAGTATGTTAATCCAAGAATATTTTACTAAGCTAGTTAAGCTTACACCCTAATAGACTTTTATTGATACATGACCAATATATCTCTTTTCCTAATGACCTCATATACCCAACTGAAATTATGTTTTGGGAAGCTCTTAGGGGTAGTCCTTTTAAAGATCTTAGATAGATTTCCTTTAAAAAAATTTTGTTCTAGTATTTTTTTTTTTTATGTGAAAGAGTAAGTTGATATTTTGTTCTTTGGAGATTTATTGAGGGAATACTCTTAAGATGATGTAAGGACCATATTGCTATAATGTTGAAGTTAGATATTTATCTAAATACTACATATCCCACCAAAGTCTCCTATTATTGTGATAGACGCCTTACATATAGTGTTGAAACTTCTTAAGTTTTAATACTGTATGTGGTAGACTAGCACGTCTGAGTTACCCCTTAGGGCCTGACAGAAGGTCGTGTTAGAATCAAGAACATATTATAAACACAAATTCAATCATGGAGTTAAACAAGATGTTGTTTCTATGATTTCATTCCCTAGCATAAGCTCATGTGGATTTTGTTTGGAATCATAACATATATGTTATTCATATTACGTTAACATAAACTAAACAAGAGGTTTTAGTTTTTCCCTAAAGTTGAAGATGGAAAGAAAAAATTAAGAAGACAAGTGGTGTGTGTATGACATATGTATGGTGTGAATGAGAGGAGAGGAGAAGAGAAGATGGTGTTTAAGTTTTCAATTTGCAAGAGTTTGATTAAGTGAAGAGAAAATTGTATAAAATGAGAAGGAGAGAGGGGGTATTTATGGAGTTTTAAGATTGTATTTTGATGTTAATTAAATAAATTAAAAAAGAAAAAGAAATAGATGGATAAGGGAGAGGAAGTGGTCTCATGAAGTGTGTGAGAGATAAAGAGAGATTAAAAATTAATTTTAGTAAAGCAAAATAAATAAAGTGTAAGAGAAGTTACGTATAAAAGAATATTGGTAATATAAATGTAAGAGTAGGTGCGTAAGAGATGTAAGAATAGATAGTAAGGAAAAGTAGAGACAAATAAATAGTAGTGAATAGTAAACAAGACAATTAAATTGCTGGTAGTAATGAAAATATGCGTAAATAAGCTATATCTGATGTTTTTTAGGGTCGTAAAAATTGTATCTGATATTTTTATGAATTCTTATTACATTACAAGTCTATCTTATTTATTAAAATATTTTTGTTGGTTTACGCACCGGTGTCTTGATTTTAGAAACTGATCTCGTTTGAGTTAGAAACAGATGAAATTTTGGCGAATATGATATTTTTATGTTATATAACATTTTTTCAAGTTATAATATAGCGTTAACTCATTTTTATTATTTTAGGGTTCCTAGCGCGGTCTTGCCAAATTTAGATCTTTTAACTTATTGTCGATGTAGACTAACTTCTAGGGTTCCACTTTGAATTACAATTTGAAGATTTACTCGTATGATCATAATATTTAGGAGTTCATACTTATAATATATAATTTTATTTTTACTCTATTTCTATAATTTATTTAATAATTTAGGATTTTCGGGATTGTCTAATCAAGTTTAGGGCATTTAAGGTTAAAGGTTGACTCGATTTGATTTTTAGTATTAGTTATAATTCCAAAACTTAAGATCCTTTTACAAAGCAACTGGAAGATCTAAGGTTTTATGATTTTATCATTAACTGTTATCTACTGATATTATCTCGATTTTTGTGCTAATGACCTGATAAAGAAACGATTGGCTTAACGAGTGAAAGCTTGACTTGATAGATTATTACTATATTAATAAAAATTATTTTGTATTATTTTATTATTAACCACTATTTGGTTATACGGCTTCAATTTATGTGTTAGAGATCGATAGATGAATTTTTTAGCGTAGGGATTCCAAGTCGAATGATTATTGGATTTCTATTTCATTTTCATGGTACTCTTTTTCTCAAGGTTTGGAATTTAGAGTTTTCTAATTCCATTACACATATTAGACATTTAGGGTATTGAGTTTTTGTTTTATCTCATCTAGGGTTTCTTAGAGTTCAGTTTTAACTAGGATCGATTTTTGGGTTCTAATTTTCACATTAGCTTTAAGGTTTTCATCTAAGACTATTGAGAAAAAGCTTAGGGTACAATTAAATATTTAGGGGTTTAAGCAATTGAATTTGACAAATCGGGTTCAAGTTGATAGGTTGAAAGTATTGAATAATTTGAATTTGTTAAAATAAGTAATTGAAGTAATTTAACAGGTTAAATTGGATATTTATGGTATTAGAATCTCTATTTCCAATTAAATTCATTTATTAGTTCAATTATGTTTTAAACTATCTAATTATATCCTATAGTCTAATAATTCCACTAACTAAATTATTTAAAATCAATCTCTAAACTAAATTTAAATTAAGGTTCAAAATTACATTTGTTTTCATACTAATCATTAATATATCTAACTAATCAAACATAGAAATTTGGGGTATTTCACCCTCCTCCCCCCACCACCAAAAAAATAAAAATAAAAGAAGTTTTGTACTTGAAACTTTCTTATTACTCGAAGTTTAGGGCATTTATGTCTCATAAAGTCTTCAATCTCCCATGTTGATTCTCTTTCATTTTAGCTACTCCATTGAATCTTGACAAAGGGAATCGTTTTCTCTCAAGGTTCTTTCTGCTCGATCTAAAATCTTTAAAGGCCTCTCAGCTACAATTAAGTTAGGTTATATTCGAGGCTAATTTGTATAAATGACAATGTTTGGATCAGATATGCACTTCCTCAATTGTAACATAGGAAACACATCATGCACTCCTAAAAAAATTAGGGATAAAGCTAACCTATAGGCTAGTGATCCAATCCTCTTAAGTATCTTGAAATGTCCAATGTACCTCGGGCTCGGTATCCACTTTAAATCTAAATCTAAACACTCCCTTAGTAGATGAAACTCTAAGGAATACATGATTACCAACTTCGAACTCAAGTGACCATCATCTCATATCAGCATAGCTTTTTATAGTGATCCTATACTATTTTCATTCTTTGTTTCATAATCGATATCTTATCTATAGCTTACTGCACAAGTTCCGAACAAAGTAAAGATCTTTTGCCAGCCTCATTCTAGTGCAAAAGTGATATACATTTTCTTCCATATAATGCCTTATAAGGATCCATCTATTAGATTAGTAGGTGATAGCTATTATTATATGCGAACTCTACTAAAGACAATTGATTATCCCATCGACCACCAAAATCTAATGCACAAGCTCTTAACATATCTTCAAAAATCCGAATCATCCTTTCTGATTGTCCATCCGTTTGAGGGTGAAACACTATTTTAAATTACAATTGTGTTCCTAATGTCTCATACAAGCTTTTTCCAAAATTGACTAATAGATCTTGGATCTTTATCAAATACAATAGATTCTAGCATACCATGTGATGCGTGCTTAGCATGGATCTTGAATTTCCAGGACTAAAAGAATAAAAAATGCGGAACTTAACCTAATGAAATAATCAAAATTAGATATGAAACTTCATGAATCTTGGTATAATTTGATGGAATTGACCTTGACCCTATAGTTGAGTAATCCAAACAATCTTGATATGAAGACCACGACCCTATTGGAAGTACCGACCAAGAAAGTTGGTATAATTGAAGAATTCAACAAGAAATGAAATTCATGAAGAAATTCACATGTTCTTAATAAAACTCAAAGAGAAGGAATTCTTTCAATATTGATTTCAATCAAATGCAATACAAAGGATATATATGATAACCAAAAGGAATTCCAAAATGCATGAACTAAAACACATTTCTCGTTCCAACATATGCTGGTGGCTAAGCAATTGACTCTTAAATTTTTTATTTTGTTCATTGCCTATACCAACTGAAGGCCAACAACATATTCCTCAACACTGGCAGCATATCAAAGATGGCCGTCGATGCATGGAGGGGGCACAATTCTAATGCTTGATAGAAAGATGGCCAACTGTGTTGTAATGTGTAGGCCGACTATTTACATATTAAAAATGGTGGCTTTAATCATGTTGACAGCTTTGTATTCCTACCTTGGCTTGGTTATCAATTACATCTTCCATTTCAGGCACGTCATCATCATCTCCTTCACTTTCACTAACTGTCTTTGTCACGCCCCAACAGGTACCCTAAACGTGACAGTCCGTCAACTCAATATTAAAGCTTAAGTATGACAACTTTAGTCATTCCCAAAAGCTTTCATATTAAGTGTAAGGCGTACTTTTACAACTTTAGAGGACCATATATGGAATTATGAAGTTTAAGAAGATATAAATAACACATTAAGAAAAGAGGATTCATAATAATCATTCATTCATATCAATGGTTTAACAAACTTAGGGATATTTCCCAAAATCACTATTCTATTACAAGATATATGTACATTATCTCTAATACTAAACTTCATCTTAGAATTCCTTTATCTAAGAGAAATTACCTACCCGCAGGGTCCTCGTGGCCTTAACCATAAGTAGGGAAACTGCAAAAGATATCTATTGGGGTATAAGCTAATAGGCTTAGTGAGAACTATTTCCATAAATAACTTCTTGTAACAAGATTTCAAACAAGTTGATTAAACAATCAAATGTAATGCAACATACATGTGAGGAAGCAAGCATATAGTTTTCCGGGAACTATATGTTGAATGGATTTGCACCCTCCATTTGGGGTTTGGTGATACATAACCTCAATTCAAGTAGTTTTAGTTAAGAAAAGTTTTCATGCTCGCGAGCACTCATTGCCAAGCATTCCAAATCTACTTGATTGACCTTGCTTTCGGATCTTCCACCAAGCATTTCCCTTAGGCCGCCAAGCAATCGCTTTCGGATCATCCGCCAAGTGTTGCTTTCGACATGAGCTTACTATCCTTCTCACCCAAGGATAATAACCCAAAATGTAATGTGACTCACTTCATGGTATGCATGAATTCATTTTCTTATAAAGTCATAGCATAGTTATTTTTGAATTTAAGGCGATAAAAGAATTTCATACAAATCAATTGTTATACTAAAACAAACATTTATAACAATTCCGGCTCCGATATTCTTAAAATTCTTTCAATGAATTATTTTACATACACATCGTTTTATCTTTTCCTAGTTCTAATGCAACTAATTTACAAGCACAACAAGTATAGTATTTAATGGAAATAAACTCATGATGCCATGATGACTATTGCTCTAGGTAGATGAGTCGTTCACACACTCCACTTAGTCGTAATAATCCTCGGGATAAAGGAATCCTTCCTCGGGGTCACCTAGCCAAAAAAAAAAAAACCCACAATGAGTATTTCTTGACGATTTTTTGAATTTTGACAAAACAATGTCAAAAGAACGTTAAAATTCATATAAAGGAATGTTCCAACTTAAAATGGCCATAACTTGGTCATTTTAACTGGGAATCGCGCATATAATATACCGATTTCTACCTACTCGAAAAGATCTACCCATTTCCAAAACTATTTTCAACAAACAAGGCCATATAGGCTCTGAAACAATGGTGACAAATTTCACTACGGATTTTTCAACACAAAATAACTTTGGTTCAAGAAATTAAAATTTGTTTGATAAATACTTAGTTATCTATATAGTTGAAAAATTCTCTTTTGATGACTACTTAGCTCATATTCATTCATGCTCAAGTGTTTTGTTGTCCATTTATTTTACTTAAGTAAAATCGTGTCGGTTTTGGAGTTGTTTTAGGAAAATATAATTCACAAGAATTCCATGTTGGTAAACTCCTTGAAATGACTATTTTGTTTCTTTTATTTATCAAAATGTTTTATGTTGGCTTATATATATCCTAGTAATTTTTGAAAATAAATTTTCTTCCTTCTAAGTTTCCTATACTAATATTATTTTGGGGTTTTTAGAAAAATACACTATTCTTCCTATTTACTTTCCTTGTACAATTTCCTTGGTTTATTTGTTTGCAAAAATCCTTTATTTGAATGCAAAAATCCTTTATTTGAAAATTTCTTACCTATGTCTCATGTTTTTCATAAAAATCATTCATGCATAAAAAAAAAAAAATTATTCTTTTGATAAAAACATAGTGGAACAATATGTGACTTGAGAAACTTTTTATAGTAAAAGTAGTTTCTAAAATCTTAATGGTTTCTTCTTGTAACTTGAAAAGAGATAACTTTATTTTTGTTTTTCAAACCATAGATTTCCTTCTTTTCATAAACTTATTTCTAAGTGTCAAAATCTTCTTTTGTTTAATTATTTTTAGAAATTGAAATTTTTGGACAACAATATAAATGAACATGATTTATGAGAATTATAGTAAACAAAATAAAACATAAATAATAAAGTCAAGTATTGGAGTCTTAGCTTTTCCAAGGCTCTTGGGACTAAGAGGTAGACTAGTCCCAAAATAAAATGAAAGAAAGAAAACTTGTTTTGATTTGATGAGGACAAGTCAAGACTAGAGACTAGTCTTAATTTAACAAGAAATAAATAAATAAATTGCAATGGAATAAATAAATTGCTTTGCATGAAATAAATAAATTGCAAATGAGCTTATATGCTCTAAAGAATATGCATATATATATGTATATATATAGATAATAATATATTAACAATAATAAAACAATATAAATATAAAAGGATTGGCATGAACAAGAACAATACATGAACATAATGTAGCTTCCATAACTGGCAGTCTTTGGAAACTTACACTATGGTCATGTAAAGTTACATGACATGAAGAATAAGAAATAAATATGATGTGGTTACCTAAAGAAGACTTTGGTATGGTTATGGGTTTTGGTTTGTTGGTAGAAGTTGTTGTAGAATTA
Organism: Combretum micranthum; assembly: GCA_024138025.1. Taxonomy (NCBI): domain Eukaryota; kingdom Viridiplantae; phylum Streptophyta; class Magnoliopsida; order Myrtales; family Combretaceae; genus Combretum; species Combretum micranthum. The sequence goes on from JAMXBD010001394.1 coordinate 41,502, forward strand.
TTTGGAGAGAGTTTTGGGATGGTATTTTGAGAGGAGAATTTGAGAGAGTTTTTGTATGAATTTGTGGGTGGTGAATGTGTGAAAGAAGTGAAAGAGGAGGGGGGTATTTATAGGAAAATGTGGAGGAATTTTTGTGTGATTAAAATAAATAAAATTGAAACAAAATGAGGGGAGAGGGGACAAGAGGGGCGTCGGCCATAGCATGGGGAGGGGGTGAGTGATTATTTTTTTTTTTTTTTGACTTTTTGAAAAATAAAAGATGTAATATGTAAGGTAGATGTGAAATAAAGTGATGGCAAAGGTAAAATGTTAAGTTTATAGGTTATGGAGTGTGTAAAAATAGGTGTAAGAAAAAATAGAGATAAAAGAATAGTGTAGAATAGTAATGAATAGTGTAATGTAAGATAGACATGACTAATAAAGTACCGGTCGTAAGAAAATACGCGTATAAATGCGATATCTGTTATTTTTACTTATCGAAAAATCACGAAACTGATATTTTTGGAAAACTTATATTTTTACAAGTCTAATGGTGTATTCGGAATATTTTTACTATTCCGGGCTCCCAGACACGTTTTTCGAGAACTGTGTCTGATCGGGTTCAAAGAACACTCGAAAATTCGCAAAACTGATATTTTTATAAAACCTATGGTTATTACGAACTATTCTAGCTAATTATCCCAACTTCGTTTTCCAGGGCCAAAGGAAACGGCAATGCCGGATTTAATCGATTACAGTAAACTAAGGTTTTGTTGACCTTTAGGGTTCCGTTTGACTTCTGGTTTAGGGCTTTATGCTAAACCGATTCCAAAAATTTGAGGGTTTACAGTCTTATACTCATCATTTCTTAAAGCAATCATAGCTTTCTTGTTAAGACATTGGGAAGCTATATGTCCCACCCCATTGCACCTGAAATAACGAATTTTACTCAAACTAGATTGAGATTCAGATTTACCTTTAGATTTATTAGAAGTCCACTCTTTTGGAATTGCTTTCCTTCTTGTTCTTCTTATCCTCCTTCTTCTAATTTTTCTTCCATGAAGTAGAAGAAGACCCTCCATAACTATATTTTTCTTTCCTCTTGAGTTGGCACTCAAATTTTAGTTCCATCTGATACATGTCTACCAATTCCACATAATGTTGAAGCTTGACCTTGTTTGCAATATTTCTATTTAACCCATTCAAAAATCTTACCGTAGTGGCTTCATCATCCTCTTTCAAATCAATCTTCATCATGAGTGTTTCCATTTCCATGTAGTACTCTTCTACACTCCTGCTTCCTTGAGTAAGTTCCCATAACTGTTGATGCAATCCTCTATAATAATGTGAAGGAACAAACCTCTTTCTCATGATTTGCTTCTGCTCTCTTCAAGTGCTAATTGGATCCTCTTGATTTCTTCTTCTATTAAGTGTAAGTTGATTCCACCATATGTTGGCATATCCACTAAATTCTACCATAACCCATTTGACATTTTTATCCTTAGAATAGTTGTGACAGGTAAAAATTAATTTAATCTTGCGCTCCCACTCCAAATAAGCATCTGGATCACTGCGTCCCTAAAAAGGAGGAATCTTGAATTTTATAGAATTCAAGTTAGTGTCAATGTTCTCACCTCCTCTACTAGTGCTTTCTCTTGAATTACTCTTACCTCTAGTCCTAGCAGGCATCCTATAATCCTGTTCATCATTAGAATAAGACTCTCCCTTTGGTTTTTGCTGTTCCATGCACTGCATTCGCACAGTCAATCCTTGCAACATTTTAAACATTCAAGCCATATCCTTTTATACATAACTACTCTCATCTTCTTCCTTCCTTGGTAGGTTAGATATCTTGTGATGTTAGAAATACCAAACAAATAATAAAAGGACAAGAAACCTCATTTCACTCCGTTACATACATTACTCATAAGAATATAACACTCAACACTCGTATCTCACACAAACTCAAAATGCAGTTATCACCTTACCTCTCGATCCTTCATCTTATGGTTTTGTATCGAACTTGGATCTCAATTCTTAAGTTTTCCTTCCTATATCATTCCTTACAACACCTTAATCCTTGGTAAGTATATCATAGGATCGAAAACTCCAGTCAACTATATATGAATCCTAAATTCACTAGTGATTTTTTTTTTTCCAAAAACAATCCTCCAGTCATTATATACCTGGTACAAAATTTATACTCCAAATAAATTTATGATAGACTAGAAGTTATGTAATCCCCAATTTTTTCGCAATCTAATTTTAACAAATACGAAAAATGTAATATAGAATTATATTGAATATTTGGAACAAGTAGTGAAAAATCACTCCAAATTTTTCACGATTTGAAATTGTTAAAGTATGAATGAGCTTGATTATAATTAGAAAGATTAAAACCGTTACCAATAAAACATTTCGAAATACAAAACTGAACTTCTATAATCTCAAATGATTTAAAACGGCGATAAAACAATCGTCAATATAAATTACTGAATCATTTTTCCTTAAGTTCAATACTTAGGAAATGAACCCTATACTTGGTAAATAATGAAATAATAGTGTTCAAGCTATTATGAATCTTAATATTAGGTACCACTAAACAAAATATCGTGCTATTAACAAATTAATATAAATAACTTCGATACAGTAAAATATAATATTGGTAAAATGGATCAATATCTAAGAATCTAGATCTTAAATGAATATTCAAATTACACTAATATTCTAATTGAAAAGGTTTTAAGCTTTTAGAAACTAAAATTTCGAATTGTCAATGTAACCTTTAATAATTTTCATAATTAGAAAATGAACAAATTAGCAAATGTGAAACTAATATAAAATATATGATTCAACAAAAACCTTAGAAGTGATCTATGAGTTGTAATAAACTCATTCTAGCTTGAAACACTGAATAAAAATTTCCGTGACCTCAATAGATACCAAAAACAAGATTTCGTATCTTGAATTGATAATTCAAAATATAATTAGAAGTAGTTCTAAATTTCAAAACCGATAAGATATGGTCTAATAACAAAATTTATCTGTATAGAACAAAAATTCAAAGAGGAATTATTAGGATTATAATTACATGATAGACACCAATACCGATCAATAAATATTAATTTAGATCTAAAATGAAAATTTCAAACCCGCTATCATACTTGTTAGGAAATTTTGAATTCATTAAGACTTGGGTCATAATTTAATTTATTGGATTTGAAAATTTAATCACATAAGTTAAAAATACTAAAAAATAATTAATCGTGTGAAGTTTAACTAAAAACTTGAAAATAAATAATTTAAAGTTTTGAAGTAACTTAGAAAATTTTATTTCGATAAAATCCTTACTTAATTGATATAAACATACATATATTAATTTTTGATAAAATATTTTAGCTAATAATAGAAATCAAACAAATGAAAAAAAAAATTTAAAAACAGAACAACAACTGAAATGCTGAAACGTGGAAATAAGAAAACGGAAGAAACAAAAAATTGAAGTGCGCTGGAACAGATGACCGCTACAGCCGACTCCACGCGCAGGACACTCAGACTTCCTTCACGCTGCAGTTGCATCACACGAACAATCAGCAGCAGCGGCAGCAGCAAAACAAAGGAGGCCACCGCTGGAAATTGAACACGGACAGAGCAGCAAGGAAGCAGCAATCTCCACGCGCAGGCAATCCACGTACGAGCAGTCCTCATCTCCACGCACAGCACGCTGGAAGCAGGAGTCAGCAGCAGATCTTATTCTCACACACAAAACAGAGGAATTGCGTAGAGAATTCCAGCAGCAGCATCCACGTTGGAGCGGTCCATTTCTCCACGCGCAGCACAAGGTGATTACGGAGGCAGCAAATTTGAGTCCACAGCTGCAGTCTCCATCTCCACGATGCAGCATCCTCATCCCAATTACACGTGGCAAAATAGAGAATAGTGCAGCAAATTCAAATAACGGAACAAAAGGAAATTTCGGCTGCATTCCACACGATCCAAGTTCCCAATTCAAGCTGGAAAATAGAGTCTTCAAAGTTGAAGACAGAGCAGCAGCAACAGAGCTTGGAATTCACGACTACAGCACTACATTTTCCATCCAACTTTGATCAAAGCTAAGCTCCCAAATTTCAACTGAAAAAGACATGCAAACCAATACAAAAACTCCACATATATAATCAACATTAAATGCGTAAGAATCTTAGCCAAAACAAGTTGAATATAGGCTGCAAAATTGGACAAGAATTCCACTGAGAGACAGCCCCACACACATGCATTCCAGCTCTGATTCGGAGGAAAAATATAAGCTTAGTTGAGCTGATAATTTTGACCAAATAATCACCAATTAAAAGCCCCCAAATGTACACTACAAACAATTATTGGCTAGAAAAAACAAGACAAATCTGATGAAAAATCTATGAAAACCAAAATAGAAAACACAAAAAAAAAACTGCAGCAAAACTCTTGGATTTTTGCCTCTGTTTTCATACAATTTAAACCCGATTTTTGTGCAACTTAAGCTCCTAATTTACACATAAATGGACTTGATTAACTAACAAACAAAGCCAATTAATGCCCCTAGAAATTAGCCACAAATTTTCACATATTCATCCTCAAATTCGCATTACACTTCTACCCGAGAAAATCACAAAATTTGTATTTATAAAGTCCAAAACACCCTCTTTAGCCTCCTAAACTTAGGCTAACCTTAGCACATATATATAGCCTTGAGTTAGACATTAAATTAGCTCAAAATCTCCCAAAACCCAACTCAAAATTCTCTCAAAACAGCCACTACGAATTTAAAATTCCTCTTCCATGCTCACTTGTTTAAACTTGTTTCAACACTCTAAAAACAAAGTGTATCCCTTGTTTAGATCCTATAGCACTATCCAAGCATTAATACTCATCAACCACAATCAAAACCACTTTAACAAACCCGAACAACATCAAAGACCAAACTAGATAGTCTTGGTTACCATAGATTCAAATTAGACCTAAGCTCAACAAGGTAAGAGAATCAAAATAAATATAATATATGTTAGTTTAGCTAGATTAGTTTTCATTAGTTACTCATTTTTCTAACCTTTCTCTTAGATCAATAATTTCATCAAGAATGAAGAGCTAAGTTCATCCTATTATCCAATCAAGGTAAGAATTACATTAAGTTTAAATATTCGTTATGTTGATTTGTAGGAATCTGTCTTACAAATTTATCAAGATTAGTCTAATAATATATTTATGCTATCTAGACTATTTAGGATATAAACATATGAACTTGAAGATTTTTAGGTATAGAAATTCAAATCCAATAAAGGAAAAACCAAAATCACACTTGAACTACAACAAAACTAAATAAATTTTAACTAACTCAAGAAACTCATTGGAAAGAGTGAATAAACTGTATTGATGTGTTTGTTTTAAGCCAAAAATAACACCACCAATGGATTGTACTCGGAAAATACTATGAAAACGACTATTTGTTCGTCAAAAACGAATTAGAAATGAGTTAGATATGATCAAAACAAGTTTTGACTACAATTGTTAGAATTCATTTGAAACCTATACATGTGTTTCATAAATCTAAAAATCGCACAAGTCTCTTTTCCCGAAAATAATTCTACTACTAAAAATTACTCAAAGAGTACTATCAAATCAACTATTATACAATGAAATCGGATTTAAAACAAATAAGAAATCATAAATAGAAGTTCATTCAGTTTCAACCAACATAAATTATTGTTATTTCTATTAATATAGTTATGATTATTATCATATTATTGCTACTGCTATGTATTTTGTATTATTGATATTTCTCTAGAATTATCAATACCGTTATTTTTACATTAAAGTCATTATATTTTATATTAACAATAATTCTATTATTATCTTTGTCACTACTGTTATTATTTACTAATAGTATGAAGATAGTTACTATTATTTATTTATTACTAATATTGATATTAATGTTTCAAAACTAATTTACTAATAATATTGTAGTATTAAAATTAGTTTTTTTTTTACAGTAAGAACGAAACTGAAATATAATAGAAATTTGATATATCTAAATACGATTTTTATAATTCTTGAAAGATATGAATACTAGAATATACCCTTAAATAAATGAAAATACTAACATAAGAGACAGATAAGGTTGACGGGCAAAGAATTAATAAATAAAAATCTTCTACTAAAAGCGTAGGACTTAAAGAAAAGACAAACTCCTTAATTAAAAACATAGATATCTAGAGAAACAAAATACGGATAAATTATCTCTACTATAGGAATTAAAATTAATAAAAACTGTGGTCAAATACCGATACGGAATAATTAGACACCTATGAGAAGTCAACTAAAATTATTTAACGATACAATAATTAATATGACAGTCTTAGTCTAATATCGACAATATATCCGACAATATAGATCAACACTTTAAATTATAGGAAGACTTCTCTTACAGAAATAATCCAATAATAAATCTCTGTTATTTCCTTTCATAGAAAAATAGATCCATTCTCAGACTGCGGTAGCTTATACAATAATTTAGCGAGGACCACAGGTGAGGGAATTCTGATGATGATCTACTATTTGCTTGTGATTGCTACTGTTTGCTGTTATGTTGATTGTATTGCTTGTATGTGGAATGACTGATTGATGTGTGTGTTATCATCCGCATGATCACCTGCATAAATGGATAAAGATATTATTCGACTAAACTAATTGGTATACTCGTACATGTGCTTGATCTCCTTGTAGGAAATGTCCCGAATTTGAAATCAAAAGTATTTTAAAATGTATATTATAAAGAAATCCGTTTGGAATATTCCGGGTTGCTTTTATATCCTTTGAAAAGGAAGTATTATGAGATAAACATGGGACATTTCCGAGTATTGTTGTGACAGTGGATGTGGCTTGAATTTGGTCCACTGGTCACTTGGCGTTGAGGTTACCTGAGTTGGGGTCTATCCGCCAGATTCACCTTTATAGGTGATGGTTTGTATTGGCAGTAGATGTTACCCGAGTCGGGGTCTACTTGTGCGATTCACCATAGATTGGTGATGGATTGTAAGAATGGCCATTAAATTGGCATTATATATATTTAAATATTAACCAGCGTAAATCACGTGAACACGTTGGGGAATATTTGTTGTTACCAATGGCGGTTAAGCATTGGGTGAGTCTGGATGGACGCAACCACGAGGCAGCCTCGTACGGATAAGGCGAGGTGTCCCATGCGGGTAAGTATGGGAGACAACTGAAGTGTAGACAGGTAAATCTACATCATCTATGGTTCCGGACCCCATAGATGTGTTGCTTGCATTCATCACGTATGCATTCATATTGTGTGTAGATAGATTTGCATGAGTGTATAATTAATGTTTGATAACTTGCGTGACCGGTAGTAGTGAGGAATGAACTCACTGAGCCCGTGGTTCGCTCACCCCCCAACAGTTTCTTTGTGCAGGATTATTACTAGTTGGGATTGGGCTAGGAATGTGTGAAGAGAGCTTCTCCCACAAACTCTATTGCAGATAGAAATGTAGGATATGGTAAACTTAGAATGTAAATTAGATGAATGTTAAATTTTGCATGTTGTAGTTTGGAAACCCAATTTCTCTATTTGGTGGGGGATACCGATTCTCTGCGATCTTGGTGGAAATTGGAAAAGCAGTTCCATAGTTGAAATACTGTAATATATTATATCATTTGTATAATAAACTTTTATAAATAAATAGAGTCTTGTATACTCTGACATACAAGACGGCTCTCATGTTACGGGTGCACACGTGATATGATAGCTTTAGATAAATCCTGTTAGGCCCCATATTAGAGTCGTGACAAGTTAAACTAGGAGGTAGACTCCAAATAAATATCTACTCAAGAGATTGATTTATATGAGCATTTAAATCAGTTATTGACTCATATTAAATACTCATTTTTCTAGTACATATTCATTTGAAATAACATACTACTCTTATTATTCATGATCTATCATATTACAATTATATTTAACCCAATATTAATTAATAATTTTATATTAAATTAAATTAGCAAATTTGGATCGATTTTAATTCAAGTTCATTTTATATTTAAAATCCATATTAAATTTAATTAGTTATTAAGTCCATTAATGAATTTTATAATCCAAAATACACTTAGTATAAGTATAAACCTAACTCATTCCTATTTATACAAGTACCAATATATACTTTTATAATTTATCTTATTTGTTTATTTATTTATGCATTTTATTTTTCTTTAATTTTTCATGGAGATCATGGTCTTGGTCATGCCCTGTGATCTTGCTCGTGATTTAGGTCATGTTCAAGTTGTTATGAAGCTAAGTTGACTCCGAGAAGATCATGTCCTCAATCACGGCCATGATATGGCCATAATGGTTGTGATCACGCCTGTGATTTGCCTTTTTTATTTCTTATTTTGTTATGTAAGCTCCTAAATTCAAAATAATTGATTATTTGTCTTAAAATTCATATTTTAGTATGAAAAACACATTATTTGCATTTATTTCATTTTGTTTTATTAGATTTGATTTACCTTGAATTTCAATATTTCATTTTCTATAGAAAATTAATGTGCACTTTATCTTTAATCAATCGGTTCACTACATCAAACATGGGTTTTTGAGCTCACATTTTTATGTAAGGTTCCTAACACATTATTTTACATGTTCATAAGTTCAATTGGTCCAAACTAATTAGTTAATTAGGATTTTAATTTCAATTAACATAAAACTATCAAGAAATAGGGGATCTACTGTGTCAATTGATCGATTCACTCAATTTTGACCATCAAGATGACCAGTTCCTGGTCGGTTCGCTATAGATGTGTAAACTAGACACGTAGACCTACTATTCCAACAAGGACTTGCCACCAACGGATGTCGTTTGGCTGTCGGTTTATCCTTCGACATTGATGCTACAATACCAACATCAAACATTGATTTGAGACAGTTTTTTAATTTTTGAATTCCCTTTATTAGATTTGACTTCCAACATATTTTTTTCATCTGAAACATGCTTATTCTATTTTATTTCATCTAGTTCATATTTGGATTTATATTTTACAAATTAAGTCACAAATCATAGCTTAAATCAACATTATCAATACAATTTATCTAATTTCCACCATATATCAAAACAAACATACATGCATATACTTCAAGATTTTTATTTGATAATTTCACTTCAGCAAAACATATCAATCTAATATAGTCATACATATATTGACATATTTCAGCACACACATATACATATGCATGTACAATAATTTCACTAAATCAATAACTATCGTAACATATACATACATACATGCTCATTTTGGTTTTCATGCATACATACACATATATTGATCATTACTTAAATCTCAGTTTATTTTTAGTATTCAAGACAAATTTAAATGTCATTAACATAGCCTAACCATATTAATTACATTACTTCCTTGATTTAGCAAAACAACTTAGATTCTTCACTACTACTACCCCTTATGTTTAGGAAGCTTATTCAAGCTAATTTTTCTCACTCCATTCTTTCTTTTATGTTCAAAACCACCTAGGAGTTAATTGAAATAGAGATTAGATTTTTGGGAAGAAATTGAGTAATTGGATGTTGGAAATAGGATGTATTTTCTTACCTATTGAAGACTTATCTTGAAGAGGGATTGTTGTAGAACTTTTGTAGAGTTTTGGGTGTTTTAGAGAGGGTTTCTTGAGAAAATTCAAGGTTTGGGGGCTATTGAAATTATAAAGGGAAATTAGGGTTTTCTAAGGCTTGTATTTATAATATTTCATGTCTTGTAATTTCTTTTAGGATTAAGGGGTCACTTTGCTTGAATAGTTTAGGGGCATTTTGGTCCTTTCATAAGTGTAAAATTTTCTAGAATTAGTTAAGGTCATTTTGGTCTTTTTATATGTTGGAGTTCTCTAGAATTTAGGGTATTATATGGTATTTGATTGAGCATGGTAATGCATAGTCTTATAGGCTTGAATTAATGGGCTCATGGGCTTGGTTCATGTTGATGGGCTTCTTGATTATGGGCTTGGACTTTGGTTAATGGACCTAGACTTAAATAAGTTGGAATAGGCTCTAGGTTATCGGCTTTTGGGCATTTGAAATTGGATATAAAGGCGGAAAAGAAAGTTTGCCATTTGCATTAGAAATTGATACTAGGAAATCTAGTCAAAGAAAAATTAATATATTACTTGAATTTAGGATTTTAGGGGATTAGGAATTGGTAATTGAAAGCAAATATTTAGTTTTAAATTTTTAGGATATAAGGAGTTAGAATTTGGCTAAAAGGGCTAATTTAAATATTTAGGAGTTTAAGCAATTGAATTTGACGAATCTAGTTTAAGTTGATAGTTTAAAAGTATTGAATAATTTGAATTTGTTAAAATAGGTAATTGAAGTAATTTAATTGGTCAAACTGGGTATTTACAGTATTAGAATCTCTATATTCAATTAAATGCTTTTATTAGTTCAATTGTGTTAAACTATCTAATTATATCCTATAGTTTGCATAATTCCACTAGCTAAATCATTTAAAATCAATCTCTAAACTAAATTTAAATTAAGGTTAAAAAATACCTGTATTTTCATACTAAACTTCTAATAATATCTAATTAACAAAACATGTAAATTTGGGGTATTTCAAAAGAATAAGGGAGGATTGGCAATGTGGGTTTGATCGGAGCTTCTACAGCTTACATGCAAGAGTAGAAGTAGTAATAGGTTAGATTTTTTATTTGTTTTGCTATCTTGTAGGTAAGTGAATCCTAACATCAATGAAAGTTTTGATGAGTTTGGTCATGATGATTATATATGTGTTTGATGAACATGTGAGTATTGGATTCATGTTTTTTATCATATTTAATGATTGGATAGTGTATTAATACATGAATATATGTTTGAATCCATGTTTGTATGTGAAAGATAATATTAATGTGTTTATATGTGTAAAGACCCGACATGCTCAATTCTCAAATTAAGCACACCAAGTCCCCAACCACGTATAACTCTTACGAATTATACGTAAGGTTGTCTTAAAAGAAGGTGTTTATGTTGAACATTGCTAAACAAATTTTAGAATTTATGAAATCGTTTAGTTAGATTTCTAAATAACTGGATTGGGCAGCGAAAATCAAATTTTATAAAACAATTTAGAAATAAAAACATTTCAAAACTTCCACTCTTCTCAAGTGGAAAGGCTTTCACTTAAACAAATATTTACAAAAGCTTATTTACAAAAACATGGGCACTAACAAGCCCTTCAATGAAAATACAAATTTATAAATAAATTCAGTCTCTATAAAACAAAGCAAAGAAGAAACAAAACAACTAAACTATTCAACGCTCCTGACTCATATCGCTCATCCATAATCCTTCCCGAGTCAACGGAAGCACCCAAAAACTCGACACAACATCATCAACAACAACAATCATATCATCATCTCATCGTCCATCATTACCAACAACAACAAGGACTCATCATTATCAACTTCATCAACATCATCTTCATCAACAACAAAACCTGTAAAAAGAATAACAACAACAAGAATGAGCCGAAGCTCAGTACACAGCAACACAATCACACACGGAGTGACACATGAGCTTAACTAAATGCAGTGCACAATCAACAAGTTATTATATTTTCATTAAAATAAACAAATCAACAATGGAGCACTCACACTCCGGAACAAGCCAATGGGAATCTGGGGATCCTGAGTAACGCTCACGACGCTCAGGGGGTTGATATAAGCAGCCCGAATACTTATATCTCCTAGATAACGTTACACTAAAAAAAAGGAACAGTAATCTCATCCAGGACTCATAGTTGCTACTTAACTTCACTTAACTTAATCCATAATATAATTCAATTCACATGCTCCCATAAACATTGAATTAAATCATATTACTTCCTCTCAAGATTAAGTAAACGTTACGCAGTTACCACATTCCTTATCGATTACCCGCCGAGCCTAATCATTGCATCATGATAAGTGGCCTAAGCGTTTATTCTAACCTTGTCATTGCATCATGACAAGTTGTCGCTCCTCGGACCGGATTCAACGACTTAAGGCACAATCAATACTCATCAATTATTAAGCCGAGTTTAAGTCTTAATCAGTTTGGAATGCCTATCCTAACATTCAACACGCAAGTTACTGCGTACCTTGAATATGAAATCCAAACAGAGTCTCAGAAGATAGAGTAGAAGCGATCTCAGAAGATATATCTCATATCTACCACTGGTTCAAGAAACAACTCTTATAAGAACCTAAACCAACATCCACTTCAACAAACTCATACAAGAACTTGTATCAATTATTCACTAATCTCTAACTCATTTTATTAAATCCTATTTGATCAGACACTAATGTGGAACCCCACTATGGCTGCGAAGATCGCCCCGCCAAAATATGGACAGTTCTCCTTTGTCTGTCAAAGAATTCTTTTCTCTTTATTTATAGTGTTTTATTACAAAAGCATTAACAAAGAATTCAAACCAAAAACATTCATTTTCCAAGTAAACACACATTTGAAACAACATATTCCCCATATTAATCAAAGATCATCCTAATTCATTCATTTAATCCAATTATTTGTTACTAACCCATTTTAGCTTAACCTTAGTCAATTTGATTAAAATTAGTCATTTGATTCATTTACTAAGTCAAGTTGATTAAACATAGACAATCTAATTCATTTTAGCTTAGTAAAGTTCATTAAGTCAAATTGGACTTAGATTAATTACTAATTCATTATACATCTAAGATCTAGTCACTTAATCCCAAGTTAGCTTAAACCTAGCCAAATTCATCAAAGTTAAACAATCTAATCCATTTTAGTTCATTTAGTCAAGTTGAACCTAGGCTTATTAACTAAGTTCATTTAAGTTCAAGCTAATCATAAGAACAAATAATAAACAAATCTTAAACTTAGCATGAAGGAAATTCAAATAAAATTCATATAGATACATAAGTCATCATTTATATACTTACCAAGATCATTTAGTTTCATTAAGTCATCACAACATCATAAATCAAGCAATGGAAATCATATATACAACATAACTACTTTTAGTTTAATACTCATAGAAATTCAATTATTTGTTGAATTTATAAATCTATCTAAATCATGCTTAATTATATCCCTCAATCATCATTACACATCAAATATCACTTATCTATCTCATTTTAGCTCAAAAAGATCCATTTCCTAAGCAAAAACACATTTAACAAACAAAACAAGTTTTTGACTTTGTTTGAAAATACAAAGGCTGGAAAGAACTAAAATTTAAGCATCGATAATTTCCGAATTTGTAAAAACTCAAAACATAAAAATTGTAGATCTCTTTTTAAGCTTTCCAACGCAACTTGAATCACCTCAATCGGAGGTCGTATGAAAAAGTTATGACCAATTTACAAAACAGTGTCGCGTCAGGGAAGAAATCCGCGAGCGCTACACCCTTGGCAACGGGGTGTTTTGAAGGCCGTTTTGACTCAGGGGAAATGAAATTTTTTGATCCGAGAGCACTACACCCTTGGCAACAGGGGTGTTTTGGACACTACACCCTTGGCAACAGGGTGTTTTGGAGGCCGTTTCAACTCAGGGGAAATGAAATTTTTGATCCGAGAGCACTACACCCTTGGCAACAGGGGTGTTTTGACAGGTGTAGTGACATATTTACGAAATTCCTTGTTTCAAACACTAATTTTACAAAATTTTTACACTTCAAACCTTCTCCAAAACACTTTACAACCATCATACTACACCCTACATCTATTCTAACATCCTCAAACATGCATAAACTTCACATTCACCACATCAAACATCTCAAACTTCATCAACTTCCATAACTACTATTCATCATCTTCTTCCTCCTTCACAACCCGACCTCCAACAAGCATATATCAATAAATACATAAATAAACAGCACTCTCAACCCAATTCAACATTAACTCATCAATTACAAATGCAAATAACAAAGATAACAAGAAAATAACAACTTATCTCTTTAGAACACTTGCACACTTGAGCTTTCTTTACATTTCTAACTTGTTTTCCTTCATCTAACTTCTCTCCTAGCTTTGATTATTCTTCTAGATAGCTTTAATCTTGAGATTTGTGGAAGAAATTTGAAGAAAAGAAAAGAAAAGAAGAAGAAAGGAAGAGGGAAACAAAGGCCTTGGTTGGGAAAGAAAATAGAAGGAAGGAAAAGTGAAAGGAAGAGAGAGAGAGCAGGTGAGGAAAATAAATAAAAAAGGGAAGTTTAAAGCTTAAAATTAGGATATTTTAAAATAATGGTATCGAATTTAGAACTTTCAGATCAATATCTTTAGTTCTAATAATATTTAGGAGATAATTTCAAAACCAATAGGTTAGAAATTAAGAACTCAAAGTAACAACTTAATTTAGAAATTTATTTTGGATAAAAGATATTTAATTTGAGCTCGGGTTTAAGAACTGATATTTTTATTCAAGCAAATGAACTCAAATTTTACTGAGATTTAGGAATTAGTGTTTAGGCTAAGAATCAAGGTTTTAGGAATTCTCTAAACACTTGGATGACATGTTTAGGGAATTTGAAACTCAAATCTCAAACCAACTTAATTATTAGCTAATTAAATTATATCAACTTGTCTATTTAAATCCTATAATTCATTTTAGTCATTTAATCTATCTAAACTCAATTTCTAATCTTGGTGAAGATTTGGGGTATTTCAATATGAATGAACCCATATTGAAGAACAAGAACACAAAATAAATATGTGCTGAAGTTAATGGAATCAATGGATAGTTATCCTCAATATATCACACTTATCAGCCCAAAACCCTCCATGTCATCCACACTAGAGGGCATTGTATATATAACTAGCAGCTAACATAATCATCTGCTTTTATAAATAATAAAAAAAAGGAAAGCACACACCAAAGCTAATGCATAGTAATATGACACACGACTTCATCAAACAAACCTAATCTAAGGCGGCAAACAACAGTCACTTAATTTAAAGTAAAGCAAGTAATACAAAAGAATTCATGACACCGAACAAAGCAATGCGATCAGGTGACGTCAAAGCAATATCATTAAGGTTCACAGCTGCTATGTGAATGCCAGCACTGCATTTACCCCATAACTTACTGGGTCGCAGGCACATAATGACCATATGGGGATTACAGCAACCGAAAACTAAGGCTTTTCTAAGGGTGTCGATTAACGTAAAGTAATGCTATTATAAATACTATCACATAATGTGTACAAATTATCCTCAACTCATCAATAAAGAAGAGGACAAAGTCATATTAGTTGTAGCAATAAAACACAAACTATTATTAGCTGTACACATGTAAATTATTGGGTTAAAATAAAATAAAGGAAATGTTGACATCTCTTCGCGGATTTAAATAGTTCAGATCTCAAGGCACCATTAATAAAAAATAGAAAAAAAAAAAAAAAACTGAGAGAAACCCTCCTAATTAAATGTCAATGACCAAGCGCAGCCACCTTGAGGTATTTAACCATCTGTATTCATTGGAAAACTAGAAAATGGAAAAAAAAAAAAAAAAACTATATGTATTCATTCTTATTACCTTTTTTTTTTTTAATTCCTTTTATCTCTTTAGGCTATACGTTTAACGATGATTAGAAGAATGATATCCTCCAGAATAATCATTTCTAAAATATCATTGTACTATTAGTTGGCTAAGTGTATTATTATTATTATTATTATTATGATAATGACGACGACGATGCTGCTGCTGCTGCTTCTGCAAAGATCGATAGATTATTAATGCTTCACGAACACATGCTCTTCTATGCAATTTATTTTCCCCTAACTATATATCATCAGGTTAATCTCTTCTTTTTTTTTTTTTTTTTTTTGCGTGCAAACGAGAAGCATAAGCAAACTTGCTGATGTTAGCTGATCCTTTTGCAGATGGAAGAAATTTTTTTTTTTATATTTTTTTTTCCCATCCTCGCAAGTCCTTTTGCATATGTCAAATATTTTTCCTCAGATGTTATTCCTCCTTTGTTCTTATTTTTGTTGCAGTGAAAAGCGGTGTTTGTCGTTTGTAGAATTTCTTTAATCACATATCCATAAATGAAGATTTTGGCATGGAAAACCTAACAAAATTAAATATAATGTATCCATAAATCTTCAAAAATAGATCTATAAAATTATGTATATATATTATCATTTACATGATTCACAACTATATTATATGGACGCTATCATTACAAGAATATTACATGTACAATATAGTTTTAAAAAGAATTACACAAAATTAAATTGTAAAAAAAAGAAAAATACATGAATAGTATTGTTATATTGCACCTTGAAAGTGTGATACAAATTTTATTTTTTTAAATTACACGAGTGTTGCATGTTTAATATGCGATAATTGTGTAATCATTAAATATATATTGCATGACCAATATGCAATACACAATTAGACTTATATGGCATGTTAGTTATGCGATACACCTTTTTTCATAAGTTTACTCGAGTAGGTTGCTATATCGCATGTTAGAAATGCGATATTTGTGTAAATTCTTATATGTCATCTTTAACATGCGACAGAGTAGTATTAGTTTTATAATTTTTTTCCTCTTATTTATATTTGTGTAATTTTTTCTTAAAAACATTAGACATGTCTTTCACCCCTATCATTATGGACCATTTATACCGTAGTAGCTAATGGATCGCAACCACCTAATTACCGCTTGGGGATTACTGCACCGTAGACAAAGCTCCCTCTAAGGGTGTAGCTTTATGTCGGACATAAAATAAGTATTCTCCGATGAAAGTACGTTAGAGGTAAGAAAAATGGCAAGCATCCGGATATCTAATTATTAGATTTCCTTTTACTTTTTTTTTGTTACCTTTTAATTCTTTTTCTGCAGATTGCAGATGGATTTGAGTGGAAATTTCCCATACCTTGTTTGTAAAAATTAAAGGTTACTACTTTGGCGACTTTCAATATCTTTACTAATAACCACATTACTTTTTGTAATTTGCTTATCTTTTCTTTTGGGTAATTGTAAAATTTGAAATCTTGTCAATTTGATTCTTAATATGTTTTTAAGAAGTTTGATAATTATACATATATAAGAAATATTTTTAATAATTTTTAAATAATATAAAAAAAAAGTATGCAAAAAGAGAGGTTCAAATTAATTATGTAATTCATATATGAAAGATATATATATATATAACTCTAGAAAGCGTGAAATAAATAAAAAACATGTCAAGAGAACTTTATATAATTCACTAATTCTTCATAATGAAATTTTCGCTTACGAACTCATTGTGTATGTTTCTCAGACAGTTCTTTACAAAAATTCTTTAAAAAATAGATAAATAAATACGTAGAAAGGGGTTCGAATTAGTTGTGCACTCCAATTACAAAAATATACATGTATATATATATATAATGACATAGAAAATTTTATTGGAAATCATGTGAAATAAATAAATAAACAATAAGAAAAAGAAAAAAAAAAATAGAGAAAAGATAAATGCAAAGTAAAATGTAAAGTTGTTAAAATAAATAAATCAATTCAGTGGATATTGGACCTCTCCTAAGGATTTAAGTTGAAGAACCACTGAACCACATCACATACCATATTAATTATTCTTTTTGAAATATAGATGTAGATGTAACAAAATTTTTATTTTATCAATAAATGCTGTTGTTGTTGTTATTACTATTATTTAGTTTAGGAGGCCAGGTTATATTTATTCCTCTTGAATGTGTATATATATAAGAAATATTTGATTTTTAACATATGTAATAGAATAAATTTTTAACTCGTTTACACCTCCATATAAGTTTGCTAGTGACTTTAACGTGAAAAGTTAAAATCGGTTGGTGGATGGTTAAAAAATGATTAATAAAAAAATCAAAGGTAACATTTAAATATAATTAAAAAAAATAAAGAAAAGGAACCCACTTTTTCGATTTGGTACCATTTGTTTTTGCTTATCTTAGGTCTCACACATGACTGACACAAACCGGCGGCTATTTCCATGGTTGTAGCCGTGTCCTATAACTTGTCAAAAGGGAACCCCCACTTTTCGATTTAGACAGGATTATCCTCAAAGCGTCTCAGCATCAGAGATCGCAAAAGTCAAAGAGAAAGCTTCCTTTGCAAGGTGATCTTGTTGAACATGGGAATTGGAGATGATACACATATTCACAAGGTGGCCGTGCCTGAGATTCTTGACCGCGAAGAGTGTGTGAAAAACCTCCTACTTAAGCTGATACCCCAGAATCGTCGAGGAAATAATGATGATGATGACGATGACCTCCGAGTAATTTCAGTTGTCAATAGCGGAGTCACGGGCAAGATTGCTGTAGCGAGGAGTGTTTATGACCCACTTGACGTGAAGCGCTGGTTTGTCTACAGAGCTTGGGTTCATGTTCAGGACAACTTCAGTGTCGGTGATATTCTGGCCAATATCCTAAGACTGATCTCGACGCAGGAGATGAAAAACGTCGACCTAGACGATGAGGATGGATTGTCCTTTAGACTGCACGAGTATTTCTTCAAGCAGAGATACTGGTCGTGCTTGACAACTTGAATAGCGACTCCTTGACAGTAAAGCTCTTAACTTTTCTCAAAGACACCAGTAATGGCAGCAGAGTGAACATCACTACGCGCAACGACGATCTGCCTGATCTCATTGATCCTTCGATCGATCCTTTCAAGTTTCATCCACTAACTGAATATCAAAGAAAGCAACTGCTGTTTCTGTGCTCGACTCTGAACGAGCTACCGGGACAAGCTTATCCTTCTCGATTGCATCTTATGCAGAGGATTTTAAGTTGGTCCAGCCTTTCCCCTGCAGGGATTCGGCTTTTAGGTGGGCTGCTTTCTGTGACGTGGGACAGTTTGAGGCAACGATAGGTCGCCTAGCGGAGAATCCCTTGCTCGCGGAAATGCTGTCTTTGTGCTATGACGTACTCAGTCGGGAGTTGCAGCGCTGCATCATGTATCTCTGTCTGTTTCCTAGGGAGTATGAGGTCTCTACAAGGAAGCTCCTAAGGCTATGGCTTGCTGAGAATCTCACGCAGGCAAAGCAAGGAGGCATTCAAGATGCGGAGAAATGCTTTCAACAATTGGTGTCTCGGCAGATGATCTATGTTGTATCCGGTGGTAAAGGCCAAAGGGAATGGTTTTGCAAAGACCTGTCGCATGCCTGGATATGTCTATGATTTCCTTCCGCCAAAGGCCTTGGAGACTGGTTTTTTTTTTAGATTTATCGCAGTGACAGCTCTGTTACAAATAGGAAATGCAAGAATAAAGTAGAAAATGTGGCTCATGACTTTTAACAAACAAGTAGTAGGCAACAAAAAATGGAGGAATTTTTCACATGATTCATTCACTAAAGAACTCCTTAAATATATGTAAAACAAATAACCGAACAACAGAAAATACGGGAGCATAATCCCACGTTTGAAAATGCTCCTAATAATAAGACAACATAATAACAAACCCAAAAGACTAGAAATCATGCTAACTGACACTTGACCAAACAAAATATCAAACTAAAAATAGGAAAGCAGAACCAACCTATTAGATTTTTGCATTATTTCTTTGCAGACTTCCCTTAACACAAAAATCTACAACACCTAATTTATCTCTAAGATAGATGAACTTCTCTAATGGCAGTGACTTTGTCAACAAATCAGCAACTTGCTCTTGAGAACTGCAATGTTCCACCTTGATACTTTTTTTATCCACCAATTCTCTTATAAAATGAAATAGCCATAAATTCTTAATTCACATTTATATGTGTGTTGTTGAAATTATACATACTTTTGATGTGTGTTGAATATGATTTATATTTATGACGAATTATATGTTGTGTAGTTGTGGTAAAACTATTTAAATGTATTAGAATTAATTAAATATTAAGTTCATAAAATTTTAATTTCATTAGAATGTATTAAATATGCTTACAATAAGTTAGATAAAGCATGTACATAATTCTCAAAATTTCAAAATTTTAGTCACAAATAAAGCCGATAAACCCACCTTTAATTAACCAAATCAAGCCTATTAATTAAAACAAGTTAAGCCCATTAAAAGCCTTATTAGTGGCAACCATAAAAGTTAAACAAAAGGATAACATCAACCCATAAAAGTGCAAAATTCGTTCAAATTTTTCAGACAACACAAACACCCACTCAAAGGCTTCTAAACTCCATTTTTGCACTCCCAAAAACTTCCTCATGGCCCTATGCTATTAAACGCTTCATCTGCCAGGAACTTAGAGAGATCCAAGGTTTAGGGGAGAGAAACGGATTAAGAAAAGTCAGTCTGGCAAAGGTGAAAGGAGGAACTCGCAGAAAGTCTCCAGGCTAGTCTCCAAAAGTCCATCATCCTTACCACGGAGCTAATTGCCCACTCAAAAGCTAAAGATCAGGTAAATCGATGCGTTTATTGTACTACTTCTTCTTCCAAATGGTACATAATGCAAATTGAACATCCTAACACAAAAAATTTTTGTCGGGACCTAACAATGCACTTGCTTGTGATTATGTTTGCAGGGAAGCATGAAGATGAAGGCAGATGTGCACATGAATGCTAAATGATTTTGAAGAGTACTATGATTTTTACAAGTATTTTTATCAATCGCCACTTTGTTTGTTTTCCCATTTTGACAACCACTTTTATCCTTCTGTTCCCTTTGTAAACTCTACCTTGTGTCACTTCAATGTTTTGCTGGATGGAACAATAATGTAACCTGCTGTAAGGAAACATGAAAGTTATTATTTAGTTCAATTTAGTTAACAAAATTACTATTGCGTTGTATATTTGGCAAACCAATTTAAAGAGTAATGATTGAATCCTCTATCAATCCTAGTTCCTGATCTATACTGTTGCAAATTCTTTACTCTGCTAACCGTCAAAGATCATGGAAATGTTGAAGAGGTCAAGACAATTGTTTCAGAGTCAGTGTTAAAGAAGACAAAGAGGAGCAAAAATTGGTCATTGGCAAAAAAAAAAAAAAGGGGAAGTTGGGACTGCAGAGAACAAGAATGCAGACAATGGCAAGTTAATTATATTAAGTATTATTGAAAATGTAAAAATTCAACCTTTTGGAAGTTCCTGACATTACGATATAGTCGCAAGTAATTTTTTTCTATGTTTATATAAAAGCATTCATAGTATTTTCGACCGTATCACGAATATGGATAAAAAATAGATAAAATTTATGTTAAAGAATTCCAAGATATGATCGAGTAAATATTTGAGCTCATTCTTAAATACGATAGCGGCAAAGGACATTCAATGATTCACTGAAATGGTAGAAGCTAATCCTTATCTCCTTTATGGCTGTTTGTGACAAATTTTGCCTTTCATTTAGGATGTAATTTAAAATTTGAGTATGAGTTGGTTGCTTCTTATTATTTTGAAAGGACATTTTAGGATTCAGTTAAAGTGAAGATTATTTCATATTTAATCATCATTAAAAAAAATATATATGAATCAACATGAATAAAAATAATTACACAATTACCATCTCTATATCACATAGAATTTTAGTATGTATTGCATGTAGAAAATATGATACACGTAAATATTCAACATGTATTGGATGGCGAAGATGCGATACACATTTAGACCTATATCGCACCTGCGGATGGCTTTTTTATAACTTTGTTTGACTACATTGCTAATACAATATATTTGCAAATTATTGTTTCACATCGTTAACATGCGATACACAATTGGTATTTATATGATTTTTTTCCTTGATTTGTAATTTTTTCTTTAACATTGATGGTAGACATATTTTTCACTCAAGGTGAAAGATAACATAATGTCAATATGTAAAACAAGGCCATCTCAAGATTATCAAAACGCAAAGGTCTCACACAAAAGATAGAATTATATAAAACTTCCATTTTACGATCACTTGGAGCAAGTATACTTATTTCAGTGTGGTTATCAAGTCGTCCATTTCCATTACTCCAACAACAAAACATTTCTTGATACACGCACAAGAAGATTATATTATTTTATGCATCAAATGTTGCTTCTTATTGCACTAATCAATATAGATATACACACACACATATAAGTTAAATATCGATTTCCTGCTCATCCTTACTGGGTTGGTATACTAGAGTTATATTTTGTCAGTGTAACAAGCAATTCTGAACTATGTTGAAGTCAATAATCCTATCATGTAGCCTAAGGTATTCATCTACAATTTTCAATTAATATAGTTATGCGCTCTTACATCTAGAACTACTTTAGTTGAAAATTGTGGTTCAAAGGAGATATACGAATCACTACTTCAACATATGATGAGTTATAGTGCTTATTGATCCTAATTGCATGATCAAACTTTTGATCATTCTAGCATCGAGATGCTAAGCCATACTATATAGAATATTTAGCATCTGAATGCTAGCTATGGTATAATTAGGATGAAAATTTGCTGTCTCAGGAATGTTATCTCCATCCTATCCCAGCTAATAAATAATTGCTATATATATACAAAGTGATAGAAATTATTTGCTATCTTTTAGGATATTTTTATTTTTCAAATTAATTTAACATGTGTCAATTAGCTATTTGTTGGGACAAGATGAGGACACCATTTTGGAGACAGTAAATATTTTTCCTTACAATTAGATCTTGTAACATTACAAGCATTAACCGAAAAACATATATATTGCACATTTTCACCATCTCACATTACAGACATATGTAGTTAATGAAGTGTAGTTTTATATAATTATGTAATGTTTTTCTTATCAAAAATTCAATTTAAACTCTCTTAATGTATAAACTCAACATAATTGATCTCGATTCCATTCCTCCTTCTAAAAAGATTTAATAGATACTATTGGGAAAAGGGAAAAAAGAAAACACAAATTATCACCCTAAATATATTTAGTCACAAATGATAAACTGAATAAGTTTAATAACAATAACAAGCACGAGGATAAATGGATCAAATTAAAACTTCGAACATTTTTACAAACAGGCCTGAGTATACCTAAATATAAATGCTACCAAATATGTATTATTATCCTACTTCACATATATAATCATGTTGATTATTATATTTGAACCATTTTAATTTCCTTTGCAGCTCGTTCTACGATGGAACGTTGGATTTTTCAAACAGAAATGTGCATGTGGGCACACTTTACTCTTATGGACTACTTATCTTTCTTAATAATTTATGGCCAAAACAATTTCGAACCCCGTGAAGCCACCTTTTTATATTAATTATACCATAGTGCGGTCTGGCCATTCTTAATTACACTGACAAAGTCGAGATAATTATTGCGTTTTCTGCTTAATTATCATTTTCAATTCCAATAATGGATCGGCCTCACCATTTCATACCAGTCCTTTTCCTAATCTACTGACCTTTCTCAATTGTTTATAATGAAGATTATTTTCTAACCCCATAAAAGCACGTTTTTACATTTATTATCAACATAGTGCTGTCTAACCGTTTAAAATTACAACGATAATCCCCAAACAAGTGGTGTTAAAAAAAAAAAAAAAGGGAAGAAGATGTCCCCTGGCATTATCGATATTAAAAATCAACTGGTCATTCTTTCCCATTACACAATCGACAAACAGTTCTCGATCTGCGCACAAACATGATTATATACATTCGGTGCTTCAGTATGTATATACGTATAAAATATTGATTTCCTGCTCATCCTGATTGGATTTGAATAATACATGTGAAAGCGTTTCGGATCACATGGAAGGACAGTGGGAAATACAACGCTTGGGACCCATAGTCTTTCTGTTTGGTTTTTTTTTTTTTTTTTCTTTTTAGATATAGATATTTTTTTTTAAATTTTTTTGTAACCCCCAAATTTTACGTAATCTCATTTAACAAATACTAAAAATGTAATATAGAATTATATTGAATAATTGAAACAAGTAGTAAAAATCACTCCAATTTTTTTCGATTTAAAAATGTTAAAGTGTGAATGAATTTGATCATAGTTAGAAAAATTAAAACCGTTACCAGTAAAATATTTCGAAATACAAAACTATAATTTTTATGATCTCAAATAATTTATAAAACGACGATAAACCAATCGTTAATATAAATTCTTGAACCCTTTTTCCTTAAGTTCTATACTTAGAAAATAAATGCTACGCTAGTTAAATAATGAAGTAATAGTGTTTAAACTATTTTAACACTATTAAGTAGCCTAGATAGAATATGTTGTTAACGAATTAGTAGGAATAACTCCTATACAGTAAAATATAATGTTTGGTAAAATAGATCAATATCTAAGAATCTAGATCTTAAATGAATATTTAAGCCACACTAATATTCTAATTAAAAGGTTTTAAGCTTTTAGAAATTAAAATCTTGAATTATCAACGTAACCTTCAATAATTTTCATAACTAGAAACTGAACAAATTGGCAAACGCGAAACTAATACCAAAATATATGATTCAACCAAAGATCTTAGAAGAAACCTATGGGATGTAATAAATTTATGCCTAACTTGAAAAACCCAAATAGAAACCTCCGTGACCTTAATAGATACCAAAAACTAGATTTCGTATCTTAAATTGATAATTTAAGATATAACTAGAAGTAGTTCTAAATTCCAAACTCGATAAGATATAATCTAATAATAGAACTTGTTGATATAAAATAATAATCCAAAGATGAACTATTAAGATTATAAGTACGTAATAGATACTAATACCGAACAATAATTAATAATCTGGATCTAAAATGAAATTTTCAAACCTGCTGTTATACTTGTAAAGAAATTCTTAATTCATTAAAACTTAGTTTCTAATTCGATTTATTGAACTTGAAAAATTTAATCGTCTAAGTCAAAATACTAAAACTAATTAATCGTGTAACATTTAAACTAAAAAAAAATTGAAAATATAAATAATTTAGAGTTTCTGTAGTAGCTTAGATAATTCTATTTTGGTAAAACTTGTACGTAATAAATATAAACATACGTTTACAAATTAATATTGGTTAAATTATTTAGTTAACTATTAATTAGATAATAATAATAATAATAATAAAACAAAATAGAGCATAATTTATGAAGAGTAGAGGATGTCTTCACGAAATTCATGAAAGAAGAATGGCAGCATGTGCATTTTTCAGCTCCATTCCACGCTGGAAATCCCTCAAGCTGTAGGAGCATCCACGTTGATCGGGAGTCCACAAGCAGCAGTAGCAAGGAAGCCGCTGGAAGCAGCAGAAGGATCGGTGCGGTTTGTCTTTAGCGCCGCAGTTGACCGAGCAGGAAGTTCCACGCGCTGCACGAGCAGAAGAATTTCCTTTGTGCACAGCAGCAACACGCACAACAGCAGTAGAGGACAGCTGCAATTCCTCCTCCACACGCTGCAAATGTTGATTTTTGACCTCTGTTTTCACACGATTTTGACCCAATTTTTCTTGCAACATGAGCCTTATTTTACACACATAAACAACATTAATTAACTACCAAACAAACCCCTTGAAATTAGCCACAAATTTCACACAAATTCGTCCAAAAATTGCTCTCAAATTCGCACCATAAATTCCACCCGAAAACAACAGCTGAAGCATGATATATATAACCCTTCATTTGCTCCGATTTTCTCAGCCAACTTGGACTACAAATGCACCAAATAAACCACTATTTGATAGCCTTAAATTACTAGCAAACAAACCCCATAAATATCCTTTAAATAACTACAAAAATCTTCCCAAACAAAGTCCAAATGTTTACTCCAAAACTGCCAAATTCGTATCTAAAATTGCAGTTGTAAAAATGAGACATTCCTAAGTCCAATACACCCTCTCTTGTGTTTAAATCTTAACCTAACCTTTAGATACATATATAGGCTTAAGTTGGCTATAAAACCAACTCAAATTCTCCCCAAACACAACTCAAAAATCTGCTCAAAAAGCTACCACGAATTTCATATTCCCCTTTATGCTCACTAGTTCAAAACTTGTTTCAACACTCCAAAAGTAAAGTATAACCCTTGTTATATCCTATAACCCTACCCGAATATCAATACTCATCAACACAATTGAAACCCCACTTTAACTAACCCAAACAACATCAAAGAGTAAGCTAGATAGCCTTGGTTCATCATCATAGATTCAAAGGAATCAAGACACAAACAAGGTAAGAAAATAAAATAGATATATATGTTAGTTTAGATAATTTCTTTAGTTCATCTTCCTAACTTCCTCTTTAGATCATATTTTATCAACAAGGAGGAGACAAACCCCACCTATGGTCCAAACAAGGTAAGAATTACAATAAGTTCAATATTCGTTATGTTGCTTTGTAGAAATTGTCTTATAAATTTATCAAGATTAATCCAATAGTATATTTATGTTATTTAGACTATTTAATATATAAACACAACAACTTGAAGAATTAGAAGTGTAAAATCCAAATCTTAGAAAGAAAGAACTAAAACTACACTTAAAACTACAACAACTAAAGTAAACTTCAAATAACTCATGTAGACCGTTGGAAAGAATGAGTAAACTGTATTGATGTGTTTGTTTAAAGCCGAAAATGACCCCACCAATGGAAAGCACACGAAATATCCTATGAAATCGACTATTCATTTGTTAAAAACGGATAAGAAACGAATTAGATATTGCAAAAATAAAAATTAAACTACTGTTGTCATATTTATACGAACTGAACAGGCTGTTCTTGTATTTTTCACCCCCTTAATGATTTTTTTTTATAAAACTAAGACCATTAATGATTGTACTCGGAAAATACTATGAAAACGACTATTTATTCGTCAAAAACGAATTAGAAATGAGTTAGATATCAAAACAAGTTTTGATTACAATTGTTATTAGGAATCACTTGAAATCTATGCATGTGTTTCATAAATTAAAAATTGTACAAATCTCTTTTCTTGAAAAATAATTTGACTACTATAAAGTACCCTTCGGGTACTATCAAATCGACTATTTATAAAACGAAATCGGATTTAAAACGAATAAGAAATCACAAATAGAACTCACTCAGTTTTCACTTTAAACCTATATCAATGTTACTGTTACTCTATTAATATAGTTATGATTATTACTAATTATTATTACTATTTATAGTATTCCGTATTAGTAATATTTTCATTAGAGTTATCAATATTGTTATTTTACGTTAAAGTCATTATATTTATATACTATCATCAATTCTATTTGTCACTAATGGTACTATTTACTAACTATCTAAAAATTGTTGTTACTATTATACTTGTATTTAATACTAATACTAATATTGATTTTTCAATACTAATATTACTAATAATATTATAGTATTACACTTAGCTCGTTTTGCAACAAAAATAAAACTGAAGTATAATAGAAATTTGATATACCTACATATGATTTTTATAACTTTTGAAAGATATAGATACTATAATACCCTTAAATAAATAAAAATACTAACTTAAGAGACAGATAAGGTTGATAGGCAAAGAATTATTAAAAATCTTCTACTAAATACAGTAAGACTTAAGGAAAAGATAAACTCCTTAATTAGAAATATAGATATTAAGAGAAACAAAATACAGACAAATATTCTCTACTATAGAGATTAAAATCTTAAAAAACTGTATCAAATACCGATACAGAATAATTAGGCACTTATAAGGATTCAATTAAATTATTGAACGACAAAGTAATTAATATAACGGGCTTAGTCTAATATCCGACGATAGAGATCAACACCTTTAAATTATAGAAAGACTTCTCTTACAGAAATAGTTCAATAATAAATTTCTGTTATTTCCTTTCATAGGAAATTAAATCAATTTCCAGATTATCAATAGCTTATACAACAATCTAGCGAGGACCACAGGTGAGTAACTTAAACTGTTACATTGTTTGTGCTTGTAGTATAGTTGCATTTGGAATAATATATATATATTCAATTGATAGCATGCGGGATTGGGATACAGCATGATGCGTGGTTGATTGAATGGCAAATTATCATAATATAAGCGATAATCCTATTGAATGATAAATATTGTATGAAATATGTTGATGATTGTCTGTAAATTGTATGATCGCCTCAAACTTGATTAACAACTGTCGGTACTATAAATGAAACGGACATGCATTACACGATTTGCATAAACTGCATTATGTTTTTACGAATGCCTACTACGTGTTAGAATTTCGGTTCTCTGGTAATGCTTGGTTTTTTAGGCAGAGGCTATTAGTTCTACGCAAGCTTACTTTTGTTCTGTCGGTTCCATGGAACTAACTGGTAACGAAGGGCGCCGCCCATGGTATATGTGAAATGTCTAACACTTAGTGGAGTTTCTAAGGTACAAAACATGAACTGAGTGTTTAAAACATCATTAACATAAAGATAATAATTTGAGTATTATGGTTTCCTGTGTACTTAGTTTCTCCTGGGTAGGTGATTCAGGGATTGGTTCCTTCAACCCCGATGAGAGGCGTAAATCTCCATCCTGTTTGGATTCCGGATTGTCCAAGCTTGTAATTGTTCATGTGTTTGATTGATGCATTACATTGATTGATAATAACTTGCTTGTTGTGATAAGTCTGGTTTTCACTGAGCCCGTGGTTCGCTCACCCCCTACAGTTTTTGTGTAGGATTATTACTAGCTGGGATTAGGCTAGGAATGTGTGAAGAGAGCTTCTCCAACAAACTTTATTGAAGATAGAGATATAGGATATTGAAACTTAGAATGTGAAATAGATGAATTTTGAATTTTGTATGTTGTAATTTGGAAACCCAATTTCACTATTTGGTAGGGGATACCGATTCTCTGCGATCTTGGTGGAAATTGGAAAACTGGACTCCATAATTGAATTACTGTAAAATATTATATCATTTGTATAATAAACTTTTATAAATAAATAGAGTCTTGTATACTCTGACATAACAAGACGGCTCTCATGTTACGGGTGCACACGTGATATGTTAGTTTTAGATAAATCCTGCTAGGCCCCCACATTGGAATCGTGACATTTTTAATAAATTATTTATAATAGATATAGATGAAAAAATTTGATAGTTCTCATCAAAAGATCAAATAAATCAAATATAGATAAAATATAATGTAAATCGGATATATTTATACATATCATTTAAAAAAAAAAATAAATATAGATGAAAAATAGATCATCCAAACAGATTTGTCTATACTCGTTTACTATACGCGTGCATGGTTATAATAATAAAATAAACGCGACCTTTAAATTAGAGACTTATTGATGTCTCTATTAAAGTAATAAAAAAGAAAGCAACATTATAGTTAAACAAAAATTGTAAATTACATCTACCATTATGATTTTTAATTTATGTAGATACTCCTCGTTTTTTTTTTAAATTTGTAGAACCTACAATGCTATGATGTGACATTGCTCTCCTTATAATATATTGAAACCCCGAAAACTTCCACCATACGATACGACCCCAGATTAGAAATTATAAGTTGACTAGTAAACCCTAGGAGTTAATTAGAAACTTTAGCTAGATAGATACTTTCAATTTGAATTGGGACTTATAAACTTTATAAAAGGACTTCTTTGACCCCAATTGATTCAAAACAAGATTTTATATTCCGGGTTAATAATTCAGGTTGTGATCAAAGGAAACTTCAAATCCTAAACCCGAATCATTGTCAAACAGACAGATTATATAGGAAAAACCTAATATGGATTAAGTGATTACCTTAGTATTCAATAGAGACCGGGAATTGAAATAAGGTATAGTAATGAACCTATATTTGGATTGAAACCCTAAAATTTGAGAGTTCTAGTCAGTAATAAACTACATTGATAAGATTTCATAGTGAGTATCCAAATCTAATATATATAACTAATTTAGCCTATCTATTAGTGGTAATATTAAGTAAATTACTCAATAAATTTTAGTTAGAAAATTGTGATCTAAGATGAACGGTTAGGATTATAAATACCTAATAAAAACATAAACTGATGTATATCTTGAGATCTAGACCTCAAATACAGAATGAATCATACCAAAATCAAATTAGGGTTTCCTAAAGCCCTTGGAGCCTAAAACAAAAATTGACCCGAAAAGCTTATAAAACCTAAATCGCGTAAGATAAATTCTCTAAACAAATTAGATACGTACTATTACAACTTAAATTTGTACTTTTTGTTAAACTAAACATCTTGTAGGATCCATCAAAGACCTTTGTATATATATTTACAATATAGGCGAAAATATACCCTAATAGTGTAATAAACTACCCGAAAACTTAACTAAATAATATTTAACTACTATATAATATACATATATATAATCTCAGCTTGCTGGAGACGGTTTCTTTTGGATTGAAGGGCTGTGATCTTCTTAATTTTGGGAGCCGAAAATCCTCCAACTAACAATGTTAAAGTCAATATGAATCTAACTTCAACCAATGCAAATCGGCCAAATCACCCCTCATATTTATGATAATCAAACAAGGAATGGAATGACAACAAACAAGACAATTCGTTGAAATTTAAGGAAGAAACACGGCCGAAACATCACCTTATATATATATATATATATTATATAAATATAAGCAAATGAACTTGGATGGTTAAGCAAACGAACTCCAAACTTTCCCAAACTTTCCAGAATACAACTATAGCTTACTAGGATTCGAACCAACCCAGAAAACGAATTTTAAACGCTCATATCCATCCAGTTCGAAATTCGAACAAAAACCTGGAAAAACCCATGAAAAATGAGCTTGAGGTAAGTGATTTTATTCCGAGAGTTTTCTTCAGTTTTTAAGGATTGAGACTAACTCTTAAACATCTTAGAAAGCTAACCAAGGTCACTAAGAGCTTCGAATTCATCGGAAGGTCACAACGAAAGTAACTTTCCCAAACCCTAGCCGAACTTGATGATCCGAATTCATGATAACATGTTGTTTTTATGTAGTTTTTCTTGATATTTAGGTTTCTAAGGTTCCTAGGAGTTGTTTAGATCCAAAATCCCGACGTTTTGATGTCGGATTCGTCGAATGGCTGCGGCTCATCGGGAAGACGATGAACATGCTTCCCGATGAGCACGGGCTGGTACAACGGGTGTGTACAACCCGTACCTCGCCAACTTAAAAAAAAAAGAAAAAAGAAGTAAAGAAAAACGAAACTAAATAAATATAATTTTATAATAAATATTATATAAGTAATTTGGAATTTTTAAATATTTTCCTGCATTTATTATTTTCTGGAATAGTAATAATAATATTA
Source organism: Combretum micranthum (assembly GCA_024138025.1). Lineage (NCBI taxonomy): Eukaryota > Viridiplantae > Streptophyta > Magnoliopsida > Myrtales > Combretaceae > Combretum > Combretum micranthum. The sequence continues at coordinate 72,755 of JAMXBD010001394.1, forward strand.
TAGTAATAATAATATTAAATCTGAAATTTATTTATTTAAATTTAGAATAAAATTATTTTTCTGACTTTATTAAATATAGGATGTTTAAATATTTAATTTATTATTATTATCTAAAAATAATTTTTTTTAAATATAAATTACTTTGTTAAGTAATTTCCGTATAATAGATTCTAATTGTTAATATCCTTAATATTATTTAAAGAAATTTTTAGAATTTCGAAAATATTATTTCTGAAATAATAATAAATATGAAATATAAGACTAAAATTACTTTAGTAATAATATTAATAAAGTATAAAACAATTAGTATAATTCTTCTTGTGAAGAAAAATTATTCTATCTAATCTATTTTCGAAAATTTAAATTATTATTATTATTATTATATATTATTATATTATTATATTATTAATTATTATTATTATTATAATATAAAATTGTTATTATAATTATTGTTATCATTATTTTTATTAGTTTATTGATATTAATAATTATTTTTGGTACTATTATTGAGTAATTATTAATGTTTTATTATTTTCGAAAAGAGAAAAATAATTTCGAAAATAGAATATAATTAAGTTAATAAATTCTTTTATTAGTGAGTATGTTTTCATAGAAAGATATATATATGTATAAATTACGAGTTAGTGAATACTAAGTATATACTAATATTTATATATAAATAGATAACAATGGAAATTAATACTCCAAATTTGTGAGTATAGGAACATCTATACTTTATCAGAAAATTTATAAGTAATTTAAAAGAAAACTGATATTTTTGGACAATAAAGATGAATTAACCAAGTTATTAAACTTTCCAAATACCTAATTGATAGATTCACATATCCAATCAAATCAATAAAATAAAACTGTAAGTATAATGATTTAGAACTTAGAACTTTTCGAAAGAAGTAATTAAGAATAAATGGAAACCTGGCAAACCATTGAACACTTAGATATTCATAGAAACTAAATTGTATAGTCTGAGATCTTAATATTTATATTATTTATCTCAATAGGTGACTCGGGTATTGGAGAGGACCTACCTGAAGATTACTACGATTAAATAGGATGGGCAGGTGAGTGACTCAGTCTTATTACATTGATTGTGCTTGTACTAGTAGTGAACCTTAAATAAAAAGATAATGAAAATTGGTGATTTGTTTGAAATATGAAAGTTGTGTATTGTGTTCCATTGATGGCCATGTCACTCTAAAATAAGTGATAACACAGTTGCATGTATCTTGATAATGTATGTAGTATCTATTTGAGTGTCTGTATTGCTTGATCACCCCCAAATTGACTAAAAACTACTGGTACCATAATGGAAAATAATCATGCATTACATACTACGCATAAAAAGCATTGAGTAAGTGGTAGCCTACTACGTGTTAGTTTCTCGGATCTCTGGTAATGCTTGAATTATCTAGGCCAGAGAGCTATTAGTTAATTACAAGATTACTTTTGTTCTGTTAATACCATATGAACTACATGGTAAACGAAGGACGCCGCTTATGGTATTACATGGGAATAACTAACACTTAGTAGAGTTTCTAAAGCTAAAACAGGAAATAAATAATGGAACATGATAAGCTTAAAGAGATAATTAAATTTGAGATTATTATTTCCTGGAAGCTTAAGTCTCTCCTGGGTAAGTGGACCATAGATTGTGATCCTTCAACCCCAATGGGAGGGCGTAAATCTCCATCCTGTTTGGATTCCGGGTTATCCAAGCTTGTAGTGTTCATTTGTGTGATTGATGCATTTCATATGATTGTTAAATAACTTGTATGATATGTGTAATAAGTTCTGGTTATTCACTAAGCTTGTGTTTTAGCTCACACTCCCACAGTCCTTTCAGGTTCACTCTGCGACGCTGGCTCATTACTAGCAGGAGCATGGTCCGGTAAGAGATTAAGCCAGAAGTTTTAAAGTTTAGTATAGGATTAGAATATCTATATCTGTAGTAGTCTTTTGATGCATTTAATGTGCATTAGAATCATTAGTTAAGGTTGTAAGGACTTATAAAGTATGATCTGTAATATTATAGTTTGTAAAAGTTGTTTACTAGTTTACATCTTATATATGTTTGTTTATTCCATCCAAGCAACTAAAAGATCCTGTTTTTGAAAATCATGTCATTCCTAGAAGGTAAACTAATAATGGTAATTGAATGATTTTTGATTATCATTATTAGATACCCTCGGGGCGTGACATATATAATATAGTATATATATATATCTAGACTGTTTAGTAAGTATTATAATTGCAGACATATGTTTTGATAACCTTCTTACAAGGGAGTTCTGTTTGAGGGATGTAAGTGAACAATTTTAAAAATTAGGAGTGTCATAAATACAATTTCCAAATCAAGTAAATTAAGATTGTATATAATGAACGGGTGCAAATAGAAATGGTGTTGTTATTATCTATCATCTTAATACCAATCTTCCAGTAAGGTCAGCTATTTCAAATCTCCTCTTTCGTTGTAATAAAAAAAAATCATTATTTCATATATATAATTATGAACCTCAATTACAAATCCTAGGTACAATGTTAGATCCTTTGGGACCTCCTTCTCCTAAGAATGTTTTTACTTTATGATAAAGTTATTCATTTAGGATCTTAAGCGCCATGTCAACTTGCTCCCATTTTTTATTATTTAATTTTGACATTAGCTTGATACTTAAAAACTGAATATATAAATAAAATTAAGACCATTTTTGCAATCATTCACGAAAGACCTAAGATTTTGTAATAAGGAAACAATTATAATGGTGAAAAATTCCTCCGAAATGACACTATCTTTGCATATGCTTAAACACAATTTTAAAAAGAAATCACCTACTTTATGTGAATGAGGAAAATGCCAAGTTACTTGCCTGAGTAAATATCTAAATACCAATCTTTTTACAGGTATATCTGATCTCAGAAACCTTAAATTCTTTGTTATTCTCTAAAACCTAAAATTTTAGTTTAGAGTGCAAACCTAGCAGAAATAAACAAATAAAACTTCAAAAACTTTTCTTGCAAAAACTAAAACTTTGAGATTTACTTACAAGAATAAAACATAAAATTTTGATTAAAAAACAGGAAAAGATGTTACAACTTACAACGATAGAATCTGTGAGAAATAAACTAAGCACTCAAGTCCAGTCTAGATGATGAGGTTAAAGAATAGAAAAATGGAACCTAATTGTAACTTCAAGTAAAAAATTGGCCTTAATTCTTAAATTCTGATTGATAATCGAAATCATGTTAAATAAGAAATCCGAGTTGTTCAGTAAAAAAAAAAAAAAAAAGTTCCTTTAGCATCATACATTTAGAATCTATGAGTTAAATTGAGAAAAAATCCATGCATAGGAGTAAAATAGCACGAAGCAAGTACGAAAAAGCCTTATTAAATGCCAAGCAATCCATCTATATGATGTTTTGATCAGCTAAGAGGGCAACTCGGACAACCGTATAGCCTTCCTAGTCGGCCAGACGGATCGGAGTTAGAGCCTAGTTGATCCTGATCTTTAGGTGATTGGTGCATGTATCATGAGCTGATATATTAATATTTATGTATGTTTAAATATTATATATCCCACTAGGTAGACGTGATTGAGGGCGGGTGAGTAAATATTAAATACAATAATATAATAAAATTTTAAATATAAACTAATTATTAGATGATATACATACATAATGCCACCTCCCCCAAACAGCACCTAATAGTGGTATTTTACAGGCTGTTATTTAGTGTGTGGCCCAGTAAATGACAACCACCTCGTGTCTTAAGTCACGAGACTCCTATTTATCAACTTGCACTCAAATAAATTATTTAAAGATAATTTAATAAGAAAATACAATTAATTATTTCAAAATGCAAGAGCCTTTTAGGATGGTCGTGAATCGATATCCCCACCAAATAATAAGATCCAGGAATTCATTTCTTTAATTTTCTTTTAAATAGTCAAGTATATATAAGAAATAATTGAGTTTTGGCTCCTCAATTAATCCTAGCATGTAAGTTCTAAATAAGAGTAGCACTCTTCGCTCAGACTCTAGCCCATTTTACGAGTTGCTTGGATTATCTAATTTTCATTATTATTAGTATTAGTATAATCTGCATTTATCTTATATGAATTTGATCTATATCTAGTTTGTTTAATCTTTTTATGAGTAAAAATATTTGTTTTTCATCTGTATTTATTTATAGAAACAATCTAATTAAAACAACAAAAATAACCAAAACAACCAAAAACTGATCAACCAAATAGGACCAACAATAACTTATAGAGAAGATAACTTGAAAGGGTGTGAGCAGGGGCATGTCTAGCATCTAGGGGGATGAAGGGGGCCCCCCCTCCTGACCAAGGAATTTTTTTTTTATTTTATTGAAAATAAAATATGTATATATGCCACATGTATATTATAAAGAGTAAACCATACTAATATAGCCTAGTGGTTAAGCCAATAGCTTTATGTCTTCAATATGCATTTATTACATGGCTACTTCTTTCTTTACTCTTTCTCTCTCTCTAATGTCACATTTGTACGCATGAATGATTTGGAATGGAATGAGTTTGTAAATGATAAATGCATTCCTATGTTTGGGAGATTACATGGAATGTAACAGCTAAAAGTGTAATTGTTGGGAATGCCCTTAGTAATAAATGCAAAATATTAATACATAATAGGATAAAAAAAATAATTACACTCATATAATTAATAAGAGTTGACTGGAATACGATTCCGCCTTTGAATTTCCTTCAAAGCCGGAATCGTTGATTCCATGTAATCACGATTCCGGCTTCTAAAAACTCTTCCAAACCGGGAAAGGGAATGGAAGCAGAATCACGATTTCATTTCAGCCATTCCTACATACCAAACGTGCCATAACTTTTTGCCTTTTACAATAACTAATAGCATTAATTTTTTTTATCATAATATTATATCTAACGAAATAAATTCTTTTTTAAATAAATATTTTTATTTAAGTATACCACAAATAATAATTACATTATCATATATATTGCAAATGAATCTTATTACATACTAAATATACAATTTGATTTAGTAGTATTATTTTTCTACAATTAATGTTATTAAAATACATATGGATTATTTGATAGCTATCTTATCTGAGGAAGCTTCTATACAGGACCGTCTAATTAACCATCTAACTATTAAAATAAATATAATAATTGGAATATTAACTATTTTAGTGATTCGATCACAGTTAGATATTATGTGAGTTGTTGGATAATGACGAGACTAGTTTCATCAAAATTAATGATAAGACCATAAAATTCTCCCTATCTGAATATATTTTATGATCTTTTTTTTATTAAAAACAAAACTTATAAGTATATAAACTCTATATTTTACATTATCAATTAGTTTTTAAGTGACATATATACAATCTCTTACAAAATAAACTAAATACTTTCAATTATTGCTTAAACGGATATTTTCATGAAATTTTAAAAAATATGACATTGAAATCCTTAACAAAATTCTCATAAATATGTAAGATATAATATCTAGTAGATATAATAAATAATTTTAAGATTAACTTAATTAGGATTTGCACCCCACCCTCCTCCTCCTCCTCCTTCTCTTAGTCTTACAATACTGCATCCATCCCTAGGTGTAAGCAACTATTGCTTGTTGAGATTCCTCTCTCATATTATACACGATAAACAATAGTAAACAAGTTATCAGAATTAATGTAATGCAACCATTCATAACAGATGAATGCAACAGCTAACTAGTAACTGTATAGGATCAAGAGTATAACCCTCTCACCATGGGTTAGGAAATAAAACCCCTACACATAGAGAAAATACTGTCGAACCCGGGGGCTAATATCGCCTAATTTTGATTTTTAGAAAAAAAGAAGCATACACGTAGGTAGAAATGGAAAAAATTTGGGAACATAGTTGTGTAGTGTGCGCACACTACCACACCCTCAAGCAATGAATACTACTCTACGCTTCATTCAAAGAATGGGACTTCATAATACCACTTAGTTTTCAAATGTTGGAATAAGGTAATACTGTAAGATGTAAATCATCCTATGGCCTCGATGTGCCATTGTGTAAGTGATGACCTTCATTTAATTATATGAAAATTTATTCTATGCATGATAGATTTATCATATTGTTAAATGTAATTGAATCCAATTAATTATATGACCACAAAATATCACAACACTCAACAATATATATATATATATATATATTCCATCCAGATAAAGCATTTTCACAAATCATAGTCAGTTTAAAACATAAATTTAGGTGTAGCAACCAAACAACCAAGATCAAACAGGTGCATAACCCCATTATAACCCACATTTGAATTATGCTCATAGTATACATTACGTACACTAAAAATCATTACCAATAACTCACCCATTGATTCACTTAATCAAAAGTATATACAATAATTTGGCTCTATCGCCATTGTTGTTGCCACGTGAAAAGTTTTATCATTTCAAAGAGAACTCTAAAGTTTTGTGTCCTTCTTTAATAGTATTTAATTTTATGAGATAAAAAAAAGTTATGAATACATCATTTTATTTATATGTTTTACGGTCTTTTACAAGCTTAGACAAGTTTTGAGAGCATGACCTACAAATAATTAAAAAAACACCATAATGCCTGTGTGAATTTAATGATACCAATGTTTAATTTGATCCGGATATATATGTGTGTATATCATATATCCTAATTTGGCCAATGGCATCATGCACAAGTGAATGCTCAAACCTTAAAATTTTGAGACCTTTTCCCATAATTCAGGCCAGCAAGAAGGTGTTACCTGTTACCACTCATACCTCCTATTCTATTTAAGAACGATTTGATTTTTTGCCATATATATATATATATATATATATTTAAAAAGTCATTAAGGTTTATAACAAACGCTAATGCACAATGCGACAATTTTGAGTATATTATAAAATACTTCTTTTAATTAATAATTGTTTTCAATTCGATATTGACGCATGATGTCAAAAATCTAAAATGGAGTTGAAAGCTTTTAGATTTTAGATTTGTTTTTTAATTTTTTTTAATACTAGACTTAATCACTATGTTTCAAAAGGCTTTTTCATTGATTTGCTTTGCCGCATGCAAATGAGCTAGTTACTTGAGCTCAACTAGAGCTAGATTAGTAAGCGAACCGAGCTTAAGCCTAAAGTAAAGCTCATTTATCTAAATGAGTCGATCTCAAGTGTTAGTTTAGGCTCGCGAGCTGGCTCGTGAACATGCTTGCGACTAGGCTCGTGAATAAGCACGAGCTCATTAATAAGTTCATTGGCAAAATTGTCATTTTTTTATACATGTTATATCATAAATAACATCATAATTAAAACAAAAAAATTAATTTTTATTTAATAATTATGTATATTTATTAATAGAAATATTTATATTTATTTTAGATTTAAAAAAATGAAAAATAGGATATCTAAATAAGTCGAGCTCGAGCTTAAATTCCAAGCTCAATAAAAGGCTCTACTTGACTCGAGCTTGTTTAATAAAGGAGCCAAGTTCAAGCTCAAACTAAAACCTTTTAGCTAAATGAGCAATCTCAAGCCTTAATTTCAAGCTTGATAAAAAACTTGGCTCGAGCTCGAGCTTGAGCTTAAATTTGATAAATTTTAAACAACCAAACCTAAGTCTCTAAAAATTCAACTCCACTTGGCTCATTTGAAGTCTTAGTGTAAAAACTGACATGTACTTTATCAAAAACTTCACATGCCAAGTCCCCAACCACGTATAATACACAAAGATATTATATGTAACATTGTCTGAAAAGGAGGAGAGTTTATGCTTATTGCTTGATCAAACTATTAAAATACAAAACTTTACAAATAGTACTTATTTAAGAGTAGATAACTTTACAAAAATATATAAGATAGTGCCATCATTCACGACACTTCAAGGGTCACAAAACCAAATTATAATATACATAATGGAAAAACTTAGGTATTCACAAAACAAAACATGGGCTTATGAGTAAGCCTTAGTCTATACTATTACATTTCAAAAATAAGGTCTTACTTTTGTCTTTTCCAAGAAAAACAACATAGAATCGTCCAAAAATCCTAGTCGTCTCATTCCTCAAGAAAAGCTTTCCCAATCCGTACCATATCCTAAGTCATCATAATATTCATCATCATTGATACCTGTAGAAGAAAAAGTGAGCCAGAGGCCTAGTACACAACAATACAAATAAATACAAAATGACACACAATCCTAACTAATGCAATGTAAGAAGCAATAAGTTGTTTATCTTCACTTATGTAAAACAAATCAACATTGGAGTATTCAAGCTTTGATTACAATCCTGAGGGAATCGGGGGGTCTTAAGTAATAGCAATTGCTTAGGGTGTTGATATAAGCAACCTAAATATTTATATCTTCTACATAACTTTACAATTAATAATCTCATATAGGATTCACAGCCATTACTCAACTTTACTTAATCAATCCATAATATCACCAAGTTCAACTGTGTCTATAATCATGAACGAAATCATTTATTTCCTCTTAATAGTAAGTAAATGTTATGTCGGTACTGTTCCTCCTATTAATTATCCGCCGAGCTACTTATAAATATCATCGACTACCATGTTAACCTTGTTAACATGGTTGCTACTCCTCGGATCGGATTCAATAGTACACGCACAAATAATTCAAACAAATTTTTAAGTGAATCTTTAATTAAAGTTGATTTAACAAAGCCTACCATAGCATTCAATAAACAAGTTACTACGTACCTGGATATACAAAACTATCAGATGAGAAAACTATCAGATAAGAGACTAGTGTTCAAACACAACTGGGTAATGAAACCTATCAAGGAAAATCATTTCATATGAAACCATATTAATCCATAGTTGAATACTAAATCATTAAACCTTTATCAAACTTAAATAAAGTTCAAATCATCACATAGTTTATATTCATACACATACAAATGCATATATACATCACATTTCACTATTTATTCATTTATTTTTTATACTTAAACAAAACCAGGAGATTTGTCACTCCCGTGACAAGGGCCGTGATGGATATCAAAGGCGGTTGTGATGTATAATACTGCCTTGTCATGCCCGTGATAGGAGATCACGCCTACTGTTATAGTTGTAATATAAGCCATGTTAAAGAATACTCCTATGATTGCTTTATTAAAAAATTTTTCCAAAAAGCATCCGAGGAGAACACGGTCCATGTAATGAACATAATCTAGGTTGTACCACATGTGAGAAAAAGATTAGAAGGAGATCACAGACCATGTTATAGCCATGATCATTAGAAAAATATAATTTCAAGGATGTAACAGTCTTGAACACGTCTGTGATGAACATGGCATTGATTCTTTGATACTTGATTCAAAATTTTCGAAGTCCTATATCTTCTAACTCCTTAATAAGACCTTGTTTATTTGTAAAAACATATTAAAACTAACTAATAGCATAATATCAAACATCATCAAGATTACTCATACTCATATATTCATTTTACATGTATATGTACAACAATCTTAACCTAAAAACATAAGTCCATCATTCATGCTTGTTGAACTCAATTATCAATCTAATTATTAAAGTCCTACTCATTTATTACTAACAACATTAACACACATCATTTCATCATAAGCTCAAAAATTCATTTACTCAAACACTTGGAGTACATATGCCTATTTGGATATCTAGTTCAACATACATGTTGCCATATCATTAATTTGTCTAAAGCATCAAAGTTTTACTCCTATTCAACATCAATATCAACTAAAAAATATAATTAAACAAAACATGTAAGAAATCAACTTTACTTACTTTTATAGATACTAAAATCAACCAAGCTTCACTTTTTCTACTTTCTTGCCTTAAATCCTCACTCTTACTTTATCATTATCTTAATTCTACACCTAGAATCTTGAGGGGTAAAGTTTAGAGGAGAAATTTGAGTTTGATTGTGTTTGCGAAGGTGATGGAGAGGAGAGAGAGAGAGAGAGAATTATTAGGTCTTTTGGAATTGATATTTTTGTTGCCTTTGACTTTTGAGGCAATTTAGAAGCCTATAGAAGATGCTTGAACAATGGCTTGGGCTTTTGTGTGTATGGGCTTGGACTTTATTTAAGAGTTGGGCTTGAGTTAAAGAGAAGGAATATTGATTTCATTGCATCAAACAACAATATTATTAAACATAATTCAATTCCACACACATGTATATATTACTACACTTATATATTTACACCAATACACATACAATTAAGTTTTAGGGTAAATTACAACAAAAGGTATCAACATTTGAGGGTAGTTCATTTAAGTTGTTAGCATTTCAACCCGTTCAAAAGAGGAATCAACGTTTGAGAATAAATTCATTTAAAGTATCAACGTTTAAAGTGGTTAAAAAGAGTATCAACATGTTGCAAAGTAAGTCAAATAAGGTATCAATTATTAACCATTAATGAAAACTTTAGAAACTTAATTGAAAGCTTAATCGAAACGTTGATATCTTAAATGAACTTTACAAAACATTGATACCTTATTTGACCACTTTGTAAAACAATGATATCTCTTTTGAACGAGTTAAAACGTTGATACTTAAATAAACTTACCTTCAAATGTTGTACCTTTTGGTGTAATTTATCCTTAAGTTTTAACATATTATAGTACCAATAATTTATTGTACTAACAATTAAAATTCCTATAACATAAATTATCACAATTTAATTATGAAATCAACAAACTAATATATGCAAATTAATTTATTAGATTTAATTTAGGTTATTTCACCTAGCTTGATTACATTTCTATTTCCATTCCTTATCTCCTTTTGAAGGTTTATTTATTTTTATTCCACTTTATTACGGATTTTTTATCTTGATTTTTTACACTATATATACTTTTTTTTTTTCGAGTATTAGGATTAAAATGTTCACCATAAATAGATGTAATACATTAAAAGGCGTATTTATTAGGTAGTGTTAGTTTATTTTGAAAAAATTTACGTTCTTATGCAGAAGATTTCACAATTGATATATCTTCTGCTACTTTTATAGGATATGATAATTTCTTTGATGAAATAAATTAGATTTGATTTATAACATTTTTATTTATTTAACAAATACACTTATAAAATATTCCTTTAGTTATATATTTTTCCTCTATTTTATGTTTTTTTCAAAACAATTTAATATTTTTTCTATCACAATTTTTGCTCGTTATACATATAGATTGAACAATTAAGTAATTGTATTTTAAATTTTATCATGCCACTTTATCTTTGCACACATATTATGGTTGCATGCTTGCTTTGTAATTATTTTTATATGTTTGTATATTATTTAGTGTATACTTCTATGATCTTGATTGTTCTGTCAATAATCTGACCATTACAATAAATACAGAAATAGATATATTATATATATTTCAATAATGCGATCATGATTAGGTATAAATTTGATTCATTAAATAATCGATAGAATTAGTATGCTAAAATATTGATTGGACAATAAAATTTTCCTTATTACATACGTATATTTAGTACATTGGAACATTTTGAAACCTTTAAGTTTATTTATGACCATTATGCGTAGCACATGTTTCCTTAATTATAATTTATATGTTGACAAAATGACAATACAACCAAATTTGAGCTAAACAGTCAAATTGCAGTAATAGGAAAAAAAACATATATTGGATTTAATGTAATAAGAAATTGAATCATATAAATCTTTCACATTTAAGAATGATTATGTATTTTTGAAAAAGCAAATTGTTTGTTTAAATACACAAAATTTTCCTTTGTTGTGACTTTTGAATACTCCTTATCATTTTCCTTCTTACAAACGAAACTAGAATTAGGTGATAGAAATTTTGGAGTAATTCTATTTGAAGAAAAGGTAAAGGAAAATAAGCACGTAAAAGAAAGAAAGAAAAATAAATAAATATAAAAAAGTAAATCGACCCACAAATTAAGCTCATCGTTACGTGTAGCCGTGTAGGTGATGAAACATTATTAAATATAATATCCTCAATAATTAAATGGACAATTTATTTTGCTTTTCGTCCTATTGATCCATGCGGGTTGATGCAATGCCAGCGACATAACGCCATGATATCAGCAAAATGGGAATTAAAATACTCACTTATTTGGTTAAATAAGTTCAACATGCGATTTTGTTTGACATATTTTTCAAGAAATTGCATATTGGAGATATGATTTTGTGATTGTATTAAATTGTGTAAATCACATGTGCTACATACAAGTTTGTGTTTTTTCAAAATTATATGTTCTAAATGCTATTTTGTGATGATAAAATAATAATTAAATTTGCACGAAGTTGAAGTATATTATAATAGTTTCCTTTTTATTCATACTAGTGATTTATATAAAATTATTTATGGATTTACCGAATTATGAAGATGTAATATAGCTCTCAAGGAAAAGCATCATAGTAGGTACTATATTACGCTAGCTTATGTTCCACAGGATGCTAAAAATCCTTGGTCCAACCACAAAGCATATGGATATAACCAGACCCATCAAGTTAACATGATTAAAATCACAATACATTATTAAGCAAGAAGTCCCTTAAAAATAAACGAATAAATAAAGCCTAAAACACGATTCAATTAACGCACTATAAACCTATGGGTCTGCTTCGAAAAAAAAAAAGAAAGGAAAAAAAAAACTATATATCGGTCTACTTTCCCTATTATATGGAGGATTCTTCCTCTCATTATATTAATTTCGTCCCATTTCTAACTTTAAAATCGTCCAATATAATCCATTGCGCACTATTAGTATATCTAAAACAAAGTCCCTTACGTGTAAAGCATAGGTGATGCCACATATAATTTTACAAAATTATTGTAACGCCTAAGTTGTAGGCATTATAACTCGTAAAGTGTCCTTCCCTTATTAAGAACGCATTAAGGCTATAAAACACTATACCACAATAATAACAAATTTAATCACCACAACTCTCAATTGATTTACTTTAAAACATCTCATAAAAATAATCCTTAATATTCATGAACTAACAAAAATCCAAAATGACATGTCATCAAACAAATAAAAATATGACAAACTAGTCTCATAAGATTTTCAACAACTAATAACAATCAAACATAAAATCCATAAAGTCTTCCGTATCTCTCCACTAGATTCGACGCTCAAGATCTACAAGTCATCAACAGGATAGTCAAGTCCACTATCGCCATCCCCATTATCTACATATAGATCATACCCTGATAGATCATAAACAACATCATCTTCATCTTGACTTGAAAGATTAAAGAAATGAGTGAAAACGCCCAGTATGCCATACCACAAACAAATATGCATGAACATGTCAACATAATTCACATACATTCCTAAGCTAATGCAACGGCACAAATTATTATCTTTGATTAGTGAGACAAACAACACAGTTTAGAACCATATGCATCTAGTCCTAAACCTGGAGTAACTCATGACCCTGGTTCACAATCTTTATAAAATAGTTTATATACAATCTATTGATGTTGGGTACTCCCCACACATCGTTGCGTTCCGCCATACGGACTAGAATGACTTAATCTACCGAAATCATTTCCAAGTGCAACTCCACTAGAGACAACGACACATAAGGATCATCAGGGTGCCTCATTAGTATCACACTCTACGTGGTCTTTACTGACCAAAGCCATACACATACAATACTCTTTACAATTTATATGCCGGATAAGATTTAATCAAATTATTTTTCTAAACCTACACGTACAAGCAGTAGGTAAGGTAAGGTCATACTCGGTATTGCTTTCAATTCAAATCTACCAACAAACTTCTTAAAGAAAAGAACCTAATCTCTCAGATATCCCTGATCAACAATATGTCTCAATCAACTTCAACTTGCAATACACAATTAAACCCTAATCTTTAATTTCAGAATCTCGCTCAAAGAATCTATAACCCTAAATGTAAATCTACAAAAAGTAATTAACACGCCTATCTCTTTTTGTTCACAATTCACTATAATAAAATGAGCCTTTGGCTACGTCTAATAAACGTGGCTAAACATTAATTAAACGTGACCAAAGATTTTTTATCACATTTTTTTACATGTGGCCTATAGACGTCGCAAAAGGTCCGAAGTAGATTTGATAAGTAACGTTAAAAATTAAACACCATTAATGTTAGTTTAGCAGCTAAATACACTTTGTTGGGCTACGTTTAAACATGGCCTATTATCATGTCTTCGTCACACTTATGTATAGCTAAATATGATTAATCTCCATCCCGCTAAATATAAAAGGAGGGAAACTTGTGATCAGCGACGTTTAAACGTAGGTAAATATTTTTATTAGTAACGTGTAAACGTAAATAAATTACGTAATTGGCAATGTTTAATCGTGGTCATGCACAGGTTGAATAAGCTTTATATATTTCTTTTGGAAAACAATGGTGATTTATAAACGTGACAAATCTCATAATTACAGCAATTTAAATGTGGCTATTCTAATACATTGGCAACGTCTACATATAGGTATTCAATTAAAATAGTAATTTATAAATGTGGTTGTTATTTTAATTTAGCGACGTTTACACATGGTTGTTCTTGTTAAGAAGAGATTAATGTTTAACTTGGTTTGATTTGGCAATATATACTTATTTATTGTGTAATATATGCACAATTAGCAATATACACTTGTTCTTGTTCATAAATCCATTTTCCTTTATGTTGTTCTTATATATAACTAAATAAATATATCTAAGTAGTTATATATATATATATATCTTTAAGAGCATATAAGCTCACTTGTCATTGCAATTTATTTACCTTCCTTGCAATTTATTTATTTTTCCTTGTACTTTATTTACTTTCAAGTTGTCTTAAAATTAGTCTTTGTAGTCTTAGATTTGTCCTTATCAAGTCAAAACAATTTTCTTTTTCTTTTGGGACTACTCTATTCTTAGTCCCGCAAGCCTTGAAAAAGCTAAGGTTCTCAATACTTGACAATTATTATTAATATGCTTATTGATTTCTTATATTCTTTATTATCTCATCCTGTGATATTTTTATCTTTTATAAACTACATAATCATATTCATACATGGCTAATAAGTTGTTGTCCAAATAAAAAGAAATCTTTTTATGAAAGAATAAAATTTTATCACTAAATAAATGTTTTTCCCAAAGACTTAGAAAAATGTTTTCAAATAAATTTCTTTTAAAGGTTTATATAAGCTCATCATGAAATTTCAAACTATTAACAAAAGAAGTTTCTTCAAAGTCTAAAGATACTTCCTTTTCAAATAACAAAAGAAATCTTGATATATAGATGATAACTTGATACTATTTTTACCAACTTTCTAAACCAAGAGCTAAACAAATGAAATAAAATTTCAAAGAATAAACTCATCAAGTACTACTAAAGAAAACTCTTGGAAACTTTATTTTTCAATTCATATAAATAAAATTGGTAGATAACCTCAAAAGACCAAACTTTATTTTCAACTCACTTTTGATAAACTAAAGAATCAAAATATAGAATATTAGATTTTGATCATCCGAAAATTTATAAGTTACTTCAACCACATAAAGTAAAGTTTAACAAATCCAATTTTTCCAAAACCTAGGAAAGGTTGTTTTAAGGAAATTAGTTAAATAAGACAACACCTATAGCATCATGCATAAATTATGAGTCTATTTATACACATAAGGAATTCTTTTCAAGTATATACATATTTGGGTTTTACTTAAACAAGCCTTAGTGAAAGAGGGATTAGAAAATGTTATTTTTCAAGAAAGGAATTTTCGTGTTAGATCTGTACCCTTCTAATTCGAGAGCCAAATGACATTTTATAGTAAAAGTAACCTTAGAAATGGATAGATCTTTTCGAGTAGGTAGAAAACGACATATAATATGGCCATTTTAAGTTAAAACTTCCTTCAATCCGATTTGACTGCAATTTAGAGATAGACTTAGAATCTTTAAGTAGAAATTCTATAAAAGACTCATTTTGGGTATTTCATCTTGTTTAGGTAAAGAAAGAACCGATATCGCCTTTTTTCAAAAGATTATTTCGATTAGAAGCAATTGTCATAAAGTGAGTTAATCCCTTACTAATTACGTTTCCTTGATTGTGCTTGTAAATAGTAGCACTATAATATAAGGAAAAAGATAAATGAATAAATGTTGTGTGAATTAGATTCATGATTGAATGATGTGGTTGTTGAATAAAAACTAAGTATATCGAAAGAAGATTTGATAAGTAATTTATGGCCTTTTGCAATAGTATCATAAATATTATTTGGTCACCTTTAACTTAAAACTGACAATAAATTGGAAAGACCAATATTAAAAATAATTCATGCATAACATATTGTGAGTCACATTTAAATTTTTTTTTTCACTACTATTCTTCGTGTGGGAAACGAGGAGTTATAGTGGTGGCTAGTAGGAGCCGGAAAGTCTACATTAGCTAGTAGGAGCCGAAAAGTCTGCAATTATTGATGGTTGTATGGGTCAGTAACCACCTAACCCTCGACATGAAGGGCGTAAAATCCTTGCTACACATGGTTTCCGATTAATCGTGTATATTTTGTTTGCTCATGTGATTGATGCATTCCCATATGATTGTCTAAAATACTTATATGTTTTAAGGAAATGCTTTGAAGAAGGGAGTTGTCTCACTAAGTTAGTTTTGCTTATATCCCTATAGGTTTTTGTTACAGTTTGATTACTTGTGGTTGGCACCAAGGAGCCTCTTTTGCTAGTTATGAGCCAAAATTACTAGAAGTTTTTAGAATAAGTTCACATATTTTAGTTTTTGGGTGTAGACTTCTAAGAGAAATCTCTATAGTTGACTTTGTAATATTCATGTATGTTTTTAAGATGGCATAGATTAAGCAAGGCTTTTAGTATGGGGGAATGCCCCTAAGAAGTTGTAATAAACTTTTACCTCAATGATTAATGCATTTGCGACAAGAGAAATTTTACAAACATTAGCATACTATTTGTCTGTAAATGAGCATGTAACCTAATAGCATATAACACCAGTCTCCTGCACGTAGATCGGATTGGAACCCACTTCTGTCTTAATGAATATATATATTGTTTAACTTTCAAAAAAAAAAAAAAAACAAAAAAAAAAGCCAAAAAAACAAAAGTGAGTGACAAAGAGGAGTAACATATGGGAAACGTATTTCACGTTTGTAAAGGATTGCCGAGGGGAAGAAAAGAGCTCCCCTTTGCTTAGGCTAATTGTTTGTAGACATAGAGTGCTAGAATATCATAATTTCTGGTCTTAAATAAAATATACGACAAGGAAGAAGAAAGAAAAGCCTTTATGTTATGTTTTGTGGCTAAACTTCAGCACTTTTTTCATTTATAAGCTGATAGTTATATGTACAAAAGTTAGTATTGTTTGCTCAATACCAAACTTAACTAATACATCAAGTCTTTTACATATACAATTTTCCAAAATGTAGATTTGTCAAATATTTCAACTAATAAAGCAAAAAACTCCTCAAAATAAGGATTATTTCCTTTTCAACTAATACTTCAACTAAAATGAAATATTACAAAAGATTTCTTAAAGTATTATTCTAACACTCCTCCTTGAGAATTTGCTTAGATACTCCAAGTTTTGGTCGATGTTAAAGTCTTCTTGACATCAAATTTTGTAGCCAACTATGTGGACTTCATGGATTGATCAATAACACAATCATGCATAGTAGGTCTATCGTGATATTCCTTAATATTGGAGATGGTTTCTTCGAAATTCAACAATTCAAACCGAGAATTCTATAACTGTTGGTTGAGCAAAGAACATGCATCAACTATTCCATCATGTTCAGCTTCAAAATGAATAGCACTTGAACTAATAAGGGAACAAAGTTTATGCTTTTCCTCTTATAACCTTTTATACACTACAACAGAGGTATATAGAGATTCAATCATGCAAGTTTGCTCCTTGACCTTTTGTAGCACGGTGGCAACTTTAGAGATAGCTTCCTGAAAGTTTTTCTTAAGCTTCATTCTTAGTTCCTTCATTGCAACCTTCCACTCATCTTCTTTAATAACTTCTTCATGGCATGTAGGTTTATATTATGCTATGCTTCTTCTCTCATAAATTTCAGTAAGTGGGCTTGTTCGTCTACTAGAACATCATCAAAATTTGCAATAGAAATTTCATCTTCTATTTTTTCCAATGTTTGGGCTATTGTTTCCCTAATTTGATCAACATTTGGGAACTTGAACTTCATTTATATCCTAATTCCATAATGTTGCTTCATCAAATTTGAAGTTTTTACTTACCAATATTTTTTTCGTAATCAAAATTGAAATTCTATAGCCTTTGGAGATAAAGTCATATCTTACAAAAATTCCCATCTTAGCTTTATGTCCTAACTTTCCTTTTTTCACATCAAGTGCATGCATGTAACATAAGCTTCCAAACACCTTATTGTGCTCTATAGCTACTTTGACTCCATGCCAAGCTTTGAATGGAGTTTTACCCTTAACGGCTTCAGTTGGAAGTCTATTTAACAAGTATATAGTTTTATGGGTAACTTATGCCCAAAAATGCTTAAGCATCTCCTTTTGAAACAACGAGCACCTCACCATCTCCATAATAGTTCTATTTTTCCTCACACTTACTCCATTTCATTGTGGAATGTAAGGGACAATGAGCTAATGTTCAATTCTAGCCTCAACACAAAATTTGTTGAGCTTATCCAAGGTGTATTTAGTCATATTATCAGACTTTATCATGTTCTTCTAGCCTCCATGTTTGGTATCCATCATTTTTTTTTTGCTAAATTTTTAATTCTTTTTTTTTCTTTTAGTTTTCTCACATAAAGGTCTTATGGATATAAATTTACTAGACATTTAGAGCTTACATTTCAAGTGACAAAGTGGAAGGAATAGTGTCACACCCCTACAAGGTACCCTAGTCGTAATAGTACGCCATGTAACTAACTAAGGCCTCTAGAAAGTTAGATAAACACTATAACTAATGTTCCCTAATTGGAGTGGACAATGAAAACAAGATCGAAAGTTGTTTGAGTGAGAAAAGATTGCATACATATATATATATAACAACAAAGGAACATATAATAAATCTAGAACTTCATAAAAGCTTTACAAACCAAGGTCTACGGGCTTGAACCGAACCCCATAACCAAAATGGCTATAAAGATAAACAAACTTAACTTTAGCTATTATAACCATAACTAGTCTCTATTACATATATGGTCTTCGCCTTAACAAAATACATGGTCCAAAAAGTCTAACTCTCACACTTGAGCTTGGTTTGGTCTTCTTGCTTAAACCTTATAATTCAACAGTATAACAGAGTGTGAGCACATAAAGCTCAATGAATAACAAAATCTTAGCGCAAACGTTATGATCAAACAAGTAGAATTAGCAATCATATGCAACAAACGTGGTTTGAATAACTGGAATTCAAACCTATGGAGATTTACGCCCTCCCTAGGTGTTGAAGGATAATTTCAGTAATTCATGCCCATGAGAAACTCAATACCAAATTAGAAGGATTTCTCTTCACCTAACCCGCCTAGGGGAATAGTCTCTACCAGAGCCCCACAGGACATGAGTAGTCTTTTAGAGAATCATTTTCGTTTTCAAAATAAAACTTTTGCTTGTCATTAAACTTGAGAAATCTCACTAAGTATTAACACTCTTAGGCCAACTCCGACATAGACGACCTCCTTCGAAGCCTGCTTAGTTTCTGTGAAGTTGACAACCCTATGGTAACCTATAAGTAGACTCACTGGTCCAACAAGCATTATTACATAATCGAATTTGTTAATACGTGACAAGAATACCATGCTAATGCAATATGATGATGAGATGCATGTCATATTATTATTAAAAGTCTATTAAACTTAGTTCCATATTATCAAGTGATCATATCAACTTCAAACACTCAATGAGACAACTATATAGTAATTTCAAACAAGTGATTGTCACTTTGACTATTAAGAATTGCAATTCAAACATACATTACATACCGTGTAATAATTCCCATCCCCATGCAATTGATTCCTTATAGTTATAATTAAACTATATTCCACTACTTGCAAGCACAAAGAAAGTGCTAGAATTCAAGTTACTCACCCGTGCATGCTCCCTAATTATCGTAATAGCCCAATGGGAAATCTAACTCGTGATCTAGGGTTCCTATAAGATAGAAAAGTTTATATTAATATCTACTTAACAAAGACAAGAATGATTAAACAAGATTCTAAAGCTAAAAGAAACAAAGAAACACTCCAAAGCTGCCACGCTCCCCACCACGCTCCCCACCACGCCCCGTGCAAAGGGTCGTGTTGGACAAAGCATTACATAAGCCTCACCATGCTCTTCACCACACCCTGTGCTAAGGAACAAAATAGTGACTAATAGCCACCACGCCCCTTGCCACCACCTCATGGTGGCAGGGTGAACGAAAAATAGAACTCACCATACCCCGCACTACGCCCCATGGTGGCCTAGATTTCACTATTTCGTAATCACCACGCCCCCACAATGGGCCGTGGTTCTTCTATAGCGAAATCACACATACTTCAAGCAATTTATACATACTTTAACCAATTCCAATTGTCTTGCTTTCATCCAAAACACTTGTACATCATGATATAAGACTCAAATTCACCATCCACTCCTTCAAATACTCCAACTCATCTCTAAAACCACATCAAACTCCAACTATCAATCTAACCATTCACTTCAAACATTGAAACTTCAAATCCACTTTTCTATATATATCACTAACTAAAACTCATAACCAAACTAATGAACTTCCAAAATCAGCCATAAACCAACAACAACTCTTAACCTATAACTACTTAAACAAGCAAATAACAAGAATAAAACAAGAAACACTTACTTAAACTTGATTCGTCTTGAAGATGGAAGCTTGTCTTACTTTCCTTGACAATTTAAAAAGAAAAAAATTGAAGTTGATGTGTGGTGTGTGTGTGTGTGTGGGTGTAACCATTGGTTTTGAAAGAGAGGACAGGGTAAGGAAGAGGAAAATTTATGCCTCTTTAAAAGATAAACACATGCATATATATAAATTCATATTTGACTTTTAACGCTTTTTTCAAACTTAATCAAGTGTGTGTGTGTGTGTGTGCATGGAGTTGTGGTAGTCTTCAAGTTTTAAATTTAGTAGCCGAAAAATTGATACAACACATATGACACTAACATATATTTCTATAACATTAGAATTATTAATTAGCCTAACTCAAAACAAAGTTTAGTAACACAACAACTTATAAATTTCTATTCGACAAAATAATCTCTTATAAGAAGTTATATCAATAATATAGGTAATTTAGAAGTTATTATTTTATTTTATTTTTACGAAACTCAATACTCTAAAAGAGTAAAAGAAATACATAACTAACAATTTTCTTAATCAAATCCATTGATGAATTTAAATTTCTATTCTGCTAAATTGATTTTTTAAAAACTATTATACTTAAATTTTACTTTAATAACAAATACTACCACATACACAATCAAAACAAAAAATCTTACTTTAATTCTATTTATGAAAAACTTGGGGATTACAAATAAGGAACACAATATAAATGTAACTTAAATCAACATTTTACAGCTATGTTACGAGTAAATACTTTAATTCACAAGTTATCTTCTAAAAGTTTTTTGTTAGTTGCTATGAGATTTTCTTTGCAAACCACTACAATTAAATGTTTTTGTATTTTTGTTAGGTAATAATTGAATATATTGATGTTAGTAGCAGATATGTTAAGTGAACTATTGTGGTAGGCATGTTTTAAGCAGAACTAGTAGGTAAAGTCAAGGGAAAAAGCTTATTTTGATACCTAAACTTTCGTTCAGTGGATAATTAGGTACCTGAAATTTCAAGAAGACCAATTTCACTACCTCACTCTTTATTGTCTCCTGAAGTAATGAACATGTGTCAAGCAATGAGTAGGTGAGGTATTAAAAAGGGGCATGAAAAGTTTGGTTAGGTATGAAATTGATCTTTTTGAATGTTCAAGTATGAATTGCCTACTTGGCCAAAGTTAGGTACCAAAAGGGGCTTATATCCTAAAGTTAGTAGGAAATGTTAAGTCATTTTGTACTATAAAACAAATTTTATTATCATATATATTGGATGAAATCATATCAAATATAAGAAGGTTTGTAGAAAATATCCAACTTTTGTATTTCATATAAGGAAAAGGCCCCTTTTCATACTTGGAACTTTGACGAAATGGACAATTATGTACTGAACTTTTAAAAAGACTAATTTCATACTTACTTAAACTTTTTGTGCTCCATTTCACTATGTCACTTTTTTGTCCCTTGAATTGATGAACAGTACCAGGCAATGATTGGATGGGTAGTAAAAAGAGCACCAAAACTTTAAGTAGGTATGAAACTAGTCTTTTAAAAGTTTAGGCACCTAATTGTCCACTTCGTCAAAGTTCAAGTACCAAAAGGGGCTTTATCCATATCATATATATTGGAAGGCATTTGGTTTTTACAAAAGTGGTATTAGACCTTTGTACCTCAGGTTGTAGGTTTAATTATTGTTATTATTATTTTTTTGCGCCTTTTAGATTAAAAATACTTTGGGCTCATGGCATTTGGAAGTTTCTCTATTTCTAGATCTCTTATTTTTATGGGAGAGAACTATCAATTATGGGCTATCAAGGTGAAAGCATATTAGAAAGCTCTCGGTTTATGGGATGTGGTAGAACAAGGAGGAGTAGCAATTCTGCCATTGAGAGCTAATGCCACCTTAAATGAAATCAAAAAGCATGAAGAGTTGCTAACTAGAAGTCCTAAAGCTCTTAGAAGTCTTCATCTGGCAATATCAGAGGTAATATTTATGAGGATTATGATGTGTACACAATAAAGGAAGCATGAGACAAATTGAAAGAAGAGTTTGAAGAAAATGATAGAGTTAGAGTTGTCAAGTTGATAACTCTTAAAAGAGAGTTTGAATTACTCAAGATGAATAAGGCAGAAGGTGTGAAGGACTATTCCACTAAGCTAATGGGGATGGTTAACCAAAAAAAAAAATTAGTGAAAATTTTCAAATTAAAAGGTGGTTGAAAAAATCATGGTAAGTTTGCTTAAGAAATTTGAGTCCAAGATTTCTACCATAGAAGAATCTTGTGACTTGAGAACTCTTACAGTTGCTAAGATCAATCTCCAAGTTGCAAGCACAAGAGCAAAGGGGTCAATGAGGCCTAATGAAGTTGTTGAAGGGGCTCTCCAAGCAAAGCAAAATTTCAAGCCATTTAAGGAGAGTTAAAAGTTTACTATATACTAGTTTGAAAGAGGTAAACTTGCTAGAACCTCAAGAGAAACATTAAAGAAAGAAAGATTTCCACCATGTGCAATATGCAAAAGGACAAACCATTTTGGAAAAAAAAAATTGATGGCAAAAGTAAGAAAAGACTCAAATTCAATGAAGATATTGCAAAAGGTATGGTCATGTGGAAAGATTCTATAGACTAAAGCAAAGACAGTCCAATAAAAAATCTCCATAGTAAGCTAATTTTACTAATGAATAAAAGAAATTTCAAGTTGAAGAATATTTGTTCATGGCTACCCACTCTCTCAAGACTACAGAAAAATGTACCTAGTTTATGATAGCAGGTGTATAAGCCACATGACAAGAGAAGAATATTTGTTTGATTCTTTAGATGGATAATGCTGAACTAAAGTTAAGTCATGAAATGGTGAAAATTCCAACTTAAAATTCATATAGGTGAAAATTCCAACTTAAAATGGCAATAACTTGCCTGTTTTAACTCGGAATTTCGCATATAATATACCATTTTCTACCTATTTGAAAAGATCTATATGTTTCTAAGGTTATTTTTATCATAAAAAAAGTCATTTGGGTCTTGAAACTGTAAGGTACAGGTTCACCATGAAAATTCTAGTTTTCAAAACTTAAATTTGCAAACATTTCTTTATAAAAAAAAAAAAGTACTTGTACCAAAATATAGATATTATTATAGTTAGAAAACCTTTAGAATATATATATATACACACACACACAATGATTCATATCTTATGTATGAATTTAATGAAGTTGTCTCAACAATGGTTTTTGTGAAAGCCATTTTCTAGCAATTGGAAAAGCAAAACTTTGAAAATTTCCATTAGTTTGGGAGAAATTTCTTGAATCATTTTAAATGAGTATTTTCTCCTTTTAATTCTATTCCCTAGTCTTTCAAATTTCACTAAAAATGATTTTTGTCTTTCTAAGTTCCTTATAACTTAATTTCTAGGGGTTGAGAGGGTAGTTTCTAAATACTATTTTAGAGTAGTTAAAATTTATCAAACTTAACATTTTCTAAACTTTTCCTAAAGTTTATTTCATTTAATTAAAATAATTTCCTAAACTTTTAACCAATCTTATTTCTTAAGAACATTATATTTTTTAAAAGAAACATTCTTGGTGATTTTTCAATCTACTCTATTCCTTGATATTCTGGAGTATTGGTGAAATTTCTTGATGAAGTTTAGTCAAAATTTTTTTAATCAAGAATTTGAAAATTTAAATTTAAAGCAAACTTTTTCACTTCATTGTTTTGTAAAGTGTATATATGATATATCACTTTATGTATCATCTAAAAATTCCTATGTTCTTTAGTTACTAAAAAACTTATGATGAACTCCTCTAGATCTTTGGAAAAGATTTGCTAAGATAAATTCCTACGTCTTTATATAAAAAACATTTCTTACATGACAAAACTTTACTTTGGAAAGAACTCTCATTTCTCTTTTTATTTAAGAAAATTTTGTGAGATAACATCAACATGCTCATGCATGATCATGAATACGTAATCATGAGAAATAATAAATATCATAATAAGATAAGATAATTATAAGAGATAGTAAAAGCATAATATTAATATCAAGCATTGGGAACCTTAACTTCATCAAGGCAGCCCGAGACTAAGAATAGACTAGTCCAAAAAAGAGAAAAGAAAAAGCATTAATAATAGCAACTTAAAGAAAGTTAGTGAGCATTAGGCTCTAAAAATATATAGATATACATATATTAATAATATATATAAAGTTAGATTAGAGCATAATAACAACAATAATATCATTAATAATCAACATATATATAAGCGTAATAACAACATAGTAAAATTGGAATTTCATGTACAAGAACAAAACATGAACATATTATTGCTTTTACTACTCATATGAGTTTCAAACAACACCATGGTCATGCTAGTTATATGACATGAGTAAATAAAATAGGAATAAGAGTTTTACCTAAAGTGTTTATGGTGTAGGATGAAGGTAGTGAATGTATGGTTATGTAGCTAGTGAGAAATGGTAGATGGTTTGTGTATAGAGGAGGATTTGTGTATGTGTTTGGTGAAAGAGAGTTTTGGTAGAGGAAAATTTTGTGGAGAGGGTTGTGGAGTGAATTTGAGAGAGTTGTGTTATGTGTAAAGATGGTGTGGAAGAAGTGGAGGGAGAGGGGGTATTTATAGTTGAAGATGGAGGGAAATTAGATGTAATAAAATAAATTGAAAAAGAAAAATAATTGAAGGAAGAGGGATGGGGATGGCGCCGGCCATAGAGGGAGGAGAGAGGGAGAGAGGTAATTTTTGTTATTTTGTAATAAAAAGTAATAAATATGTGAAGTATGGTTGATGTAGATGTATTGGAAATGAAAAAAGTAGGAAAATAGGTATATAGGTAGTAAGAATAGGTTGTAAGGTAAAGTAGAAATAGATGAATAGTAATAAATAGTAGTATAGGATAATTAATAGTAAACAAGACTAATAATATACTGGTAGTAAAGAAAATACGCGTATAAATGCAATATCTATTATTTTTAGTTACCAAAAAATTATGAAACTGATATTTTTGAAATCCTTGTATTATTTCGGTCCTAACGGTGTTATCCAAATATTTTTACTATTATGAACCCTAGGACATGCTTTTCGAGAGCTAATCCCGTTTGGGTCCAAAGGATACTCAAAATTTGCGAATCTGATATTTTTGTGCTTCCTTATATAATTACGAATTATTATCACTAATTATTTCAACTCAGTTTTCTAGGGCTAAAGAATACGGGAATGTCGAATCTAAATTCTAGGTTTGTACTAGTTTTTTGTTGACCTTTAGGGTTTTCGATTGACTTTTAATTTTAAAATTAAGCTTAAAATTAACCAAAATTTTAAGAGTTTACACTATTAGAGTAGAGATACCCAGAGTTGGTATGGCTAGTTATTACTTTCTTATTTTTTTGGGATTCAGTTGGTCATTCAACTCTTAATGTGTGGCAATGAAATGCATGATGAGCGCTTATTGATCGTATCAAATTACAAAATTTATAAACCCAAATTGAATTCTACGATTAAACATAGGCAAGTATACCTATCTAGAGTAGTATAGGATTAAAAACAAGTCCTGTCCATAGGGATCTAAAGAGCAAGTATTAGTAGTGCCTTTTTTATATATTTAGCCTAAGCTTAAGGTGTGATTATTAACTAAAATCATTAATCAACTAATTAAACGAGGTTATGGACCCTAGAATTGATTTTGAGTGCTTTTTGAAAGATTAATTCTATCACAAAACCATACCTTAATTTTAATCCACCCAAACTTTAAAATCTCATGATAATGGATTGATTAACAATCATTTAGTTCTTGAACTACAAGGATTAAAAGTTAAATCAACTACTCCCATGAGTTAATTGATTCCTAATCTTATACAAGATAGTAGAGACCTCTCCCTCACCGATGCCCTACAATATTGCATTAAAGAACAAAAGCCTTAATTAAAGATTAAATCTTTATTGCAAAAATTTGAAGTTTTCCTACTTCTAGGTAAAATATGCAAATTCTCTATTCTTGAGTATCTATCTTATTAGATGAAACCTCTTTTTATCTAATAAGAATTAACCATGTAACAAATATGGCTATAATTTATTACAAGACAATTAAAATAATGAATAGATTCAAGAACATCAATATTATTAATCAAACATCAATTATGACACATTGTTTGGGGTTTCACAAGACCAGTGCATGAAATATTTACTCCTCCATGGAGTTTGGTGGGTGTCGAATTGAACAAATATATATTCCTTCTGTAAAAGATTTGCATATAGCAGTGAGTAGGGTCGATCCATAGGGATTGGTAAAATTTATTTCTATGAGCAATTAGATGAAGAAAAGACGAAAGGAGGGGGGGGGGGGGGGGGGGGGGGGGGGAGGAGGTTGTGGAATCAGAAAATAAGAAGACTAATTATATCCAAAGCAAGTAAACAAAATTCAAAGATTGATTCAATATGAAGGAGTTCCTAACCAAAGGTATTATCCTAGTCCAGTTCATAGAATGGATCATTGATGCAAGAATTTTCGTTCTTTATCTTGGATAAATTGGTTATAGTTATCAACAAGCTCTGATAACCTATTTCTCTTTACTTTTCGATAATCAAGATAGGATCTTTGATTATTTCCCTTATTGGTTAAATAACCCTAAATAAGCTCTTAAAATTTAATCTATCAATAACATGAAAAACAAGAGAGACTACTAATTCTAGCCAACAAATCATAAGATGATCTATTTAAAGTAGATTATATATCATTATAACACAAATCAATTATCTATCTCATAATCGATCATGTTATTATGTCGCACAAATCAAAACAATAGAACAATTACGGATTCAACATTGTAATTGACAATATATTACCTTGCTAATTGAACAAATAGGCCTTAATTTGCATCAATTAAGCAAAACAATAATATCAAAACAATCAAAATATATATAAATATCCAATTGCAAAGAATAGAACAAATAAATCAATTAGATCTCACAATTCTTGTTGAACTAAAACATGCAACAATCCCTTGGCCAAAAAATGTTTTAGCCACTCAATTCTTTAGGGAGAGAGAAAGGGATCAGGAGAAGTTAGTCTGCCAAAGGTGAAGGAAGAACTTGCAAAGAGTCTCTAGGAGAGCCTTGGAAAGTCTATCATCATTACCATAGACTTAATTGCCCCCTATAAATCTAAAGATTAGGTAATCGATGCGCTTATTGAACTACTTCTTCTTCTCACTGGTACATAATGCAAATTGAACATCTTAACACAATACTCAAATTTGTTGTCGGGACTTTACAATGCACTTGCTTGTGATTATGTTTGCAGGGAAGCATGAAGATGAAGACAAATGTGCACATGAATGCTAAATGATTTTGAAAAGTACTATGATTTTGTAATATACAAGTAGATATTTCATAATAAGGGGTATTCATGAAATAAATATTTGTTTAAAAGGATATTTTTGTCTTGGAACAAATGAATTTTGACTTGAGGAAGATGTACGCGAATGATTGGACGATTTTGGAGTAAGCCGGCATATAAGCTGCTAGCCTATAATCCTAAGCTGCTAGCTTAAATATAATGGATGACGGCTTAAACACCAGCTTAGAGCTTTGGAGGAAAATTGTGCGAATTGAGGATATTAGCCGTATGTCGGCCTTTAAGCTGCCGGCATACAAGGATAGACTACTGGCATACCCAAGAAGGCCGTCGGCCTAAGTGGTGGCCTTGGATGTTATTTTGAGACCCGAGAGTTTTAAGCCACCAACTTTGTTTTTCTTTCATTCAGCCTATATCCCTTTTAGTTATAACTCTATTAATACGTCCTATTATTAGTTTTAACCCTCATATTGTAATCCCCCAAATTTTACATAATCTAATTGTATCCCCCTAATTTCTCATAATCTAGTTTTAAATACTAAAAAAAAATACAATATAAATTTTTAAAGAATGGTTAAAACGAGTAACAGAAATCACTTCAAATTTTTCGCGATTTAAATTTTTAAGTATGAACAAACTAGAATAAAGAATCTTTATCACTAAGACTATAAAAGTTCATAATAAAGAATAAAGAAAACTATTCAATAGTTACGAACTTAAGTTTTAAAGTAAAATAAATAATATATATTAAACTATTCCAGTTAAATAATTCTGAGTCTATACAAACTAAAAGTCTGATATAATCCAGTAGTTTATAATTAGTAAAAAGAATTGAGTAACAAATATAAAATTAAAATTAAATTTCTAATCTAATAAAAAGACTAGAATAAATTTATAAATAGAAATGATTTCATATGTAATTTCAAATCTTAAAGAATTATAATAAAGTCAAATTGAGGGCAATATAATTATTAATTTATCAAAATAGCATCAAACGAAACTTTTAAACAAATAAAATATAATTTATGATAACAGGTATAAAAACAGAGAAGTAAAAGTATTAACTAAAGATTCTATGTATGCTACCGTATTTAGAATATTTAATATCATTAATATGTAAATTTTTATCCAAAAATATTATCAAATTAGTTTTATCATACGTGTCATTTAGATCCACAAAATTAATTTTTTTCACCAATTTATATTTTCCCCTACTCCTTACATATTTATTGGTTATAAATTTATCATTTTTTTTATTTTCATATTTCTATATATCCAAACTCACTTGCATTTTTCCTATTTTACTTTGTTACGTATTTACGTATGAATTCACTTTCAAACTTGAACTTCCTCTGGACGCGGTTAAGATCTAAGAAAAAGCGAAAATTCAAACACATATATAGATATCTTTAATAGAAATTCTATGTATGCCATAGTATTCATAATATTTAATAAGGAGAATATGGAAATTTTCATCTAAAAATATTACCGAATCAGTATTTAACATACGTATTACTTAAACGTAAAATTAATTTTTTTTTATAAATTTATATTTTTCTCACTCCTTACATATTTATTGGTCATAAATTTATCATCTTCTTTTTATTTTTATATTCTTATACATCCTAACTAACTTGCATTTTTTTTCCTTTGTTTTGGTTTTGTCTTACGTATCAATTTGCTTTCAAATTGGAATTCTCCCCTGGACGACGCGGTTAAGTTCCAACAAAAAGCAAAAATTCAAACAATATATATAAATCTTTAATAGAAATTCTATGTATACTATAGTGTTTAGAATATTTAATAACGTGAATATGAACTTCTCATCTAAAAATATTACTAAATCAGTATTTAATATACGTATCACTTAAACCCGCAAAATTGATTTTTTTCACAAATTTATGTTTTATTCCCTCCTTATACGGTTATAAATTCATTATCTTATCTTTATTTTTTATTTATATATATCCTAAACCTAAAATAATTATCAACTAACTATATATATATATATATATACACAATACAACTTGCAGGAGACGTTTTTGTTTCATTTTAAGGGCTGTGATCTTCTCAAAGTTGATGAGCCGAAACTTCTACAATTATTTGCACCAAAGTCAATATAAATCTAATCCTAAGCCAATATAAACATGCCAAATCACCCACCAATTAATGACAATAAAACAAGCTGATCAAACAGCAACCAATTCGTTCAAATTTGAGGGAGAAATGCGGTCGGAAATTTCACTTCGTTATATATATATATATACACAAACGAACTCGGACGGCTAAGCAAATGAACTCCAAACTCTCTTAAATTTTCCAGAACTCATCTACATCTCATTAGGAGTAGAACCAACCCAAGAACCGATTTTTTAAACTCATATCCACCCCGTTCGAAAATTCGAACAAAAACTGGGAAAAACGTTCAAAAACGAGCTTGAGGTAAGTGATTCTCATTCCGCGAGTTTTGATGTTTTTAGTTGTTATATGTATATAAATATCATATATAAATGCTTAGGAATGAATTAGAATGAATTTATGTGTGTAAAACAATGGAAGAACGGATCAAAACCAAGGTTGAAGACGATGAACAGTGCTTCCCGATGAGCACAGGCTGAGTGTACGGGCGTACACCCCTCAACCAGCAACGTTGTACGGGCGTACTAACCCGTATACCCCTCAGCCATCAACGTTGTACGGGCGTACTCAACCCGTGAACCCTCGGCTAGCCACGGTGTACGGGCGTACTCGACCCCGTGTACCCCTCGGCCAAAGAAAAACGAAGCTAAATATAAATAATTATATAATAAATAATAAATTAAATAATTTTGTTTATTATTTTTCCTGCATTTAATTATTTTCTGGAATAGTAATAGTAATATTATAATACAATAATATTAAACCCGAAATTTATTTATTATTTATTTAAATGTAAAAATAAAATTATTTTTCTGACTTTATTAAATATAGGATATTTAAATATTTAATCTATTATTATTAATCTAAAAAGAATTTTCTTTAGAAATATAAATTACTTTGTTAAAGTAATTTCCGCATAATAGATTTCTAATTATTAATATCCTTAATATTATTAAAAGAATTTTTAGAATTTCAAAAATATTATTGAAATAATAATGAACATGGATATAAGACAAAATTACTTTAGTAATAATATTAATTAAAATATAAGACAATTAGTATAATTCTTAATGTGATGGAATATAATCTATTTTCGGAAATTTATTATTATTACTATTATTATAATTGTTATTATATTATTGTTATCATTATTGTTATTAGTATTATTGATTTTGTTACTAAAACTATTAAATTGTTTTTGTAATTAAAATTGTTTTTACTATTAGTAGTAATATTAAAACTAATATAATCACCATTATCTTTGATTACTAGTATTACTACTATTTTATGAGTATCACTACTACTAAGATTAGTATATTATATAAATAAAATATATGATTTTTGGTAACTAATTAAAATAGATTTAGTAATTGAATTAAGCAATTAGTTTCCAATTAACTCAGCTTGGATTACTATGGTAAATAAGACATAAAAAAGGAGTACGTAATTTCTAAAATATGTCTAATATTAGAATTAATGTAAATAATAGTATAAGTTATACCAAAACTAATCGGTGAATATGATATTTAAATATCTTATCTTCGGAACTAATAGGAGAATAGATTAGTAAAATAATAAATATCTGTTGTTTCATTCCATAGGAATATAAATCGGTTCTCGGACTACCAGTAGATTATTACAGCGATATAGTGAGGACCACAGGTGAGGGACTTTGACCTTATCATATTGTTTGTGCTTGTAGTTAGTTGCATGGATAATAACATATCAAACTGAATTGCATGGGTTTGGGTAAATCGCATGCTGCTTGGTGTATGTATGATTGCCAAAACATCTTATTATAATTAACAATTCATTGTATGATGACAATTGTATGGAGCATGTTGATGTTTGTCTGTAATTGTATTATCGTCCTGAACCTGATTAAAAACTATTGGTACCATAAAATGAAATGGGCATGCATCGCATATATTGCATATTTGCATTTAAAAGCGTAGTAGTCTATTACGTGTTGGCCATCCGGGACTTTGATAATGCTTGGTTGACCTAGGCTAAAGGCTATTAGATCAACGCAAGGTTACCTTTGATTCTATTGGTACCATAAGAACTAAGTGGTAAATGAAGGACGCCGCTTATGGTATTGTTTGGATGACTAATGCTTAGGGAGTTGCTAAAGGTATGTACATGGGATGGTTTGTTAAGATATCATATTAAAAGTGATAACCCTAATACGAGAAATCGTAGATTCCCATGTATGCTTGGCTTCTTCTGGATAGACTATGTACTACTGGTTCCTTCAACCCTGATGAGAGGGGTAAATCTCCATCCTGCTTTGGACTCCGGATTCTAGGCTTGTAATTGTTCATATGCTTGATTGTGGCATTACATATGTTTGCTAAGTAAACTTGATTTCCATTGTTTGATATGTGGTCTGGTCAGGTCATCTCACTGAGCGTGTGGTTTTGCTCACCTCCAACAGTCTTTGTGCAGGTATAACGTTAGCTGGGATTGGGTTAAGCATGAGTGAAGAGTGCTACATCAAAGACCTTGCTGAAGATAGTTTCATAGATTATATTGGTCTCAAAGAACAAATTAGATAAATGGTATAATTGATTACAATCTTGTATTTTATAGTTTGATCTCAATTTCACTATTTGGTAGGGGATGCCGATTCTCTGCGGTTCTGGCAAACTAAGGAAAATCGGAATCCTTAGTATTTGTATAATATTGGTATGACTACATTACATGTAACAATTATAAGATAGAGTCTTGTAATATCTGACTTGCAAGACGGTTCTCATATTACGGGTGCACACGTGGTATGACTACAAGATGATACTACTAGGCCGTATTTTGGGGCGTGACACTAATTATAACAAATACTAAAAATGTAATATTTGATTATATAAAATATTTGGAACAAGTAGTAAAAATCACCAAATTTTTCTTGATTTAAAAATGTTACAGTGTAAATGAATTTGATTATAATCAGAAAGATTAAAATCGTTACCAATAAAAAATTTTGAAAATACAAACTGTCACTTCTATGATCTCAAATAAATTATAAAAACGACAATAAACCAATCGTTAATATAAATTCTTGAATCCTTTTTCCTTAAGTTCTATACTTAGAAAACAAATCCTAGACTTGTTAATAATGAAATAATAGTATTTAAACTATTTCTAATATGTTGACAATACGAAGTAGCCTAGATAGAATATGTTTTTATTAACAAATTAGTAGGAATAACTCCTATATAATAGAATATAATGTTTGGTAAAATGAATCAATATCTAAGAATCTAAATCTTAAATAAATATTTAAATTACACTAATATTCTAATTAAAAGATTTAGAGATTTTAGAAATTAAAATCCTGAGTTACCAATGTAATTTTTAAACTGAGAAATGAACAAATTAGAAATGTGAAACTAATACTAAATGTATGATTCAACAAAATCTTAGAATAGATCTATGAATTATAATAAATTCATTCATAATTTGAAAATCCCGAATAAAAATTACTTTGACTTTAATAGATACCAAAAACGAGATTTTGTATCTTGAATTGATAATTCAAGATATAATTAGAAGTAGCTCTAAATTCCAAAACCGATAAGATACAGTTTATTAATAGAGCTTATCGGTATAAAACAATAACTTAAAAAGAAAATACTAAGATTTTAAATACAAGTAGACACTAATACTGAACAATAATTATCAATTTAGATCTAAAAAGAAAGTTTCAAACCCGCTGTTATAATTGTTAGGAAATTTTAAATTTATTAGAATTTGGTTCCTGACTTAATTCATCGAGCTTGAAAATTTAAGTTAAGTATACTAAAAATAATTAATCATGTGAAGTTTTAACTAAAAATTTGAAAATATAAATAATCTAGAGTTTTGTAGATATACGTTTATAATTTAATATTAGCAAAAATATTTAGTTAATAACTAATAGATAATTAATAAGCAAATTAGTAAAAAAAATGAAAATGAAACTGAACGCTTAAATCAATTCATGGATGATAATGCAGGACCGCTGCAGCTTTACGTCCACGCGTAGAAAATTACGATGGCAGCAATTGTCCCACGCGCTGCAGTTTAAATCCAACGCACAGAACAACCCTCCACGTACAACATGTGAAGATTATAGAAGACAATCCATGCACAAGAAAATTCCATGCACAGAAGTCTTCAAGCTGGAAACA
Organism: Combretum micranthum; assembly: GCA_024138025.1. NCBI lineage: Eukaryota > Viridiplantae > Streptophyta > Magnoliopsida > Myrtales > Combretaceae > Combretum > Combretum micranthum. The sequence goes on from JAMXBD010001394.1 coordinate 107,323, forward strand.
GAAGACGGGCAGCAAATGTTTTCATCGGCGGCAGAATTCATGTGAAACAAAGAAGTTGGCTATTGCAGAATTTCTCCACTCGTAGACAAGGTTTCACTACCAAACAACAGAGGAGAATCGCTGAATTTTTTTTCAACGCACATGATAGCCTCCCACGTACAGCTGCAGAGCCACACACAAAATAGAGGAGAGTGCCTAAAATTCAACTCACGGAATAGAGGGGGAAAATGTCGGATACATTCCACGGTGATTTTTGTCCAGCAAATGTGTGTAATTCAAACACATATATTCAACTCGAAAATGACATTTTAACCAATCTACAAACCACACATAAGATCAATATTAAATGCACAACAAACTCAGCTCAATTTAACTTGTATTTAAGCTACAAAATGGCTTAACTTTTCAAGGAAAATTGCAGCATTACTCACAAAAATTCCAGCTCTGTTTTGGAAAATTCAAAGACTTAGTTGAGTTGAAATTTTTGACTAAATAAGCACCAATTAAAAGCCCCTAAATGTACACTACAAAACCATTTATTAGCTAGAAAACAACAAGGAAAGTCTAACCATAAAACCATACAAACCAGTTGGAAAACATCAACACAAAAACTATACAGAAAATTGAAAATGGCCCCTGTTTCATACGAATTTAGCCCGATTTTGATCTAATTTTCTTGTAACTTAAGCTATTTTACACACATAAATAACTTAATTAACTACCAAAAAAACACAATTAATGCCCTTAGAAATTAGCTACAAATTTCATACAAATTCAAACCAAAATCGTTCTCAAATTCGCATCAAATTTCAGCCGAGATACATCAAAGAACCTTATGTTTTTCAAGCTTAAAACACTCTCTTTAGTCTCCTAACCTTAGCCTAACATTAGTACATATATATATCCTTAAGTTACACACTAACTTAGCTCAAAATCTCCCCAAACACAATCCAAAATTCCTCTCAAACAGCACTACGAATTTATCAAACTCCTTGTGCATGCTCACTTAATCAACCTTGTTTTTCAACACTTCACAAATAAAAGTGTATCCCCTTGTTTAGACCCTATAGCACTATCCAAGCATCAATACTCATCAAACAATCAAAACCCCGCTTTAGCTCCAAACACATCAAAACCAAATTAAATAGCCTTGTTTTATATAAACCCAAGTTGGAATCTAGATCAAAGGAAGAAAATCAAATAAGATATATATGTTAGTTTAGCTAGATTAGCTTTTCCGTAGTTACTCACTTTCTAACCTTTCTCTTTAGATCATTAATTTCATCAAGAATGAAGAGCAAAGTTTGTTCTATCATCCAATCAAGGTAAGAATTACATTAAGTTCAAATATTCGTTATGTTGTTTTATAGGATTTATCTTACAAAATTTATCAAGATCAGTCTAATAGTATATTTATCTTATCTAGACTATTTAGGATATACACATGAACTTGAAGATTTTTAAATGTGAAATTCAAGTCTTAAAAAGGAAAAAAAAACCAAAACCACACTTCAATTACAACAAACTAAGTTGAACTTTAGATTACTCATGTGTATCTCTAGGAAGATTGAACAAACGTATTGATGTGTTTATTATAAGCCAAAAATGACCTGACCAATGGAAAGAACACAAAAAATCCTATGAAATCGACTATTTATTTGTTAAAAACGAATAAGAAACGAATTAGATATTGCAAAAACAAAATTTAGATTTCGACTGCCAGTATATACGAACAAACAGGTTGTTCTTGTCTTTTTGTCCCCTTAATGACTTTGTTTGATAAAACTAAGACCATTACTGGATCGTACTTGGAAAATACTATGAAAACGACTATTTATTCGTCAAAAACAGATTAGAAATGAGTTAGATATGATCAAAATAAGTTTTGACTACAATTGTTAGGATTCACTTGAAAGCTATGCATGAATTTCATAATTTAAAAATTGTACAAATCTCTTTTCTTGAAAATAATTCCACTATTACAGAGTACTCTTCGAGTACTACCAAATCGACTATTTATAACAATGAAATCGGATCTAAAACGAATGAGAAATCACAAATAAAAATTCACTAAATTTTCACTTTTAAACCAATATTAATGTTACTGTTATTTCTATTAATATAGTTATTATTATTACTACTTTTTATAGTATTCCGTATTATTAATATTTCATATTAGTTACCAATACTGTTATTTTACGTTAAAGTCATTACATTTATACTATCATCAATTCTATTTTTGTCACTAATAATATTATTTACTAGCTATCTGAAAATTGTTGTTAATATTATACTTGTATTTAATACTAATACTGATATTGATTTTTCAATACTAATATTACTGATAATATTATAGTATTACACTTAGCTTGTTTTACAACAAATATAAAACTGAAGTATAATAGAAATTTGATATATCTACATACGATTTTTATAACTTTTGAAAGGTATAGATACTAGATAATACCCTTAAATAAATAAAATACCAATTTGAGAGACAGATAAGGTTGACGGGCAAAGAACTAATAAATAAAAATCTTCTACTAAAAACAGTAGAACTTAAGAAAAGACAAACCCCTTAAATAAAAATATAGATAGCAGTTAAAACCGAGAGAAACAAAATAAAAGAAAATAACAGATAAATATTCTTTGCTATAGAAATTAAAACCTTAATAAAAACTGTATCAAATACCGATACAGAATAATTGGACACCCATGAGGATTCAATTAAATTATTTAACGATATAATAATTAATATGATGGTCTTAGTCTAATATCTGACAATAGAGATCAATACCTTTAAATTATAGGAAGACTTCTTTTATAGAAATAATCCAATAATAAATCTCTGTTATTTCTTTTCATGGGAAAATAGATCAATTCTTGGACTTCCAGTAGCTTATACAACAAATTAGCGAGGACCACAAGTGAGGGAATTCTGATGATTTACTATTTGCTTGTGATTGTTGCTGTTTGCTGTCATGTTGATTGTATTGCTTGTATGGAATGACTGATTGATGTGAGTGTTATCATCTACATGATCACCTGAATAAATGGATAAAGATAATAATTCGACTAAACTAATTGGATATACTCTGCATGTGCTTGATCCCCTTGTAGGAAATGTCCTGAATTTGAAATCAAAAGTATTTTGAAATGTATTTTTAAAGAAATGTATTTTTATATCCTTTGAAAAGGAAGAATTTATGCTAAAAGAGTTTATGAGATGAGCATAGGACATTTCTGAGTACTGTTGTGACAATGGATGTTGCCTGAGTCGGGATTTACTGGTCACGTGGCGATAGATGTTATCTGAATTGGGGTCTATCCGTCGGATTCACCGTTAATAGGTGATGGTTCGTATTGGCAGTAGATGTTACCTGAGTTGGGGTCTACTTGCCTGATTCACCATAGATTGGTGATGGTTAGTAAAAATCACCATTAAATTAGCATTATATATATTTAAATATTAACCAGCGTAAATCACATGAACACGTTGGGGAATATTTGTTGTTACCAATGGCGGTTAAGCATTGGGTGAGTCTGGATGGACGCTACCACCGAACAGCCTCGTGCGGTTAAGGCGAGGTGTCCCATGCGGATAAGTATGGGAGACAACTGAAATGTAGACAGGTAAATCTACATCGTATATGGTTCCGGACCCCCATAGATGTGTTGCTTGCATTCATCACGTATGCATTCATATTGTGTGTAGATAGATTTGCATGAGTATATAATTAATTTTTGATAACTTGCGTGACCGGTAGTAGTGAGGAATAAACTCACTGAGCCCGTGGTTCGCTGATCCCCCTACAGTTTTTGTGCAGGATTATTACTAGTTGGGATTGGGCTAGAATTGTGTGAAGAGAGCTTCTCCAATGAACTCTATTGAAGATAGAGATATAGGATATTGTAAACTTAGAATGTAAATTTTATATTGTTGAAATTTGTAAGTTGTAGTTGAAACCCAATTTCACAATTTGGTGGGGGATACCGATTCTCTGCGATTTGGTGGAAATTAGAAAATCGGATTCCATAGCTGGAATACTGTAATATATTATATCATTTGTTTTAAAACTTTTATAAATAAATAGAGTCTTGTACACTCTGACATACAAGACGACTCTCATGTTACGGGTGCACAGTGATATGATGGCTTTAGATAAATCCTGTTAAGCATATTAGAGTCGTGACACATATCTCCTAAATTTTAGAAAACCTTAGTAGACACTCTCCAAGGTAGATTTCTTCAAGGAATTGGGTAAGTAATCTCTCCTATTCCTTTAGTTTGATTTAGAATTTCTCTTTCTAAGATTTGTGTTGTTGATTGATGAAGGAAAATTGATCCTTGGTGGAAATTGAAGGAAACCTTAAGTGTGGAAATTTGGGATTTTCATTTCTACAATCAATTGAAGAAGGTAAGAGTCAATCTGGAACTATAATTTATAGATGTTAAGTTTTTAGGAGAATTTAATCATATATATTGTTGAAGATGATTTGTGAATGTATGAACAATGGTGAACAGATATTCTTATGAATTAGGGTTTCTTTATTTCATGGTGTTGAATTGAAGATTTGGTGACTCTACGGCTTTCACGAGTGAAAGGTGTGTTAGAGATTTTAGTTTTGATAAATTATGGTTAGGGTATACATTTCTTATATTGTTATCAATGTTGTAAATTGATTTATGGAATGGATGATTCTTTGTTCGGGTGTTTACCTGATAATAGGATTTTATTTCTTAAGCAGAAATAGTACGTCCTTACCATGCTTGTTTGTTTATGCTTGTAGGATTAGTTTATAAATCTGATCTAATTATATCTGACTTTAATTGAATTGAGTGTTGCTTGTAAATGGCTGTGGGTAGTAAAGACCATACAGAGTGTGATACTAAGGCTAGCAACCTGATGATCTTTGTGTGAGGTTGTCCCAAGTGGACATGTACATTAAGATGATTCTGGTAATTTAGAAATAGTGTGAGTACGGCACCCGGGTGTGTGGGAGATTCCCAACACCATATATGTATTTTATTACTTATTTTCCTATACTACTTGTTTTTAAAGGAGTCTGAGTTGCTCCGGGTTTAGGATTAGTCGCAGATAATCTTAAACTGTGTTGTATACTGGATTAATAAAAATATAATAATTGGTGCTTGCTGCATTAGATATTAAGTTGTATGTGAATTGTTTGATGTATGATCATGTGCCTGTGTTTTCGGTTTGGATGTATTGGGCTTTTGTGTTCATAACTTTTTATTTTCAGGTTCAGGTGAAGACTAGATTGTGTATGAGTATGACTTATCTGGCTTTGATGTATTCATAGAGCTTAGGGTGGACGATATGGAACTTACTACCCAGCTGATATGTAGATGGCTGGATTGGAGTTAGGCTGATGATGATGAGTTTATTAGATTTCCTATAGATTTGCAATTAAAAATTTTATGAGTTATTAGTTTTATGTTTCTTATGAGATTTTATCAGTTGGTTTGGTTTATACCAACATGGATGTTTTAGAAGTTATGTTTTTTTTTTTATTTTTTAATTGAGTATTCTTTATGTGAGTTTTAGAGTTATGAGATGGTATTTTGTGGTTTAACGATATTTTATAGTCTTAACGTGTTCTTATGAAGAGAAAAACACATGATAGGTTGTAATACCTTCAAATTAGGGCGTTACAATTTTTACAAATATTTTTATATCCCACTTTGTTTCTTTTCCCTTTTTCACAACAACTTTTATCCTTTGTTCCCTTTGTAAACTTGGTTTAAGCCACCTTGTGTCACTTCAATCTTTGCTGGATGGAACAATAATGTAACCGCTGTAAGGAAACATGAAAGTTATTATTTAGTTCAATTTACTTAACAAAATTACTATTGCGTTGTACATTTGGCAAACCGATTTTAAAGAGTAATGATTGAATCCTCTATCAATCCTAGTTCCTGATCATACTGTTGAAAATTCTTTAGGCCGCTAACCGTCAAAGATCATGGAAATGGTTGAAGAGGTCAAGACAATTCTTTCAAGTCAGTGTTGAAGAAGACGAAGAGGAGCAAAAAGTTAGTCATTGGCAAAAATAAAAAATAAAAAAAGGAAGTTGGGGCTGCAGAGAACAAGAATGCAGACAATAGCTAGTTAATTATACATTAAGTATTATTGAATTTAGCATAATTAAGTCATATCATATATTTATTGGACCAAGCTCTGAAAATGTAAAAATTCAACTTTTTGGAAGTTCCTGACATTACGATATAGTCGCAAGTAATTTTTTTCTATTTTTACATAAAAGCATTCACAATTTTCGACCGTATCATGGATATCGACCAAAAATAGAGAAAATTTATGTTAAAGAATTCCAAGATATGATCGAGTAAATAATTGAGCTCATTCTTAAATACGGTAGTGGCAAGGACATTCAATAATTCGCTGAAATGGTGGAAGTTAATCCTTTTCTCCTTTATGGCTGTTTGTGGCAAATTTTGCCTCTTATTTAGGGTGTAATTTAAAATTTGAGTATGAGCTGGTTGCTTCTTATTATGTTTAAAGGACATTTTAGGATTTGTGTTAAAGTGAAGATTATTTCATATTTAACCATCATTAAAATAAAAATTACATAAATATGACATGAATAAAAATAATTACATAATTACCATCTCTATATTGCATAGGATTTTATTATGTATTGCATATTGAAAATGTAATACATGTAAATATTCAACGTCTATTGTATGGTTAACATGCGATACACATTCAGAGATATATCACACCTGCAATATACCTTTTTTTATAACTTTGTTTGACTACATTGCTATATTACAGTAAATGTAATATATTTGCAAATTATTGTATCTCATATTTAATATGTGATATACAGTTGGTATTTATATATTTTTTTTCTTTGATTGGCAATTTGGTAATTTTTTTCTTTAACATTGGTGGTAGATATGTTTTTCACTTAAGGTGAATGATAACGTAATGATGTAAATAGTATTGTGATGGACTTCATGGATAAATTAGATGCGAGGAAGAGGTCCAAACTGAAGCGGAAATTACATAGGACGTCGCATGGATGAGGGCTGACCAAGGCTGGTTGGGTTGGTAAGCAAGGCCGGCGGCCTTTATTAGTTTATTGTTTTGTTTCCTATTTTCTTTAGATTATATCTTGTATTTATTATTTAGTCAATTTTGTATTTATTAGGATTTTGACTTTTAGGATTCTATCTCTTGGGTTTCCTTTAGTCATTATTTGTATTTATTATTTTGTCTTTACTATTAGTCAATATTGTATTTATTATTTTACCTTTTTAGGATTTTCATGTAATAGTATAAATAGGCCTTTAGGCTTGTCTTTGGAGCAAAATTGATATTTTGACATCTTTGATATTAAATTGAGAAGATTTTCTCTGAATTTGCAATTACCTAGTAATTGTGTGATTGAGTTCATGTTTTGAGATTCACTTGTTCAGTGTTCCCTATACTCCGTGGTGAGAGCATTAAGGGTGTGAGAGCATTACCTTATAGGGAAAGAGTTTGTGTTATATTCTGATTGTGGAGCCTTGAAACACTTGAGTAGCCAAAACAAGATCAGTAAAGACATGCATGCTAGATGGATCCAATTTTTGCAGAGGTTTCCTTTTAAACTCATGCATAAATATACAGTCCAAAACAAAGTGGCAAATGTTTTAAGCAGAAGAGCAAATGTCTTAGTTGTGATAAGCACTGAGGTTATAGGGTTTGAGTAAATGAAAGAACTTTATGCTGAGAATGAGGACTTCAGTGATGTTTGGGGCATGTGTAGTAGTCAGGGGCCCTGTGATGATTATCATGTGCATGAGGGGTATCTCATGAAGGGTAATCAACTATGTATCACACGGTCATCTTTGAGGGAAAAGTTGATTAGAGATCCGCATGGAGGGGGTCTAGCAGGACATTTGGGAAGAGATAAGACAATTATAGCTGTAGTTGACCGGTATTATTGGCCCCATTTGAGGAAGGATGTAGGGAAGATTATCCAAAGATACTACACTTGCCAGACATCTAAGGGGCATTCTTAGAGTACTGGGTTATATACACCTCTACCAGTATGTGAGAACATTTAGGAGGATCTCTCCATAGATTTTGTCCTTGGTTTGCCTCGTACCCAACGAGATGCTGACTCTGTTTTTGTAGTAGTTAATAGGTTTTCCAAGATGGCTCATTTCATCCCTTGTAGGAAGACCTCAGATGCCTATGCCATTGCTAAACTGTTTTTCAGGGAGGTAGTGAGATTGCATGGAGTGCCCAAATCCATCACATTTGACAAGGACAGCAAATTCCTCAGTTACTTCTAGAAGACATTGTAGTACATGTTTGATTCCACCTTGACTTACAACAGCATTGCTCATCCACAAACAGATGGACAAATAGAAGTTATCAACCGGACTTTAAGGAATCTCATCAGGAGTATTTGTGGAGAGAAGCAAAGCAATGGGATTTGTGCTTAGCTCAGGCTGAGTTTGCCTACAACATTCCATCCATCGAACAACAAGAAGATCTCCATTCTCCATTGTCTATACCAAAGTGCCACAACATGCATTGGATTTAGTGAAGCTCCCAAAGATGGTTGAGTTCATACTAGCTAAGCACATGATGGAGCATTGGCAAAGTACTACAGAAGAGGTCAAGGTAAAGATTGAAAAGGCTAACGCTAAGTACAAGTAGACGACAGACAAACGACGGAAGTAACAACTCTTTGAGGTAGGGGATCAGGTAATGGTTTTTCTCAAGAAGGAGAGGATTCCCATGGGTACTTACAATAAGTTGCAACCACAAAAGTATTGGCCTTACAAGATTGTTCAAAAGATGAATGACAACGCTTATATCGTTGATATCCCAATGACTATGGCTATTTCAAGGACCTTTAATGTTGTTGACTTGTATCATTTCCATCCTGATGATACGCCTTTATATCCAAAAGAGAACTCGAGGTTGAGTTCTTCATCGGTAGGAGAGAATGATGCAAATGGTGTTGCGATGGACTTCATAGGATGTCGCATGGATGAAGAGATCCAAACCAAAGCGGAAATTGCATAGGACATCACATGGATGAAGACCGGTTGCATAGGACATCGCATGGATGAGGACCAACCAAGGCTAGCTGGGTTGGTGGGCAAGACGGACTATATTAGTTTGTTGTTTTGTTTCTTATTTTTTTTTTTTTTTTGACAATATCTTGTATTTATTATTTAGTCAATTTTACATTTATTAGGATTTTGACTTTTAGGATTCTATCTCTTAGATTTCGTTTAATCATTATTTGTATATTATTTTCTTTATTATTAGCAATATGTATTTATTATTTTACCTTTTTAGGATTTTCATGTAATAGTATAAATAGGCATTTAGGCTTATCTTTAGAAAAAATTGATATTTTGACATCTTTGATATTAAATTGAGAAGATTTTCTCTGAATTGGCAATTGCCTAGCAATTGTGTGATTGAGTTCACGTTTTGAGATTCACTCGTTGAATATTCTCTATTATTAAACGCTTCCATGCTGCGTCATGTAAGCTCAATATGTAAAACAAAGCCATCTCAAGATTATCAAAACACAAAGTTCTCACACAAAAGATAATAGTATATAAATCTTCTATTTTACGATCACTTGGAGCAAGTATACTTATTCCTGTGTGGTTATCAAGTCGTCCATTTCCATTACACCAACAACAAAACATTTCTTGATACACGCACAAAATATTATATTATTTTATGCATCAAATGTTGTTTTTTATTGCACTAATCAATATGAATATACACACACACATATATATATATATATAAGTTAAATATCGATTTCCTGCTCATCTTATTGGTTTGGTATACTACAGTCATATTTTGTCAGTGTAACAAGCAATACTGAACTATGTTGAAGTCAATAATCCTATCATGTAGCTTAAGGTATTCATCTGCAATTTTTTTACTAATATAGTTATGCCCTCTTACATCTAGAACTACTTTAGTTGAAAATTGTGGTTCAAAGGAGATGCACGAACCACTAATTTAACATATGATGAGTTATAGTGCTTATTGACCCTACTTACATGATCAGATTTTTTATTATTTTAGCGCGCAGATGCTAAGCCATGCTATATCATGTTTAGCATCCAAATGTTAGTTATAGTACAATAAGTTCTTGTAACATTACAAGCATTAACCAGAAAACATATATATTGTGCATTTTCATCATCTCACATTATATACGTATTTAGCTAGTTAAGTATAATTTTATACAATTATATAATGTATTTCCTTATCAAAAATCAATTTAAACTCTCATTCAACAAACTCAACATAATTGATCTCGATTCCATTCCTCCTCCTTTACAGTTTTAATAGATACTATTGGAAAAGGAAAAAAGAAAACACAAAATATCACCCCTATATGTATTTAGTCACATACGATAAACTCAATAAGTTTCATAACAATACGAAACACGAGGATTAAATGGATCAAATTAAAACTTGAAACATTTTTACAAACAGGCCTAAGTATACCTAAATATAAAATGCTACCAAATAAGAATTATTATCCCTACTTTACAAAAAAAATCATGTTGATTATTATATTTGAACCATTTTAATTTGCAGCTCGATCTACGATGGAACGTTGGATTTTTTCCAACATAAATGTGCATGTGGGCACACTTTGCTCTTATGGCTACTTATCTTTCTCAATAATTTATGGCCAAAACAATTTCAAGCCCCATGAAACCACCCTTTTATGTTAATTATACCATAGTGCGGTCTGGCCATTCTTAATTACACTGACAAAATCGAGATGAGTATTGCGTTTTCTGCTTTATTATCATTTTCAATTCAGATAATGGATCTGCCTCACCATTCATACCAGTCCTTTTCGTAATCTACTGACCTTTCTCAATTGTTTATAGTGAAGATCATTTTCTAACCCCAGACAAGCACGTTTTTACATTTATTATTAACATAGTGCTGTCTGACCATTTCAAATTACGATGATAATCTCCAAACAAGTTGTGTTTAAAAAAAAAAAGAAAAAAAAAGAGAAAAGAAAAGAAGAAGAAGAAGAACTCCCCTGGCATTATCGAATATTAAAAATCAACTGTTCATTCTTTCCCATTACACTATCGACAAAAAGTTCTCGATCTCCGCACAATTTCATTATATATATTCGGTTGCTTCCGATGTTTAATGATTTTTATTGACTAATCAATATATATATACACGTGTATATACGTATAAATTAATATTGATTTCCTGCTTATCCTGAATGGATTTGAATAATACATGTGAAAGCGTTTCGGATCACATTGGAAGGCAGTGGAAAGAATCAAATTTTATGTGCCATACGCGTGGGAAAAAAAGCGACGTAAGAAGTTGGCATCTCTAAATACAACGCTTGGGACAATTCAGAACAACGACAATATGTGCGTGCATGCTTAAAATAATAAAATAAACGAGGCCTTTAAATTGATGTCTCTATCAAAGTAATAAAAAAGAAGCTACATTGTAGTAAAAAGAAATTGTAAATTACATCTACCATTATGATGATTTTTAAAATTATGTGGGCACTCTTACTATTTTTTTTTTTTAATTTATAGACCTACAATGCTATGATGTGCATTGCTCTTCTTAATATATATATATATATATATATTTTAAATCTAGACCTGTTTTTGTTTTTGGCCCAAAACATCTACATATTTAGATAAGTATTATAATTGCATACATATGCTTTGGTAACCTTCTTACGAGGGAGCTCTGTTTGAGGGATGTAAGTGAACAATTTAAAAAAATAGGAGTGTCATAAATACAGTTTCCAAAAGCCAGAAAATTAAGATTGTAAATGGGACATGGTGTTGTAATATCCATTCATCTTAACTCCTATCCTCCCGTAAGATGAATTGTTTCCAACCTCCTTTTTCGTTGTAATGATAAAAATCATTATTTCTTATATATAGTTCTAAGCCTCAAATACAGTTCCTAGGCATAATGTTAGATCCTTAATAACCTCTTTCTCCTAAAACTGTCTTTACTTTATCGTAAAGTTATTCGTTTAGGTTTCTTAAGTACTTTATCAATTTGCTTTCCATTTTTTTTTTATTATTTAACTTTGACATTAGTCTGAAACTTAAAAACTATATTATAAATAAAACTAAGACCCTTTTTTGCTATCATTGACGAAAGATCTAAGATTTTGTAATAAGGAAACAATTATAATGGTGAAAATTTCCTACGAAATGACAGTATCTTTGTACATGCTCAAACACAATTTAAAAAGAAATCGCCTGCTTTATGTGAATGGGGAAAATGCCAAGTTACTTGCCTGAGTAAATATCTAATACTAATCTTTTTACTGATAAATCTGATCTCAGAAACCTTAAATTCTTTGTTAATCTCTAAAACCTAAAACTTTAGTTTAGAGTGCAAACCTAACAGAAATAAACAAATCAAACCTCAAAACTTTTCTTGCAAAAACTAAAACTTTGAGATTTACTTACAAGAATAAAACATAAAATTTTGATTAAAAAACAAGAATAACATGTTACAACAATAGAATATGTGAGAAATAAACTAAAATTTTGATTGATAATCGAAATAATGTCAAATAAGAAATCCGAGTTGTTCAGTAAAAAAGACAAGCTCTTTTGTCAAAGTATGTTAAGATATGTGGGCCAATTTAATGCTCATCAACAATGTCAATGGGAATGGAAGGGAAAATATTACCAAGTCAACAAATTGAAAAATATGTTTTTAACCATGTTCACACAACACACAACTCATATGAATAGGCATGAATTTTCCATTGTAAATCATCCCAAAAAATCATCATCTCTTGTAAGAAAGAAAGAGAATTCCTAGAGAGAGTTGTGAGTTGAGTTTTGCTACTATTAAAGAGAGAAAAATTAGAGAGTTGTGTATTTTTTTCTAGTATCCAAGAGAGAATTTTAATTGTTTCTCCTTATGATCTAGAGAGGTTGTAATTCCTATTATTTCTCATAATAAAATTCTTTTACCTTACCCATGGTTTTTACCCTGATTTGTTTGGGGGTTTTCCACGTTAAAATCTGTGTGTCCATTTTCTTTTATCTTCACTATCTTAAGTTAAACAATTGCAATCATACTCTATCTGATCCTTACGTTTACAACAAGTGGTATTAGAGCCTAACTTAGGTGAATATATCTACTTATTGTATGCTCTGTGGTTGCCACTAAAAGTGGATCCTCCACATTAGAAAATAAGTTAGATTATTATTCACCCTTGAGAGGTATCAAGCACTATTCACATATACTATCATCATTTACGTGAAATAGTGAAAGCTATTTTCTTAAGCTCAAAAGATAATAATAGAAGCAACGGTAGCAAAATTTGAGATTGAAAATTTTAATGGGAATAACTTCTCATTATGGAAATTGAAGATGAAGGCAATCTTGCATAAAGATAATTGCCTAGTGGATATTAATGAAAGGCCGATAGACTTCATAGATGATGCTAAGCGAAATGAAATGGATGGGAATGTTATTGCCAATCTTCATCTCGTATTAGTAGATGGAGTGCTATCAAGCATAGAGGAAAGAAGACAACAAAGGAGATTTAGGACCATCTCACCAAATTATATGAGGCCAAATCACTCCACAACAAAATTTGCCTTAAGGAGAAACTCTACACTCTTCGGATGTCAAAACCCACTTTAGTGACAGAGCACATCAACACTTTGAACACTTTATTTTCTCAACTCACATCATTGAGTTATAAAATAAGTCAAGTAAGTGTGTTGGACTTCTACTTCAAACTCTACCTGATTCATATGATCAACTCATCATCAACTTAACAAACAATATCCTTATAGACTACCTAGTCTTTGATGACATTGGAGCTACTATCCTTAAAGAAGAAAGTCGGTGCAAGAATAAAGAAGATAGATAGACAAATTCACAACAAGTAGAAGCATTGTTGGTGACAAGAGGAAGATCAACGGAATGTAGCTTAAGGGAGCCAAAATTCAATAGATCGAAGTCCAGAAGTAAAAGGAACCTTAAGTGCTACAACTGTGGTAAGAAGGGTCACCTAAAGAAGGATTGTTGGAATTTAAAGAAAAATTACATTCCTCAAGGAAATGTGGCAAGCACTTCAGATGATGGAAATGCTTTATGTTATGAAGCAATAGTGACAACAGAAAGCTAAAAAAAGTTTACAAATATGTGGCTTCTTGATTCAGGAGCTACTTTTCACATGACCTTTAGAAGAGAATGGTTCCATCATTATGAACCTATATCAGGAGGATCTGTGTATAGCTGTAATGATCATGCTTTGAAGATTGTTAGTACTGGATCCATCAAGCTGAAAATGTATGATGGCACAATACGCACTATTCAAGAAGTGCGGCATGTGGAGGGCCTGAAGAAGAACTTGTTGTCTTTAGGACAACTAGATGATCTTGGCTGCAAGGATGAAGTTGGAAAAGATCATGAAAATAATAAAACGAGCGCTTGTAGTTATGAAAGGAGAAAAGATAGATGCAAATTTGTACATGTTAAAGGGAGAGACTGTAATCCCCTAAATTTTATGTAATCTGATACTAAAAATGTAATATAGAATTATATAGAATATTTGAAACAAGTAGTAAAAATCACTCCAAATTTTTTTCGATTTAAAAATGTTAAAGTATGAATGAATTTGATTATAATTAGGAAGATTAAAATCATACCAATAAAAATTTTGAAAATACAAAACTGTAGCAAATATGATCTCAAGTAATTTATAAAACGACGATAAACCAATCGTTAATATAAAATTACTGAATCCTTTTTCTTTAAGCTCAATACTTTGGGAATAAATCATATATTTGTTAACTAATGAAATAATAGTATTCAAAATCTAATAACAATATTAAGTAGCACTAGACAAGATATGTTGTTATAGATAACTCTGTACAATAAAACATAATATTTGGTAAAATAATCACTAGTTCAATAAGAAATTATAGTTAACCTTGAATTTAAGTCACAATAACAAACGATTAATTTCAAACTCGAATAAAAATTTCTTTGACTTTAATAGATACCAAAAACGAGATTCTGTATCTTGAATTGATAATTCAAGATATAATTAGAAGTAACTCTAAATTTCAAAGCCGCTGTTATACTTGTAAAGAAGTTCCAAATTCATTAAACTTAGTTCCTGATTCGATTTATTGAACTTGAAAAATTTAATCATGTAAGTTAAAATACTAAAAATAATTAATCGTGTATTTTTTTTAAATTAAAAATTTGGATGTATAAATAATCTGGAAATCTTTTTAAAGAACTTAAATAATTTTATTCTGATAAAATTCTTATGTAACCGTTTTAAATATTTGTTTATAAGTTAATATTAGTTAAAACATATATTTTTTTTATTAATTAATTATTATTAATCAAATGATAAACAAATGTATATATGTATATATATATTAACCGCTGTAAGCAAATCTCGGATGGTCTGGACGAAAGCTCCATAATTCCCACGCGCTGCACAAGCAAACGAATTTCCTTTGCGCACAGCAGCAACACGCACAAGGCAGAAGCTTCACATGCCATAAGGAAGCAGCACGAGCACCGAGCAGCAGCCATGCACACACCACACTACACATACGAACAAGCAGCTCTACAATTTCCAGCTGGAATGGAGGACACGAATGCAGGTGGGATCTCATCATGAATGGAGAAGATGGTACGCAGAATTCCACGCACAAACAGAGGTGTAAGATTGAAATGTCACGCAAGAAGGAGCCTTGGACTTTGCAACCACCATTAGAATTTAAATTGTGGACAGCAGTTCTCCACGATTGAGCAAATTGAATTTTACGTTGGGAAGAATAGAGCACAATGCTCGGCTGGAAACAGGGACAGGTAGCAGCTGAAGTCAACAAATTATAGATATTAACGTTAGATTCCACACGAGACAAAGGACACGGGCAGGATTTTTGGCCGCACAATGGACAGAGGACGTTCACACTGGAAACGTACAAATTTCTCCACGTGCAGCAACAAATTGTAGTCGAAGCTTCAAAATTCCTGCTGGAACAGAGTCTCGATTGGAAATAAGAGGACCACGGTGTAACTTAGAAAATTTCGGCTGTAATTTACATTCCATTTTGATCTTCTAAAGTTTCAAAAGTCCAATTGAAAATGACATATAGACAACAAAACCAAACAAATTCAAATTTGGTCCAAAAATCTCAAAAATGTCTGCTGCACAAATAGAGGAAGTGGCTGCTGATCTACGTCCCAAATTGCTTCAATTCAACATACAAATTCCAAAGAAAATAACATATGATCCAATACAAAAACTCCACATAAAACCAGCAATTAATGTTAAGAATCCTAACCCAAATATACAACCAAACCAACTCCAATTTGCCTAGAAAATTCCAAACAAAACAGCTGCAGCAAGAAGAAATCAAACAAGAATTGCAGCAGAAATTTCAACTTTCCACCTTAGATTTGATCCGATTTTGACCCGATTTTTTTGCAACTTATAAAAAACCTTAATTAACTACCAAACAAACACAATTAAAGCCCCTTGGAAATCAGCCACAAATCTCACATAAATTCATCTAAAATTCGCCCTTAAATTAGCATGAAATTCCACCCGAGAAAACAACAGCAGAAATCCATACTTTTCAAGTCCAAAATACCCTCCTATGTACCTAAATCTTAGCCTAACATTTGTATACATATATAAGCTTAAGTTGGCTACAAAACCAACTCAAATTCTCCCCAAACACAACTCAAAAATCTGCCCCAAACAGCTACCACGAATTCCATATTTTCCCCTTCTTGCTCACTTGTTCAAACTTGTTTCAACACTCCAAGAATAAAGTATCACCCTTGTTTATATCCTATAATCCTACCCGAACATCGATACTCATCAACACAATTGAAACCCCACTCTAACTAACCCAAACAACACCAAAGAGCAAGCTAGATAACCTTGGTCCATCATAGATTCAAGTTGGAATTTAGATACGACAAGGTAAGAAACAAAATAGATCTTTATGTTAGTTTAGCTAAATTAGTTTTCATTAGTTACTCATTTTTCTAACCTTTCTCCTAGATCAATAATTTCATCAAGAATGAAGAGCTAAATTCATCCTATTATCCAATCAAGGTAAGAATTACATTAAGTTTAAATAATTATTATGTTGATTTATAGGAATTTGTCTTATAAATTTATCGATATTAGTCTAATAGTATATTTATGTTATTTAGACTATTTAGTATATAGATACATCAACTTGAAGATTTATAAGTGTAGAACCCCAATTCTTAGAAAGGAAAAACCAAAACCATACTTAAACTACAACAAAACTAAATAAACTTTAAATAACTCATGAAACTCATTAGAAAGAATGAATAAACTGTATTGATGTGTTTGTTTTAAACCAAAACGACCTTACCAATGGATTGTACTCGGAAAATACTATGAAAACGACTATTTATTCATTAAAAACGAATTAGAAATGAGTTAGATATGATCAAAACAAGTTTGACTATAGTTATTAGAATTCACTTGAAATCTATGCATGAGTTACATAAATTAAAAAATTGTATAAGTCTCTTTCCTTGAAAAAAAAAAAATTCCACTACTAGAAAATACTCTTCGAGTACTACCAAATCAACTATTCATACCGCGAAATCTGATTTAAAATAAATAAGAAATTACAAATAGAAATTCACTCAGTTTTCACTCTTAAACCAATATTAATGTTACTGATATTTCTATAGTTAAAATTATTACTGTTATCATTACAACTATTATAGTATTCCGTATTATTAATATTTTCATTAGAGTTATCGATACTATTATTTTACGTCAAAGTCACTATATTCATAATATCATCAATGCTATTACTATTTTTGTCACTAATAATGTTATTTACTAGCTATCTAACAATTGTTGTTGTTATTTGATAGGCATAATTTATCATCATTTTAATTGACAAATTGGGTCTATTTTATAATATAATTGATGGATTCTTAATAGATAAGGTGCTTAATTGGTATATATATATTTCAGGTCAATTTTGAACATAATTGTAATATAAGGAAGGAAAATGTGGAGAATCCAATCAATATTCAAGCAAAGCAGCAAGGATGCATAAAGGAGACTTGATGTACGGCCGTACAACTCTCAAAGTGAAGAAAATGCAAGCCAGTGGCTGGTACGGGGTCTTGTACGCCCGTGCACCAAGAAATTTTGAAGCAATTCGACATGTACGGCCGTACATGTGGTGATGAAGAAGTAATTGAAGGAGATTTATGTTGCACGCCCGTACAAGCTTGAAGATTGACTTCCAGTACTTAGCACTCCCTCTTGTACGACCGTACAAAATGCATATTTACAAAGAAAATGAGTATTGTACGGTCGTGACTTTTAGAAATGGGTCATTATCGTCTTCTTGAAACAGTATGACTGTTAGTTTGTTTTAGTAAAAGGTCGTGTTTTTAAACACGACCCCATAGATATAAAGAGGGTGATTCGTTCTGAAAAGGATCACATCATATATTTTAGAAAGAATTTTAGGAGAGAGAGTCGGATTCCAAGAAGAACTTGAGAAAGTCATTGGATCCAGAATTCGTTTGTACAACCACTTCATAATCATTAAAAAGGGGTTTTACTTCTTCTCTTTCTTGTTCATTGAATGTTTATCTTAGTTTCTATTATGTTTGTTATACGTTGTGTTCATATGTCAGTATGAATGAGTAGTGATTAAGTTATTACGAAGTTATTAACAGGAATCATATATATCTGTTATAATCTGTTTAATTACGAATTTTAGTGTTGGGTCTTCAAATAAGTTAGGAAATTGTAGTGCACGACATATTCCTACATCAGATCTCATTGGAAAAGGTTGAGAAACAATTCCCTTGAGTAGATCTAAGGCACTAGAACAAACTACTCTTGTTGATAGAGATGTTAATAAGAAGTTTGCTGCATGTTTTCAAAGAATTTGAGAATAATAAGAGCTTTAATGCAATTCTGAATTGGCTATTAACTTAGAAGAGATTCTAGTAGATACAATTAGGATTAGGATTGATCTATTATGAGAATAATGATCATGAATTAAGAATTCTGCAGATAAGTAATTTACGGATGAATTTAGTTAAATCCTGTTAATATGATGGAGTAATCTTTCTGTATATTGTGTTAATAATTTGTTAAAATTATGTTTTATATGTTATTGTGATAAAAATTGGTAGTTAATATAGTTAAATTAGAATTATGTAATTAAATAGTAATTAAACCTACATTGAATTGATTGCTAGATAATAATTGAAAGGGCGAGTAATAGTAATTGTCAGGATCCCAAGGAATACGACCCATAAGCCATTCCTATACTACAATTGATAGGTGCACTTGCCTATTGTTGATCTGATATTAGGAAAGGATTAGTGGAATTAATTGTTAAACTCAGATAAACGCATCAAGTTTTTGGCGCCGTTGCCGGGGAATGAAAATTGACAATATTAGGAAAACCCAATCGTTATTAATCTAGTTTCTTTTAATTCTGTTATATTATTATTCATTTCAACTTTGATTGATCTTTGATTACAGGTGTATGACCCGCAGAAAAATCAAGCTTTTTGATTTTGACCCAGAACCTGAGCGAACATTTCGTCAAGGATTAAGAAGAACCAGAGAGATTATCCAAAACTCTCCTACTATAGTGCAAAGAGCAAGACCACTATCATTAAATATGAATAGAGATAATGAGAATTAAACCCACGAGGGGTTGGTGAAGTTGAGAATCCTGGGGGTAATGTAAATCAAGCCGGTGGAAATATAAATGATCCCATTAGAGATGTTGGAAATGAAGTTCATAGGCCTATGTGGGATATGTTTATGCCCACAATCGATGGAGTTGCTCCATCCATTCAGTATCCTCCAATTCATGCAAATAATTTTGAGTTGAAGCCTGCTTTGATTCAGATGGTACAAGTTAATCAATTTGGGGGAGGAGCTTCAGAAGACCCGCATGCTCATTTGAAGAATTTCTTGCAAATATGTGCTACTATAAAGGCCAATGGAACACCAAATGAATCAATACGCCTATTATTGTTTCCCTTTTCACTAGGGACAAGGCGAGAAGTTGGTTGGAGTCATTGCCTCCTCATTCATTAACGAGTTGGAATCAAGTGGCTCAGAGGTTTTTAGAGAAATTTTTCCCACCTAATAAGACGATTCAATTAAGAAATGAGATATTTTCCTTCCGTCAGTATGAAGGAGAATCACTTTATGAGTCGTGGGAAAGGTTTAAAGAATTCTTCGTCGGTGCCCTCACCATGGGATTTCATTGCACGATCTGGTCAGGATATTTTATACATCATTAGGAGACCAAAAGAAAACAATGATCGATTCAGTAGCTGGTGGGAGTTTGATGAAGAAAAGTGCTCCTGAGGCTTATGATTTAATCGAAGAATTGGCAAGGAATACATTCAGTTGGCATAGTGAACGGAACAATCTTCGACCCGTCGCTGCAATGTATGAGTCCGAGTCAGTTTCTCAACTAAAGGCACAAGTGGCATCACTTACATCTCAGATGAGTAAAATGAAAGCAAGCATGGAAGCTTTACCTCAAAGTGATTCTTTTGTGAGTTCAATGGAAGATTTTCATGCTTCTGAAGAAGGTTCAAGTATTGAAGATCTGAACTTTATTAATAGAACAAATAGAGAAGCCGGGAATTATAATCCTTATAGTAATACTTATAATCCCGGTTGGAGGAATCATCCTAACTTCTCATGGAGAGATCAGAGCACAAAGGTCAAACTTTTCATCTGGATTTCAGAAGCCACAACCACAGCAATTACAAGCACCACAGCAACGTCTTGCGTTACCACCACCTGAAAAGAAGACTAATGTTGATGATGCTTTGACACAGTTTATTCAAGTTTCTGATGCACGCCATCGGAATCATGAGGCCTCTATTCATAACTTAGAACAACAGATTGGTCAACTGGCTAAATTAATGTCGGACAGAACTCCAGGATCATTGCCGGGTAACACTGAGCAAAATCCTAAGGAGCAAGTTAAGGTTGTGACACTTAGAAGTGGTAAGGAATTACAGGGTTCAGCAAGGAATCAAGAGAGTGAAAAGGAAGTTGGTTTAGAAAGTGGGGAACAAGTGAATGAAAAAGAAGAATTAATAGAGAGGAGTTTACCTACTGAAAAACCAAAGGAATTTCAGCCAAAATTACCTTACCCATCTAGATTTAGGAAGGATAAGGATGATGAACAATACAAAAAGTTCTTGGAACTTTTTAAACAGTTGCACATTAACCTTCCACTAGTAGAAGCTTTAGGACAAATGCCTAAGTATGCTAAATTCCTCAAAGAACTCCTATCTAACAAAAGGAAGTTGGAAGAACTATCTACTGTCACCTTAGGTGGAGAGTGTTCTGCTGTTATTTTAAACAAATTGCCTAGGAAACTAAAGGATCCGGGTAGTTTTACTATTCCTTGTTTGATAGGAAATTTACCGTTGAAAGGCATTAGCAGATCTTGGGGCTAGTATAAATCTCATGCCCTATAGCATGTTTAAAAGATTAAATCTAGGCGAACCCAAGAGTACTAGAATGAGTATACAACTTGCTGATAGATCTATGAGATTTCCTAAGGGAGTAGTGGAAGATGTTTTGGTTAAAATTCACGATTTTATTTTTCCTGCAGATTTTGTAGTTCTGGACATGGATGAAGATATAGAAGTCCCACTTATATTGGGGAGGCCATTCTTAGCAACAGCTGGTGCTGTTATCGACGTCAAAGATGGGAAATTAGTTCTTCGGGTTGGAAGCGAAGAGATGGTCATCCGAATGCCAGATGTTTTCAGAAAATCTATGAATGGTGATGATACTTGCTTTGCAATTGATTCTTTTGAACTAACCGTTTCTGATTTTCTGCAAGATTCTTTGAGTACAGATTCCTTGGAGTTGTGTTTGTCAAAAGGAAGTGAAATTAATGCAATTGATGGAGTAGAAGAGATTATTGCTCAATTGGAAAGCTGTGATGAACAAAAGAAAGAATTTGGAGTTGAGGAAATCTACCGAGACCATATAGATAGGTTAAAACCTTCAGTAGAAGACCCCCCTGAATTGGAGTTAATGAAATGCCCCAAATCTTCACCAAGATTAGAAATTGAGTTTAGATAGATTAAATAGATGAAATGAATTATAGGATTTAATTAGACAAGTTGGCTTAATTTAATTAGCTAATAATTAAGTTGGTTTTGAGATTTGAAATTCCTAAAATCTCTAAACAAGTCATTGAAATGTTTAGAGGGTTCCTAAACTCTTGATTCTTAGCCTAAACACTAATTCCTAAATCTCAGTAAAATTTGAGTTCATTTGCTTGAATAAAAATATCAGTTCTTAAACCCGAACTCAAATTAAATATCTTTTATCCAAAATAAATTTCTAAATTAAGTTGTTACTTTGAGTTCTTAATTTCTAATCTATTGGTTTTGAAATCATCTCCTAAATATTTGTAGAACTAAAGATATTGATCTGAAAGTTCTAAATTCGATACCTTTATTTAAAATATCCTAATTCTAAGCTTTAAACTTCCCTTTTTATTTATTTTCCTCACCTGCTCCTCTCTCTTCCTTTCACTTTTCCTTCCTTCTATTTTTTTTCCCAACCGATGGCTTCCTTTCCCTCTTCCTTTCTTCTTCTTTTCTCTTCTTTTCTTCCAAATTCTTCCACAAATCTCAACATCAAAGCTATCTAGAAGAGTAATCAAAGCTAGGAGAGCAGGTAGATGAAGGAAAACAAGTTAGAAATGCAAAGAAAGATCAAGTGTGCAAGTGTTCTAAAAAGATAAGTTGTTATTCTCTTGTTATCTTTGTTGTTTTATTTCTTTAATTGATGAATTGATGTTGAATTGGGTTGAGAGTGCTGTTTATTTATGTATTTGTTGGTTTAATGGTTGATGGAAGTTGGGGTTTGGTTGGAGGAAGAAGATGATGAATAGTGATTTGGAGTTGATGAAGTTTTGGAGATGTTTGGTGTTGTTTGAATGATGGGATAATCATGTAATAAGCTTTAGAGTAACTTTGGAATGAGTTTAAAGAATTTTAAGAAGTGTAAAATGCATTTTGAAATCAGGGGATTTCGTAATTTTTTCGCTCCAGTGTACACAGCCTGTGTACATGGTCGTGTAGGCCTTGAAATTCTTAAAAGTTGCTCTCGGGTCATTTTTTTTACCCAACACGGCCTCAGTACACGGCCGTGTACCCGGTCGTGTAGACTTTTCCTGTTTCGCAGCCGTTTGTATTTTAGCCATAACTTTTTCATCCGACCTCCGATTGAGGTGATTCAAGTTGCGTTGGAAATCTTAAAAAGAGATATACAATTTTCATGTTTTGAGTTTTTACAAATTCAAAACATATCGATGCTTAAATTTTGATTCTTTCCAGCTGCAACACTTTTCAAAACAATGTCAAAAAACTTGTTTTTGTTTGTTAAATGTGTTTTGCTTAGAAATGGATCTTTTTGAGATAAAATGAGATAGATAAGTGATATTTGATGTGTTGAGTGAATTAATTCATGTAATTAAACATGGGTTAAGTAGATTTATAGATTTAACAAATAATTAGATTAAATCTAGAAGTTAGTTATAAAATGAACTTAGTTAACAAACTTAAGTTCAACTTGATTAAATAGACTTGAATGAGTTAAAATAAATTAGATTGAGTTAATTTAACAACTTTGGCTTAGTAATTAGATTAAATGATTAGTTCTAATGAGTTTGACTTAATGAACTCAATTAAACTAAAATGAACTAGATTTCTTAAGCTTAATCCACTTGGCTTGGCTTTTGAATTAAATGGCTAAGGTTAAGCTAAAATGGGTTAGTAACAAATAATTGGGTTAAATGAATGTGTTAGGGTGATCTTTGAATAACATGAGGAATATCTTGTTTCGAATGTTTAATTGTTTTGGATTTATATGTTTTTGAATATAAATGTTTTGTTGATGTTTTGTGATAAGAAACTATAATTAAAGTGAAAAGAAATTCTTTGACAGACAAAGGAGAACTGTCCATATTTTGGCGGGGCGATATTCGCAGCCATAGTGGGGTTCCACATTAGTGTCTGATCAAATAGGAGTTAATAAAATGAGTTAGAGATTAGTAAATAATTGATATAAGTTCTTGTATGAATTTGATGAAGTGGATGATTAGTTTAGTTTAGTTTCTTATACGAGCTCTTTCTTAACAGTGGTGGATATCTGATTTTATCTTCTGGATTATCTTATGAAATTTCCTTCCGAAGCTATGTTTGGATTTCATATTCAAGGTACGCAGTAACTTGCTTATCTCTGTTAGGATAGGCATTTATAAAACTTAAATATATAATAAGAAAACTTAAAATGTGATTGTTGCTTGTGCTTTATGCCGTTAAAATCCAATTCCTACGCCAGGTCATGTATGAACCTAACGGCGACCCCTCATAGTTTGATGAGTTTGGGATGGAAGTTGGTATCTGGTTCGGGGAGCGGCACCTTGCTCGGTTTGAGCATGATAGATTTAGGCGCTTAGGCCACTCCTGTCATTTGAGATGACTTTCATTAAGTGGTACAGCGGGTAGTCGACGGGGGGTATAGATCGGCGAAAATTTATTTAAACTCGGTAGGAAGTACCATAGTTTAGTTCAAACGTTTATGAGAACGGGTGAACTATATTTTATGATATGGACTGAGTATAAATAGAGCTAAGTAACGGCTATTAACCCTGGAGGAAGCTACTTTTCTCTTTGACTTAACGATATCTAGGACGGTATGAGTACCGAACTACTTATATCAACCCCCTGAGCGTCCGAGTGTTACTCAGGTCCCCTCGCGATCCCTGTTGTCCGGAGTTTGAATACTCCCGTGTTGATTTGTTTACTTTAAAGAAAGATAATAACTTGTGGTTGTTGCATTTGCATTTAGTTAAGCTCGTGTGTCACTTCGTGTGTGATTGTGTTGCTGTGTACTGGGCTCCGGCTCATTATTGTTGTTGTTATTCTTTTTACAGGAATTGTGATTATTGATGATGATGATGAGATGATGACTTGATGATGATGAGTTTGATGGTGATGGTGATGATGATTGATGTGATGATGTTTTTGAGTTTTGGGCGATTCTGAAGATTTGGGAGATGAGTGAAATGTGATAGGACCGAGATAAATTTGTATTTTCATTTAAGGGCTTGTTAGTGCCCAAGTTTTGTAAAT
The DNA here is from genome assembly GCA_024138025.1 of Combretum micranthum. Taxonomy (NCBI): domain Eukaryota; kingdom Viridiplantae; phylum Streptophyta; class Magnoliopsida; order Myrtales; family Combretaceae; genus Combretum; species Combretum micranthum. The sequence goes on from JAMXBD010001394.1 coordinate 132,591, forward strand.
AAGCTTTTCTAAATATTTATCAAAGTGAAAGTTTTTCCACTAGTAATAGTGAAAGTTCGAAATGCTTTTATGTAGAAATGTTTTTATTAAAGTTTATTTTTCCGCTGCTAAATCCAGTTATCTAAAAACCTAACTAAATGATTTCATAACTTAAAATCGGATAGCAATGTTCAACATAAACACCCTCTTTTAAGACAACCTTACGTATAATTCGTAAGAGTTATACGTGGTTGGGGACTTGATGTGCTTAATTTGAAAATTGAGCATGTCGGGTCTTTACAGTTAAAGCAATTACCTTCATATTTGGAGTATGCCTTTTTGGCAAATGACTCTAAGTTACCGGTGATTATATCTTCGGAGCTTGATTCATGCCAAAAGGAGAAACTAATTTCTGTGCTCAAAGAGCACAAGAAAGCAATAGCATGGAAGATTTCTGATATAAAAGGAATCAGTCCCTCCTTTTGCACTCATAAGATCTCAATGGAAGAAGGATATAAGTTAGTGGTGCAACCTCAAAGAAGGCTAAACCCGAATATGAAAGAAGTAGTTAAGAAAGAAGTGGTCAAATTATTGGATTCAGGACTTATATACCCAATTTCAGATAGCCCATGGGTAAGTCCGGTTCAAGTGGTCCCAAAGAAAGGAGGCATGACGGTTGTGCCCAATGAGAAAAATGAGCTTATTCCAATGCGTACCGTGACTGGATGGAGGGTATGTATTGATTATAGGAAGCTCAATGATGCTACTCGAAAGGACCATTTTCCATTACCCTTTATTGACCAAATGTTAGAAAGACTTGCAGGTCATGATTTTTATTGTTTTTTGGATGGAATATCAGGATATTTTCAGATTCCTATTGCACCGGAAGATCAGGAAAAGACCACATTTACTTGCCCCTATGGTACATTTGCTTATCGTAGAATGCCATTCGGGTTATGTAATGCACCTGCGACCTTTCAAAGGTGTATGTTAGCCATATTTGGGGATTTAGTGGAGGATGTGATGGAGGTATTTATGGATGACTTTTCAGTATTTGGAGATTCATTCGAAAAATGTTTGCTGAATTTAAAGAAGGTTTTGATGAGATGTGAGGAGACCAACCTTGTGTTAAATTGGGAAAAGTGCCATTTCATGGTACAACAAGGAATAGTGTTGGGTCACAAAGTGTCAAAGAAAGGGATAGAAGTGGATGTAGCAAAAGTGGAGGCAATTTCCAAGTTGCCACCACCAAATTCTGTCAAGGCAATAAAAAGCTTTCTTGGTCATGCAGGTTTTTATAGAAGGTTTATTAAAGATTTTTCGAACATTGCAAGACCAATGACAAAGTTGTTAGAGAAAGATATTACATTTAATTTTGATGAGAAATGTATGGAAGCTTTTAATTTTCTGAAGGAGAAGTTGACTAGTGCCCCTATAATGGTAGCTCCAGATTGGAATTTACCATTTGAACTTATGTGTGATGCGAGTGATTCTGCAATAGGGGCTGTTTTAGGTCAAAGAAAGGAGAAGCACTTCCAGCCAATTTACTATGCAAGTAAAACTCTTACTCCTACACAAGAGAACTATACCACAACAGAAAAGGAATTGCTTGCTATAGTATTTGCCTTTGACAAATTTAGATCATATCTCATCTTATCAAAAGTAGTGGTATATACTGACCACTCAGCTTTGAAATACCTTCTATCCAAACCGGATGCTAAACCAAGACTAATAAGATGGGTTATAGGATATATATATAAAAAAAATAATAATAAAAATAAAAAAAAAATTAAAGGAGAGAAAAATAATATAAAGGAGAGAAATTCAGGGGATTGGTTGATGTCTATGCTGTCACTAAGGAATTAAACTCAATGGTTGGTGGTAGTATCTACTTTGGAAACTAATGAAATAAGAGATGAAATATTCAAGTTAGTAATTGTGGTCATGTGTTTATTTTTTGTTAAAAATCTAACTTAAATAATGAGAGTAAAGACTGACTTATTATGATTAGCTTTGAAACTCTAGCCTAAGGAATAAAATACTTAAGAACAGATAGAATGAAATCCTTAAATTTCCAGCATTGGAATAGTAACACCATGAGTACTATATATTTTTCAATTGTTTTTATCAGCTTCTTGCTTGAGGACAAGCAAGGCTTAAGTATGGGGATATTCAAAAACTTGGTGGTTCATTTTCTCTCTAATTTAGAGCGACCGAGTTTTAAATTTATAAACCTATATTTCATTTTCCTAAACACGGTCAAATCCAGGCAAGTGCACCTATCGTTATGTTTAGGATAAAGTATAGGGTCGTCTCCCACAAGGAACATTCTCAAGCACTAGTACTACTCTAATTTTCCTATGATCTAGCAAAATAATTAAAGAGTCGATTAAATGAATGATTACTATTCTAAATTTAAAATTACACTAGATTATACTAAGAACACAATACAAATACAAATAGAACACAACAAGTACAATAAGATTTTCTCGTTTCCTTAACATGAATTTATACATATATTCTCTAATGATTACTACCTGCAAGAATCCATTGAGTATATGAATGTTCTTCTCAGAAGCATTCATTTCTAACAATTAGTGTGTCCATTGGAATCTCTTCCTAATTAACAGCCACTAGAAAGTTGCATGAAGATTTATTATTTCTGAATTCTTCAAACAAATGCAGAAAGTCTCACCGGGATATCTCTATCACTATGAGCGACTCGCCTAGTAAATAAATCTATTCTAAAGAACCATCTCTCGATGTATTCTAAAGAAATCTGGTCAAGAAGGTGTTGCGCCTTCACTACTCTTCTTGAGATAATTATTTCTATTTACTATATCTAGTTAATTATTAGATGCAATAAACTTTAACGATCAAATTCAAGTTAAATCCATGAATAAATCCCATTCTCTACCCATACAGAATGACAGAAAAATAGATAAAGAATGATATTAACATATTGAGAAAAGATGAGAAGAATGAGTAGAGAAAAATACAAAACTCCTTCATTGGATTTGGATGTAGATCTGGAGTCTTGTATACAACAAACGAACGACAAACATAATTACTAACAAACTCACCCTCTCCCTCCTATAAGGAGGGAGAGGTTTTATTACAATCTCAACACTCTCTCTTTTTTTTTTTTTTTTTTGAGTTTTTGTACAAGTCTTTTTGAATAAAAATTCTGCATAATAATTATCCTCATGTATTCTAATCTATACCTATATATATTTCTCTTGATCTACTCCTCTTGAATGGATATGGTGTTGTTTTCATTCATCACATTGTTTGGTGAAGAGGTACAACACTTGGATGAATGTATGTGTCTTGATCCCGAACCATTGCATCAATTGGTGAAAAGACACAACACTTAGATGAATGAGTGCATCTTTTCTACATGAACCATTGCATCAATTGGTGAAGAGACACAACACTTGGATAAATGAGTACATTGTCTTGCACGGGAAATCTTCCTCCAATTAATCAGTCTTTATGAAATTCTTCCAAAATCCCTTTAATTGTTTCCAATATGCTCTAATTTTACCTGAAATGAATATTTATCATACTTAAGTACCAATTCGACTATAAATTATCTCAATAAAGCTATAAATTGGACTTAATTAACCTTTAAGATCAAGGATAAATTACGACTATCATTATTATACTTGTATGTAATACTAGTATTGATATTGATTTTTCAATACTAATATTAATAATAATATTATAGTATTAAACTTAGCCTATTTTGCAATAAGAATGAAACTGAAGTATAATAGAAATTTGATATATCTAAATACGATCTTATAAATTTTGAAAGGTATAGATACTAGATAATATCCTTAAATAAATAAAAATACCAATTTGAGAGACAGCTAAGGTTGACGGGGAAAGAACTAATAAATAAAAATCTTCTATTAAAAGCAGTAGAACTTAAGAAAAGATAAATGTCTTGAATAAAAATATAGATAGCAATTAATAAAAACTATATCAAACACTGATACAGAATACTTAGGTATCTAAAATGATTTAATTAAATTATTTAACGATGTAATAATTAAAGTAACGAGTTTAGTCTAATATTCGGCAATTAGAGTCAGCGCCTTTAAATTATAGGAAGACTTCTCTTACAGAAATAATCCAATAATAAATCTCTGTTATTTCCTTTCATAGGAAAATAGATCTATTCTCGAACTTCCAGTAGCTTATACGACAAATTAGTGAGGACCACAGGTGAGGGAATTCTGATGATCTACTATTTGCTTGTGATTGCTACTGTTTGCTGTTATGTTGATTGTATTGCTTGTATGGAATGACTGATTGATGTGAGTGTTATCATCCGCATGATCACCTGCATAAATGGATAAAGATAATTATTCGACTAAACTAATTGGATATACTCGTCGCATGTGCTTGATCCCCTTGTAGGAAATGTCCCAATTTTGAAATCAAAAGTATTTTGAAATGTATTTTCGAGAAATCCGACTTGGAATATTCCAGGTTGTTTTTATATCCTTTAAAAAGGAAGAATTTGTGCTAAAAGAGTTTATGAGATAAACATGGGACATTTCCGAGTATTGTTGTGACAGTGGATGTGGCCTGAATTTAGGTCCACTGGTCACTTGGCGATAGATGTTACCTGAATTTGGGTCTATCCGCCGGATTCACCTTTATAGGTGATGGTTCTTTTTGGCAGTAGATGTTACCCGAGTCGGGGTCTACTTGTGCGATTCACCATAGATTGGTGATGGATTGTAAGAATGACCATTAAATTGGCATTATATATATTTAAATATGAACCAGTGTAAATCACGTGAACACGTTGGGGAATATTTGTTGTTACCAATGGCGGTTAAGCATTGGGTGAGTCTGGATGGACGCAACCACTAGGCAGCCTCGTACGGTTAAGGCGAGGTGTCCCATGCGGGTAAGTATGGGAGACAACTGAAGTGTAGATAGCTAAATCTACATCGTCTATGGTTCCGGACTCCCATAGATGTGTTGCTTGCATTCATCACGTATGCATTCATATTGCGTATAGATAGATTTGCATGAGTGTATAATTAATGTTTGATAACTTGCGTGATCGGTAGTAGTGAGGAATGAACTCACTGAGCCCGTGGTTCGCTCACCCCCCTACAGTTTTTGTGCAGGAATATTACTAGCTGGGATTGGGCTAGGAATGTGTGAAGAGAGCTTCTCCAACAAAATTTATTGAAGATAGAGATGTAGGATATGGAAACTTAGTATGTAAATTAGATGAATTTTGAATTTTGTATGTTGTAGTTTGGAAACCCAATTTCACTATTTGGTGGGGGATACCGATTCTCTGCAATCTTGGTGGAAATTGGAAAATCGGATTCCATAGTTGAAATACTGTAATATATTATATATTATTGGTATGATAAACATTTATAAATAGAGCCTTGTACACTCTGACATACAAGACGGCTTTCATGTTACGGGTGCACACGTGATATGATAGCTTTAGATAAATCCTGTTAGGCCCCCATTTAGAGTCGTGACAGAGACTCTATAAGAAGCAGAAGCATCTATTGCTTCAAGTAGTTCAAGTGAAAGATCAATGATGATATGGCATCAGAAACTTGGACACAAATCTGAAGGAGGAATGAAAGCTCTTGTTGAGAAGAATCTACTTCTAGGACTCACAAAGGTTTCACTACCATTTTGTGAGCATTGTGTCATCAGCAAGTAGCATTGAATAAAGCTTAACACATCAAATTCTAGAAGTAAAACTACTCTAGAATTAGTTCACTCTGATGTTTGGCAAGCACCGGTACCATCTTGAGGAGGAGCAAAGTATTTATTATCCTTCATTAATGAGTACTCTAGGAGATGTTGGGTGAATTCTATCAAGAGGAAGGTAGATGTGTTTTCGGTTTTCATTATCTTCAAAGCACGGGTTGAACTTGAATTTGGAAATACGATCAAGTGTTTGAGGACATATAATGGAGGAGAGTACACCGGTGATGAAATAAAGTTTGCCACAAGAAGGCATCAAAAGATAGTTTACCACGACATATACTCATCAACAAAATAGAGTGTCAGAGCGAATGAAAAGGACTCTATTAGAAAGAACAAGAGTAATGTTAGGAGTTACTAGTCTAAATGTAAAGACTCGACTCACTAAATCCCGAGATTTAGAGTACCGAGTCCCCAACCACATATAACATTTTCATATATATGTAAGATTGTCCTAAAACTAACAGTTTATGAAAATTGTTTGATCAAATCTACTAAAACTTTATAAACAACTTTTAACAAAAACAAGATTGCTAATAAAAGCAGTCTATACATATATTTACATCAAATATACAAAGTTTAGTGTCAATACAAGACACTACAAAATTTACAAGTTTTCTTAGCACAAAAGTAACCCTAAGAGATCTTAAGGTTATTACATCTTAGGCTTATCTATTAAGCCTTTGATACAGAGAATTTTGCTTTTAAACAAAAGCCTCTCCAAAATCCAAGGGTATTCGATTCCTATTCGTCCCACTCATCCATGAATTACTCAAAGTCTGACTCGTAACCCAAATCATCATATAACTCATCTCCATTACCTGCAAAGCAGCAAAAGTGAGCCAAAGGCCCAGTACACAATAACAAAATACAAGAACAATTTATCAATCGAAACTTAAATTGAATGGAATGCATCAATGGATCAAGTCATTATCTTATTAAGTTTTATTTTACAAAACAACAGGAGGGTATTCAAACCCCGGGATCACGCTCTGAAAATTTAGGGGTCCTGAGTAACAACAGCTGCTCAGGGGTTGATATAAGTAGTCTAAATACTTATATCTCCTATATCTATTTCATAAAGAAAATAGCTTCATTTAGGGTTCAAAAGTCGTTGCCTAACTCTACTTAAACTCAGTCTACAACATGAGCCTAGTTCACAAGTTCCCATAAACTTTGAACTAAACCGTGTTATTTCCCCCTAAGTTTAAGCAATGTTACACGGATACTATTCCCCCTATCGGCTATCCACTTAACCAAAATGAATCGCTATTGCATCATAGCGTGCCATTGCATCATGGCAAAGTCATTGCATCATGACTTAGGTTAAGTGCCTAACTAACATGTCATTGCATCATGACAAGTTTGCTGCCCCTCGGACCAAATTAAATAGCGTAATAGACATCCAGTTCATCAAAACATTAAGCCAAATTGAATTAAATCAAATTACGAATGCCTAGTCCTAGCATACAACAAACAAGTTATTGTATCCCTGAACCCGATAGCAAGTTACTACACTCACTCAAAGAGAAACTAACCGAAGAACCTTTAACTAAAATAAGAATATCAAAACATTCAATAATTGAATGTAGAATTCACATCTATATATATATATATATATATGTAAGCCCCTAGATTTTTCGATAATATTAGCAAACCCTAAGAACCGGAAGTTGAAATGAAACCCTAAAATTAACCTAGATATATGATTGTTCTAGTGAAGCTAGATCCGGCAACCCCGTGTTCTTAAACTTTAGAAAACGAAATTGAAATAATTGTGGAATATGGTTCGTAATAATATAGGAAAGCCTAAAAATATCAGATTCGAATTTTTCTAGTGTCTTTCGATCCGATCGGGATCAGTTTTCGAAAACCGTGCCCCGGAGCATAGGATAGCAAAAATATTCCGACAACACCAACAGATTCGTAAAAATATAAGGTTTTCAAAAATATCAGTTTTAGAATTTTTTGGTATCTAAAAATAACAGATATAGGACTTTTACGCGTATTTTCTTTACTACCGGTATTTTAATTGTCTAGTCTACTAATTATAGTACTTTTATACTATTCATTACTATTCACCTATCTCTACTTTTTCTTACACTCTATTCTTATACTCTACCATACCTATATCTTACAATTTACCTTCCCCATACAACTTTAATCACATCATACCTTACATATTACTTCTTTTTATTACAAAACAACAAAATTAATCAATTTTCCTCTCTTCCCCATGCCCTTGCCGTCCACTCTCTCTCTCCTCTTCCTCTCAATTTGTTTTCTTTTCCAATATATTTTATTACATCTAATTTCCACTCCAAAAATCTATAAATACCCCCTTCCTCTTCTATTCTTTCACACAACAAAAATTCATACTAAAACTCTCCAAAATCACTCCACAAAATCATCTCCCAACATCTCTCAAGTTCTCTCTTTTCCTTAGAAAATCCATTTCCACATAATACTACAACCCATTCTTTTCTTCTTCAACAAACACATAAACTTTAGGTAAAACTTCTCATTTACTCATCATGTTCATATACTTAACATGAGTTTAGTGTATGTTTCTTAGACTCATTGAGTTAAAGAAGCAACAATTTATTCATGTTTTGTTTTGTCATGTTCTATTTTCTTATGTTGTTTATTATGTTGATATTGTTATTATTGTTTCTAACCTAACTTATATAAGTATTATGTATATATATTTATTTAGAGCATATAAGCTCACTTGTTATTTATTTATTTATTTTCAAGTCTTGCAATCTATTTATTTACTTGTTTTATGCAATATTAAGACTAGTCTTTCTAGTCTTAGACTTGTCCATATCAATTCAAAACAATTTTATTTCTTTGCTTTTCTTTTCTTTGAGGACTAGTCCATTCTTAGTCCCGGGATACCTTGATGAAGCTAAGGTTCCCAATACTTGACTTTACTTTTATGCTCTTACTTCATTTATGTTGTTTTTATATTTTTCATAGTCAAAAACTCTCATTCATACATGAATATGTTGTTATTGTCTCATTCATAATAGAAATGAGTTTTCTTAAAATAAGAATAAGAACTCTTTTTAAATATAAATTTTGTCACATAAGAAGTTATTTTCTTTCAAGGTTTGAAATTCATCTTAAACAAATATTCTTCTAAAAATAGTAACAATATATGGTTTTTTTACCAAGAAATACATAAAGTAAAGTTAATATAAATTCTCTTTTCAAAAAAATAAGAAAGTTTCTTTAGACTTAAACAATTGATTTCTTAGATTCAATTGTCAAAGTTTTCCACCAACACTAAAGTCTAAGATAAGCTTTTCAAAAATAACTTCTAAGATGATTTCTTTTAAAAGTGGAACTAACCACAAAGTATTTAGAAAGACCTTGTTTTCCAAAACGCTAGAAATAAAATTCATGGAAATCTTGAAAGATTAAAATAACTTTTTGAAGGAAGGGAGTTCAAGGGAAGAAATACTCATTTATGATAACTTAGGAAATTTTTCAAAAATAAAATTCTTTTCAAGCCTTAAGCTTATCTCACTTTCAAGACATTTGTTTTACAAAACCATTGTTGAGACAACACCAAATTCATGCATATAGTATGAGATTATACATATTCAAGAGATTTTTCAATCATGTTATATATCTATATTTTTGTACAAAACCCCTTGAGTGAAGTAAAGTTTGAAAATTCTAGTTTTGAAGTTTGGAAAATTCGTACCAAATCTGTATGCTGCTATTCCGAGACCTAAATAACTTCTTTTGATGAAAATAACCTTAGAAATAGATAGATCTTTTCGAATAGGTAGAAATCGGTATATAATATGCGAAATTTCGAGTTAAAATGAGTAAGTTATGGCCATTTTAAGTTGGGATTTCCATTCCATACGATTTTACGAATTCTTTGAGATAGAAGTATAGAACTTGAATAGATCTTGGATGAAATACTCATGTTGGGTATTTCTTTTGTTTAGGTGTCGAGGATCACGATCTTGTCTTCCCCGAGGATTACTTCGACTCCTAGAGCGCTATGGACGAGTGAGTTTCCTTTACGCTTATGTATTCGCGCATGTGCTTGTAGAATAGAGCACTAGATATAGGAAAAGATAAAATTGATATGCATATGGGATATTATGGGAATTATGTATATGATTCGTTGTGTGTGATCAATGAACGATAAGTATATTGGAACCCGATTTGTGATTGATATAAATGTTTCCATGTATATATTGTTATGTGTGCAAATATTGTTTGATCGCTTTAAATGATTTAATGCCATATTGAAATCCCCATATAATAAATTGCTCATGCATATCACTTAGAATATCATTTCGAAGTTTTGCTACTACTCCTTAGCATGGGACCGAAAAGGTAAGCTGCCTAGCTACATTTTGAAGGTTAGGACGTTCGGGGAATACGGCCTCAAGGTGTAGCCGAGTCGGATCGATCGCTTTGGGCATGGAAGGCCCGGGGACTAGTAGTACGGTTCGTTGGAACCCTAAGACGCGCGTAAACTTGAGGAGGTTGATCGGGACCCAATTCAAAGTTTTACCTAACCACCGATGGAGGGGTAAATCCATCAAACATACGAAACCGGATAGTCGTATGTAATGTTTGATCATATGATTGTTGCATTCATATGCTTGATTAATAAACTTGTTTGATTGTTGTATGAGTACTATTGCGTAAGGAATATCTCACTAATCTAGTCATGCTTATACTCCTATAGACTTTGATATTGCAGGATTATCTTTTGCACCCGAGACCACTTTGATTTCCCGGGTAAATCCTATTTTTTAGAAGCTTTTGGAGGCAATCTATTTTAAAGTTATAGAGTAGATTTCTTCTAAAATCTTCTAGCTTTAGTTATGTTATATTTAGAACCATGTTATTTTGAATTATCAGGGGATGCCCTTAGAAGCTGTAAGACTTTTATTTCAATGAAATATATATTATAGTGTTATTTTGCATTTCCGCTGCCAATGCCTTAAAATGCATTACTCCACCGGTCTCCCTTTTGTGAATGTACGCCTTGTACCGATATGGAAGCTTTCGAGTGACTAAGGTAGTCATTCTTAAGTTTTAATATTGCGTACGACGGGTTGTCACGTTTAGGGTACCCGCTGGGGCAAACAATTTAAGTTGGTATCAAGCATCAAGATTAGGAAAGAAACAGTAGGTTAGAAATAGAAGTCTTAAGAATAATGATAATTTAAAATAACCAATAAGAGTTTTAGGAAGAACCCTAGAATTATAGGAAGTAGGGATTTATGGGAAACACATGTTCTATGACCATACCTAAGATACATAAGTGCCCGAGGACTAATTTATACCCTAAATAAGATAGAAGGATTTCCAAACCGCTTTAAGCCTTAGGAACACACCCTCGTAAGTATAACCAGTGGGAAAAACAGAGTTAACTTGCTTTAAAACTAAAAGGAAAATACATTTACGTAAAAGACTAAAACCAACCTTAGGTAACGTTGGAGTAAAGTCTCGTAAACGTCATCAAAGGACGAAGGTGAAAAGAAGGCGAAACCATCCTGGACTCCCCCAAATTTCAACGGAAGGATCAAGAACAAGTAAGGAGCCATGATGAGAAGAAGATGTATTCACACAAGACGCAACGCCTTAGTATTAAATCGCAACTAATCAAAAGATGTAGTTAAGTTTTTAACAAATAAAAGTAACCTAATGATTTCTTGATAATGAGATTCCTTTGTTTTAGTTTTATTATATTATTTCTCTTTTGATTAACATGCATGATTTTGATTTCTTACTTTGTAATTTCTTTGAATTGTATTAAATTTCATAATTTCTTGTTAAACTCCTATCAATCCCTATTTTCAATTTATTTCCTTAAGTTTTGTACCTTGATCTAAATTCTAGTCTTTATATTTGAGATTCCTGATTTCAGTAAACGTTAGTATGAGCGTAATTAGAAACTAAAATCTAAACGATTAAACAGCCGTCCAAGAAAACGTAGAATAGAGAACAACGAGATTCCAACAACGTACCAGCTGAACGAGGAGTATCTCCGCGTAACAACGGAAAATAACCCTGCCTCCTGCCCCGAACCAGCAAAATGACTTTGCAGCTGCCATTGGACAATGAACCATTGTTGCTATTTTGATTCAGCAACAAAATCAAAATAACCCAGCTCCTGCTCCACCTCAGAATGCTCTTGAAGCTACGGTAGAAGCACCCGGTGAATAGTCACATGCTGCACCATTTCCACCACCGCCACCGCCGAGATCACACCAAAACTTGCTCGCCAATTTCATCAAAAGTAATACCTACTTTGATGGAACCTTCGGAAAACCAGCTGAGGCCGAAGATTGGTTGGCCCAGATTGAGAGATCGTTTGATGGTTATGAAGTACCCCACCACTAAGAGTCAGTTTTGGGACATTCATGTTGAAGTTCAATGCTCGCATATGGTGGGATCGAAGAAGCGAGAATTGCCTGCTCCAGTTACGTGGGATATGTTTCGAGAAGAGTTCTTGGAGAACTACTTTCCAGGGAGTCTTAGAGTTCGGTACAGTGCTGAGTTCTTTAACATTACTCAGAAGGGAGAACCATCGAGCAGTACGAAACCGAATTCAGTCGCTTGTTGCAGTATGCTCCTGACTTATAAGCACAGCGAGGAGTTAAAGAGACAAGTTTTCTTGAATGGGTTAGATGAAGACCTAAAGATTCGCTTGGTGGAGTTTGATGTTAAAGTTTTAAGGGGCTAGTGGAAAAGGCTCGAATTATGAAGAGCAAAAAGATGAAAACAAAAGCTCCGGAGAAGAAAGTGTTTGTGTTCGGAAGGAAGCCATATGAAGGACCAAGTTCTGGGTTCAAAAAATAAGAGGTTTAAGACCTTTGGAAGTTTCAAAGGAAGTGGAAGCAATCAGAGGGAGGTGACCAAGGTAGATGTCACATGCTGGAAATGCCGAGGGAAGCATTATCCAAAGTCCTGCCCACAATTGCAAAACAAGTGCTTCTTTTGTGGCAGCCCAGATCATAAAATCTTGGAGTGTCCCAAGAAGAATACAAGTGTCTGCTATGTGTGCAAGCAGCCAGGGCACTTTGCAAATGAATGCCCAAAGAGGAAAAATGCTCTTGTGAGGTCATCCAACACCTCGGGAGGATCCGCCCTTGTCAGAACCAACAATGGCAATGGAAATGGGAACCGCTCTGGCACCTCGATGCATGGAATGAGAGTCTAACCTGGAGGGCCAGTGGATGTGCGAGGAAGCAGATGATGAGGAGGAAGGATGTGAGTTTGCTGCCTTGGAGGAGACGAAGGCTATGATCATGGACTCGTTGCAGGTTAGCCTTAACCTTAAGCTTTCGTTTTGTTTATAGTATCTTTTTACGCTATTAATCTGTCGCAATAGAATCCCTATACCTCTTTAGCCTAAAGCTTTAGAAAAGTTAGATAAGTATAGTATGGTTAGTAACTAGTGCGTGTTAAACGCAGGAAGTATACGAGTAGCTAACGAGACCGCTTATGCCTTGTTTGATACCGGAGCCACCCATTCGTTTATCACCCCCAACCTTGCTAAGAAGAGTGGATTACCTATAGTCACCACCGCTACCAGCTTCAAGATAAAGACCCACGGGTAGCGTCGTAACCACCCAAGAGATGTTGAAGGAATGCCCTTTAGAGATCCAAGGTCACCATACGACAAGTGATTTGATCGTGTTGGAGATGAATAAGTATGAAGTAATTCTTGGAATGAGTTGGTTGACCCATGTTAAAGCCACGGTAGATTGTCGAGAGAAGAAGGTGAATTTTAAGGATGTAATGGGAAGGATATTGAGTTTAAAGGAGAATCCACGGTCGTAAGGAGGCAAGGATTAAGTTCGCTTGAGTTGGTGACGGATGAGAGGAGATTGACCAACAAATCAATGCTATAGAAGAAGAAGGTGAAGACCAAAGGTGGAGGATATACCCATAGTCAATGAGTTTCCTGACGTTTTTCCTAAGGAATTACCTGGATTGCCACCAAAGAGGGAGATCGATTTTGAGATTAGCTTGATGCCAAATACCGAGCCGATATCAAAAGCTCCATACCGCATGGCACCGGTAGAGTTGAAAGAACTCAAGAAGCAATTACAAGAGCTTCTGGATCAAGGATTTATACGCCCAAGTGTATCACCATGGGGAGCACCAGTTTTGTTCGTTAAGAAGAAGGATGGATCCATGAGGTTATGTGTCGATTACCGGGAGTTGAATAAGGTTACAATCAAGAATAAGTATCCATTACCCGGATTGATGATCTCTTTGATCAGTTGCAAGGAGCAAGCGTGTTTTCACGCATCGACTTGAGATCTGGATACCATCAGTTAAGAGTAAGGCCGGAGGATGTACCAAAGACTGCTTTTCGAACTCGATATGGACATTATGAGTTCTTAGTAATGTCTTTTGGATTGACAAATGCACCTGCGCTTTCATGGACTTGATGAATCGAATCTATAAGCCCTTTTGGATAAGTGCGTTATAGTTTTCATCGACGACATTTTGGTCTACTCAACCACACGAGAGGAACATGAGGAACACCTCCGTATGGCGCTTGGACGTTAAGAGAACATAAGTTGTATGCCAAATTGTCAAAGTGTGACTTTTGGTTGGATAAGATTCCTTTTTAGGACATGTTGTTTCAGGAAGTGGCATATCGGTTGATCCTGAAAAGATTAAGGCAGTGATGGAGTGGAAGCAACCAAAGACGGTAACGGAAGTAAGAAGCTTTCTTGGTCTAGCTGGCTATTATCGAAAGTTTGTAAAGAATTTCTCGACTATAGCCAAGCCGTTAACACAACTTACTCAAAAGAATGAGAAGTTTCTGGACCGATAAAAGAGAAAGGAGTTTTCAAGAGCTCAAGCAAAAGCTTGTATCCGCACCGATACTCGTTTTGCCAAACCCTGAGAAGCCTTACACGGTGCATAGCGATGCATCAAGAAATGGTCTTGGATGTGTGCTAATGCAAGAAGGAAAAGTGATTGCTTATGCTTCGCGACAGTTGAGACCACGAGCAAAATTATCCGACGCATGACTTGGAGCTAGCTGCCGTTGTTTTCGCACTCAAGATATGGAGGCATCACTTGTATGGACAAAGATGCGAAATATATACGGATCACAAAAGCCTCAAGTATCTATTCACTCAGAAGGAGTTGAATATGAGACAACGGAGATGGTTAGAGCTTATAAAGGACTATGATCTTGGAATCAACTATTGTCCAGGAAAAGTTAATGCCGTCGCGGATGCCTTAAGTCGGAAGAATCATGAGGAAGTTGCCGCTTTGTTGACTGACCAAAAGGAGTTGGTAAAAGAATTCGAAAGGCTAAGTATTGAATTCATTGGAGGAGATGTGGAGGTGGAAATATCTAGCTTGGTGATGGAACCAACCCTTGTGGAACGAATTAAAGAAGCTCAACGATATGATGAAGTCATACAAAGGATCAAACGGGAAGTACAAGCGGAGAAGTATACTGATTTCACCGTAGATGACGAGGATGTAGTGAGGATGAAGGGAAGGTTATGTGTGCCAGATGATGAGGATATGAGAAAGGAAATCATGAGTGAAGCTCATAACTCAGGATACACAGTACATCCGGGAGGAACTAAGATGTATCAAGATCTTAAGAGCCACTTTTGGTGGAATGGGATGAAACGGGATGTAGCTGATTATGTGATGAAGTGCCCAACTTCAACAAGTAAAGGTGGAACATCAAAGGCCGGAGGATTGCTAAAGCCTTTGCCGATACCTGAGTGGAAGTGGGATCAAATCTCGATGGATTTCGTGTGTGGACTACCAAGGACATCGGTAGGTATGATGATATGGGTCGTGGTAGATCGTTTGACCAAATCGGCTCTTTCATACCATCAACATGACGTACTCAATGGACAAGCTAGCCAAGCTGTACATAAGGGAAATAGTACGTTTACATGGAGTACCTGCGGATTGTGTCAGACCGAGATCCAGATTCGTGTCTAAGTTTTGGACAAGTTTACAAAAGTGTATGGGGACAAAGTTGCACTTTAGCACAGCTTATCACCCCCAAACGATGGACAATCGGAACGGACGATCCAAACCTTGGAAGACATGTTGCGTGCCTGTGTTATGGAATTTAAAGGAAGCTGGGATGCTCATTTGCCGCTCATAGAGTTTGCCTACAACAACAGCTATCACTCGACCATACAAATGCCGCCATATGAAGCTTTGTACGGACGACGCTGTAGATCGCCTCTTTTGGGATGATGTCGAAAAGCTCGCTATTGGACCGGATTTGGTACAAGATGCAGCAGACAAAGTGAGGATAATCCGACAGCGAATGAAAGAGGCCCAAGATAGACAGAAAAGTTGGGCAGATATGAAAAGGCGAGTTCTCGAATTTCAAGTGGAGACCATGTGTACTTAAAGATAAATCCAATCAAGAGTATACATCGGGTACGCTCACAAGGAAAGTTGAGCCCACGGTACATTGGACCTTTTGAAGTGCTTGAACGAGTGGGAGATCTAGCCTATCGCCTAGCCTTGCCGCCAAACCTGTCAGGTGTGCACAACGTGTTTCATGTATCGGTCTTACGCAAGCATGTAGGATCCAGAACGAGTAGTAGAGTTGGAGCCAGTGTTGCTAAAGGAGAACCTCACTTATGAGGAACACCCAGTACAGATTTTGGATAAAAAGTCCAAAAGCTTCGGAACAAAGAGATCAAATATGTCAAAGTCCTCTGGAGGAATCACACCATGAGGAGGCAACTTGGGAAGCCGAGGATGAGATCCGACAAATATCCGAATCTTTTCGAGGAATCAGGTACGATAGCCAAGTTTTGAGGACAAAACTTTCTTT
The DNA here is from genome assembly GCA_024138025.1 of Combretum micranthum. NCBI lineage: Eukaryota > Viridiplantae > Streptophyta > Magnoliopsida > Myrtales > Combretaceae > Combretum > Combretum micranthum. The sequence goes on from JAMXBD010001394.1 coordinate 149,170, forward strand.
AAGGAGGGTAGGTTGTAAGCCCCTAGATTTTTCGATAATATTAGCAAACCCTAAGAACCGGAAGTTGAAACGAAACCCTAAAATTAACCTAGTTATATGATTAGTCTAGTGAATCTAGATCCGGCAATCCCGTGTTCTTAAACCCTAGAAAACGAAATTGAAATAATTGTGGAAATGGTTCGTAATAATATAGGAAGCCTAAAAATATCAGATTCGAATTTTTCTAGTGTCTTCGGATCCGATCGGGATCAGTTTTCGAAAACCGTGCCCGGAGCACCGGATAGCAAAAATATTCCGACAACACCAATAGATTCGTAAAAATATAAGGTTTTCAAAAATATCAGTTTTAGAATTTTTCGGTATCTAAAAATAACAGATATAGGCCTTTTACGCGTATTTTCTTTACTACCGGTATTTTAATTGTCTAGTCTACTATTCATAGTACTTTTCTACTATTCATTACTATTCACCTATCTCTACTTTTTCTTACACTCTATTCTTACACTCTACCATACCTATATCTTACAATTTACCTTCCCCATACAACTTTAATCACATCATACCTTACATATTACTTCTTTTTATTACAAAACAACAAAATTAATCAATTTTTCTCTTCCCTGCCTTGCCGTCCACTCTCTCTCTCCTCTTCCTCTCAATTTGTTTTCTTTTCCAATTTATTTTATTACATCTAATTTCCACTCCAAAAATCTATAAATACCCCTTCCTCTTCCATTCTTTCACACAAAAAATTCATACTAAAACTCTCCCAAAATCACTCCACAAAATTCCTCTCCCAACATCTCTCTCAAGTTCTCTCTTTTCTTTAGGAAATCCATTCCCACATAATACTACAACCCATTCTTTTCTTCTTCAACCAACACATAAACTTTAGGTAAAAGTTCTCTTATTTACTCATCATGTTCATATAACTTAACATGAGTTTAGTGTATGTTTCTTAGCTCATTGAGTTAAAGAAGCAACAATTTATTCATGTTTTGTTTTTGTTCATGTTCTATTTTCTTTATGTTGTTATTATGGATTATTGTTATTATTGTTTCTAACCTAAACTTATAAGTTTATGTTTAATTATATTTATTTAGAGCATATAAGCTCACTTGTTATTTATTTATTTATTTTCAAGTCTTGCAATCTATTTATTTACTTGTTTTATGCAATATTAAGACTAGTCTTTCTAGTCTTAGACTTGCCATATCAAATCAAAACAATTTTATTTCTTTTGCTTTTCTTTTCTTTGAGGACTAGTCCATTCTTAGTCCCGGGATACCTTGATGAAGCTAAGGTTCCAATACTTGACTTTACTTTTATGCTCTTACTTCATTTATGTTGTTTTTATATTTTTCATGGTCAAAAAACTCTCATTCATACATGAATATGTTGTTATTGTCTCATTCATAATAGAAATGAGTTTTCTTAAAATAAGAATAAGAACTCTTTTTAAATATAAATTTTGTCACATAAGAAGTTATTTTCTTAAAGGTTTGAAAACAAATATTCTTCTAAAGATAGTACAATATATGGTGTTTTTACCAAGAAATACATAAAGTAAAGTTATATAAATTCTCTTTTCAATAAATAAGAAAGTTTCTTTAGACTTAAACAAAGGATTTCTAGATTCAATTGTCAAAGTTTTTCACCAAACTCTAAAGTCTAAGATAAGCTTTTCAAAAATAACTTATAAGATGATTTCTTTTAAAAAGTGGAAACTAACCACAAAGTATTTAGAAAGACCTTGTTTTCCAAAAACGCTAGAAATAAAATTCATGGAAATCTTGAAAGATTAAAATAACTTTTGAAGGGAGGGAGTTTAAAGGGAGGAAATACTCATTTGATGAAACTTAGGAAATTTTCAAAAATAAAATTCTTTTCAAGCCTTAAGCTTATCTCACTTTCAGACATTTGTTTTACAAACCATTGTTGAGACAACACCAAATTCATGCGTATAGTATGAGATTATACATATTTCAAGGGATTTTTCAATCATGCGATATATCTATTTTTTTGTACAAAGCCCCTTGAGTGAAGTAAAGTTTGAAAACTCTAGTTTTCAAGTTTGGAAAATTCGTACCAAATCTGTACGCTGCTATTACGAGACCTAAATAACTTCTTTTGATGAAAATAACCTTAGAAATAGATAGATCTTTTCGAATAGGTAGAAATCGGTATATAATATGCGAAATTTTGAGTTAAAATGAGTAAGTTATGACCATTTTAAGTTGGGATTTCCATTCCCATACGATTTTACGAATTCTTTGAGATAGAAGTATAGAACTTGAATAGATCTTGGATGTAATACTCATGTGGGTATTTCTTTGTTTAGGTGTCGAGGATCACGATCTTGTCTTCCCCGAGGATTACTTCGGACTCCTAGAGCGCTATGGACGAGTGAGTTTCCTTTACGCTTATGTATTCGCGCATGTGCTTGTAGAATAGAGCACTAGATGTAGGAAAAGATAAAATTGATATGCATGTGGGATATTATGGGAATTATGTATGTGATTCGTTGTGTGCGATCAATGAACGATAAGTATATCGGAACCCGATTTGTGATTGATATAAATGTTTCCATGTATGTATTGTTATGTGTGCAAATATTGTTTGATCGCTTTAAATGATTTAATGCATATTGAAATCCCATATAATAAATTGCTCATGCATATCACTTAGAATATCATTTCGAAGTTTTGCTACTACTCCTCAGCGTGGGACCGGAAAGGTAAGCTGCCTAGCTACATCTTGAGGGTTAGGACGTACGGGGAATACGGCCTCAAGGTGTAGCCGAGCCGGATCGATCGCTTTGGGCATGGAAGGCCCGGGGACTAGTAGTACGGTTCGTTGGAACCCCAAGACGCGCGCAAACTTGAGGAGGTTGTTCGGGACCCAGTTCAAAGCATTCCCTAACCACCGATGGAGGGGTAAATCCATCAAACATACGAAACCGGATAGTCGTATGTAATGTTTGATCATATGGTTGTTGCATTCATATGCTTGATTAATAAACTTGTTTGATTGTTGTTATGAGTACTATTGCGTAAGGAATATCTCACTAAGCTAGTCATGCTTATACTCCTATAGACTTTTGATATTGCAGGATTATCTTTTGCACCCGAGACCACCTTGATTTCCCGGGTAGAATCCTTATTTTAGAAGCTTTTGGAGGCAATCTATTTTGAAGTTATAGAGTAGATTTCTTCTAAAATCTTCTAGCTTTAGTTATGTTATATTTAGAACCATGTTATTATGAATTATCGGGGGAATGCCCCTTAGAAGCTGTAAGACTTTTATTTCAATGAAATATATATTAAGTGTTATTTTGCATGTTCCGCTGCCAATGTCTTAAAATGCATTACTCCACCGGTCTCCCTTTGTTGTGAATGTACGCCTTGTACCGATATGGAAGCTTTCGAGTGACTGAGGTAGTCATTCTTAAGTTTTAATATTACGTACGGCGGGCTGTCACGTTTAGGGTACCCGCTGGGGCGTGACAATATATATATATATATATATCACAATCCTAGATTAACTATACAAGGAAATTCAATAAGTTTAACATATAGTTTTAATATGTAATTAATGAAACATATTTATCTAGCTTATATAATCATTAGGAGATCATATATGAAGTAAAGATTGAAGATTGAAGAAGTTTGAATTTGAAAAACTTAGGACATACGCGGCCTTTCTATGCAAGCAAAATTTGAATGAACACCGGCAACATGAGAAATATACATCGGCGGCTTTGTTCCCGGTGTTAAATATTTTGATTCTGTTCGCATCCAACACCGCCTATACGTCGGCGGCGTTGAAGCCCTAGTTGCCAGCGTATACTTTGAAAAATAAATGCTGACAAAGTTTTCTTGCAAAAGCCGACGGCATTCGAAGCGGCTTTAAAAAAAATCGATTTTGTTCACTTTCAACACCACCTCTACACCGGCGGCGTTGAAGTGCCAAATGTCGGTTTACGTTCAAAAACTGACCTATTCGAAAAGCGTTTATTTCCCCTGTTTTGCACTTTGCAAATTCCTAACCTATAACACTTTTAATCCTTCTTCTAGTTCATTTTTAGCTTCATATACTATTTCCTATCCACACTAATCAATCCTAGCAACTTAGAACATTAAAACAACACATTAAACCACTTCAATCACTTCAAATCCTATCCCACTCATCCTTAACTTCAACTACTCAAATCAACATTATTCCTCCCCAACACTTCCTGTAACTACTACAACACATAAACAAGTTCACACAATAACAAAACGCAATCCAACCTATATCAATGCATGAACCAAACAACTCAAAAGATATTAAACTCATTCTACCATAGATTTCACATAGATACTATAAGAAAGGAAATAAAATAAAATCTATACTTGTATTAACTTACATGAGTAATCCTTAACTTGGAGAGATTTTTTATTCAATAAGCTTGGTATTATTCTTTGGTTTAGAGCTTGTAGTTTGTAGGAAAGGAAAAGAGAAAAGGAAAGAAAGAAAATGGAAATTCGTATGGAAATGGAGGGCTGCCAAAAGAGGTCTTTAATAAGACTTTGGGTTGAATTTGGTTTTGTTTGGAGCTCATTTGGTGTAATTTAGGCATGAAAAATAGGCTTAATTTTGTAAAATTTCTATCAACAATTCCTTAGACAATTCAAAAGTTGATTTTAAATTTAAACATAACAAACAAACATATTAATGCATAAAAGACATAAATATTAATTATCTATACACACATTAATATGTATAAAACATAACATTAATTTCATTATACATGCAAAATAACACTTATGTAATGTTCAAGATTATACTAACTTAAACACATTTAGCCTATTATCAACTCATCTACTCCAATATTAACATTACCATACATGACTTTCATAAATTAACATGCTCATAAAGTTCAATAATTAAGTCAAATAAAACATATACATGGAAATTAAATAGAAATTAAAATTAGATCATTTCACTAAATAAGACATTTTGGGCGAAAGCAATCAATATCGCTTGTTATGTGGTAAATCAGGTCCCATCAATAGCAATTGAGTTGAAGACACTGATAGAGATGTGGATTGGTAAATCAATTGATCATACAAACATTCATATATTTGGAAGTCCAACATATGTGATGTATAATGCCAAAGAAACTACAAAATTGGATATAAAATCCAGAAAATATTTGTTCTTAAGGTATGCTAACGAAGTAAAGAGGTACTACCTATGGGATCCCATCATCCACAAGGTTATAGTTAGCAAGGATGTTATCTTTGTAGAAGAAAATTTGTAGAGAAAAGACAAAGATAACGACACTCTAAATGAAAATTCAAAGACCACAAGCCTACAGGTGGAGAAGGAGTTCAAGTGAATTGATTCTTCTGAACCAGCACCAAAGCATGAAGAACAAGGAGCACAAAATCCTGAAGCTCCAATAATGTGGAAATCAAACTGCATAAGGAAAGCACCAAGTTAGCATTCCGATTATGTTATCGGGAATAATGTTTCATAATATCCTCTAATTAAGGAAGGATAACTATCAATTCTCCAAGAAGCAATGAATAGCTTAAATGCATCTCAAAGGATGACAACAATGCAAGAAGAGATTGAAACTCTTTATAAAAACAAAACTTAAGAACTTGTGCTGTTACCAAAGGGAAGAAAACCCATTAGGAATAAATGGGTATACAAAATTAAAAGAAATGGTGCAGATCAAGTGGGGTGGTATCGTGCTAGGCTGATGGTAAAAGGATATGCTTAGAAAGAAAGGATTGACTTCAATAAAATATTTTCCCCTATGGTTCGACTTACAATAGTTTGGGTAGTCCTAGTAATGAGTGCTATATTTGACCTACATCTAGAGCAACTAGACCTCAAAACAACTTTTCTTCATGGAGATCTTGTAGAAGAAATCTATATGCTCCAACTAGAAGGTTTTGAAGAAAAAGGAAAAGAGAGCTTTGTTTGTGGGTTGAGCAAATATCTATATGGCCTAAAACAGGTGCCAAGATGTTGGTACGAGAGATTTGATTCCATTATCGTGATCCTTGGATACAACAGACTCCATGCAGACCCTTGTGCATATTTCAAGAGGTTTGGTGAAAGAGATTTCATTATTTTGCTGTTGTATGTAGACGACATGTTGGTAACAAGCCTTAACAAAGATTGTATTTAGGAATTAAAGGCTCAACTGGCTAAGGAATTCGAAATGAAGGACTTGGAACTATCAAACAAGATTCTAGGGATGCAAATTTACCGTAATAGAAATAATAGAAAGGTTTGGCACTCTCAAAAGAATTACTTGAAGAAGGTGTTGCAACGATTCAATATGCAAGGTAGTAAGCCAATTTCTACCCCACTTCCTATTAATTTCAAGTTATCCTCCCACATGAGTCCTAGCAATGAAGAAGAAAGGATGGAAATGTCTCGAATACAGTATGCATCAGCAGTGGGTAGCTTGATGTTCGCTATGACATGTACAAGACCAAACATTGCCCATGCAATGGAAGCAGTAAGTCGGTACATGGCAAATTCTGGTAAAGAGCATTGGATTGCTGTGAAGAGGATCCTAAGATATATTAAGGGGACCTCAAATGTTGTATTATGTTATGGAGGATCAAATTTCATTGTCAAAGGATATGTTGATTCAAATTATGCAGGTGATCTTGATAAAAGCAAATCCACTACGAGATATGTGTTTGCACTTGCTGGCAGAATTGTAAGTTGGGTCTCAAAACTGTAGTCAGTTGTGGCCACATCAACAACAGAAGCTGAATATATAGCAACTACACAAGCTAGTAAAGAAAAGGTATGCTTGAAAATGTTATTGAAGGAACTCAGGCACAAACAAGAGAAAATTTCTCTATTTTGTGAAAGTCATGGTGCCTTGCATCTTACAAGAAATTCAGCTTTTCTTTCAAAGACAAAACATATTCGACTATTGTACCACTTCGTTCATGAGAAAGTGCAAGAAGGAACTATGGATATGCAAAAGATCCATACAAAGGACAACGTAGCTGATTTTATGACAATGGCAATCAGTGTTGACAAATTTATTCAGTGTTGATCCTCTTGTGGCCTAACAGAAACTTAAGCAACATGGAATGGCAAGGTAGAAAGAATGGCGATGAAGATATGATTGATCCTCAGTCAAATCTTCAGGTGGGAGAATTTCAAAGCATGTCAAAATATGTGGGCTAATTTAATGCTCATCGACAATGTCAATGGGAATGGAAGGAAAAAATTACCAAGACAACAAAGTTGAAAAAAATGTTTTTATCATGCATGTTTTTCACTATGTTCACTCCACACACAACTCCTATAAATAAGCATGAATTCTTCCATTGTAAATCATCCCAAAAAATCATCTCATCTCTTATAAGAAAGAAAGAGAATTCCTAGAAAGAGTTGTGAGTTAAGTTTCTCCTTGTATTGAAGAAAGAACAACTAGAAAGTTATGTATTTTTCTCCTAGTATTCAAGATAGAATTTAATTGTTTCTCCTTATGATCTAGAGAGGTTGCAATTCCTAATTATTTCTCATAGTGAAGTTCTTCTATCTTGCCCGTGGTTTTTATCCTGATTTGTTTGGGCTTTTCTACATTAAAATCAGTGTGTCCATTTTCTTTTATCTTCATTATCTCAAGTTAAACAATCGCAACCCTGCTCTATCTAATCCTTATGTTTACAACACCTTTAACATCATACATTTAGAATCTATGAGTTAAATTGAGAAAAAAAATCCATGCATAGGAGTAAAATAAGTACGAAGCCAGTGCCAAACAGCTTTATTAAATGCCAAACAATCCATCTATATTATGTTTCGATCAGCTAAGAAGGCAACTCGGACAACCATATAGCCTCTTTAGTCGGTCCATGTATCATGAGCTGACATATTAATATTTAATGTAGCTTTAAATATTATATATCCCACTAAGTTGGCGTGATTGAGGATGCGTGAGTAAATATTAAATACAATAATATAATAAAATTTAAAATATAAACTAATTATTAAATTGATATATATACATAATGCTACCGCCCCCGAATAGCACCTAATAGTCGTATTTTACAGGCTGTTATTTAGCGTGTGGCCCCAGTATAGGACAACCCTATTGTTTCCCGAGTCACGAGATTCCTTATATATATCAACTTGCACCCAAATAAATTATTTAAAGATACCTTAATAAAAAATACAACTAATTATTTCAAAATACAACAGCTTTTAAGGATCCTAGTGAATTGATATCCCCCCAAATAATAAGATCAAGGAATCCATTTATTTAATTTTCTTTTAAATAATCCAGTAATATATAAAAAAAATTGAGATGTGGCTCCTCAAACTAACCCTAGCATGTTTTTGAGGTCACTTTGGATTATCTAATTTTCATTTATATCTATATCTAAATAATATTTGATCTATATTTGATTAGTTTGATCTATTTATGAGTAAAAATGTTTGTTTTTCACCTGTATTTTTTTCTTGATATTAAATTTGATTAAAAACGACAAAAAAAGAAAAGATGTCAAAACGATTAGAAATCAACAAACAAAACAAAACCTACAATGACCTATAGGAAAGATAAATTGTAAGAGTGTAAGAAACTACTGCTTGGTAAGATTCCTCTCTCATATTATACATGACAAACAATAGTAAACAAGTTATCATGCGTCAATATGATGCAGCCATCATAACAAACGAATGCAACAGACTGTATAGGATCAAGCGTATAACCCTCTCACCATGGGTTGGGAAATAATACCCTTGCACGCAGAGAAAATGCTGTCAATCCCAGGTGCTAATATCCCTTATTGTTGATTTTTACAAAAAAGAAGCATACACGTAAATATCTAATAAATATAAGATGTAGAAAAATTTAGGGGACATAGTTGTGCGGTTTGCACATACTACCACACCCTTAAGCAATGAATCCTACTCTAGGCTTCAACCAAAGAATGGCACTTCATGATACCACTAAAGTTTCCAAAGGTTGGAGTAAGGTTTTATCGTAGGATGTAAAACACCCTATGGCCTCGATGTACCATCGTCTATGTGACAGCCTTCATTTAATTATACAAAAATTTATTCCATGCATGATAGATTTATAACATTGTTAAATATAATCAAATCCAATTAATTATATGACCACAAAATATCACAAACACTCAATAATACATTTTCATCATTACATGTCCATATATTGAGAAGGTAAAAGAAAAAAGTGCGTGATTAAGAAAAGAAATCGAAGCGGATTGCATTTCTTGCAACAAATGAGGATGAAGATCGGAATCAAATTCTGTTTGCTTTTGCAAACTTGTACGACTCTCAAGTAATTCCATGCATAAGAAATTGTCTAAGCATTAAACAATGAGAAAACCATGCTCATGCTTAATGTGTTGCTGTCTGATTCTTTTTGTTTTATTATAGTACAAGTTGAATTTGCTTTATCTATTTTTCAACAAAAGACAATTTGGATAATCCATCCTCCTGTCAAAAGAGCTAGCAATTAAATATCATGAAACTAAATCCTAATGCAACCAGTCAACAAATTTATTCATATTTGCTTTCAGAAATATTATAAAAAAGATATATGAGCACAATGCATATATGGAAAACCTGCAAATAAATTTTGATCCATCAATCGTTATGATAGCCTAAAGGATACTCATATCATAACAATTATGACTCTTTGTCTATAAATATTTCCCTTCACACAACCTAATTAATCACACAAATTAATAAACTCTCTTGATTATCGCATCACAAATTTGGAAGATGCATATAAGAGAAGGAAAATATTAAAATTACAAACTTGTTTGTTTGTAATAAATGAATGAAACATGTTCTCATATTATCCTTGAAAAAAATAATGCAAAGCCTTGAACTGAAAGTTTGCCTTTACATTGTAGTATTGCTATTAACGTGGACCCACACAATAATAAATGTGAAGAATTATCATCCAATGTAAGTATATGAAAGAGTTAACTTTGGTTATAAATGCTTGAGCTGCAAGTCCTGCTTAGCAATGCCAAGTTACAATACACTAAAATTTGGAGACACAATCGTAGAGAACATGATCATGTCAAACTACACAACAAATTCTATAGACAACACACATTTTAATAAGTGGACGCCGTTGATTGGCGTCTATATAGCAGGTGCGACGTTTGCCTGTGTCATAGCTATTATTAAAGATCTTGTGGAGGGATTGCTAAGTAGACAGTATTGGTTACCATCTGGTTGGTCCTCACTTAATGCTGTTGCTCTAACTGTTATGACAGCAGCATCAAAACTTTCATTAGATCTAACTACGTCAATGCCTGGACAAATAGATCAACTCAGTAAGCTTAGCACATCAACATTCGTGTGCATTGGACTTGCTATTGTGTCACCATCTATTGGGAAATTAGGGAACGGTGAGGTCCTCACAAATATCGCAGCTCTTTCTATTTTTGTTATCTCTTCGGTAGTAGGTCTCTGTATCCAGTTAACAACTGGAGTCATTTTCACATTCAAAACAGCACATATTACCATGGTAGTCATAATGAGTGTTCTCCTATTTAGATGTGTTGTTTCATCTATAGCCTTTCCATTATATATGACCTATTTCAATGATGAGTTTGAAACACAGCATCAAGTAGCATTGAAAGATGTCAAAGATAGGAAGCATGGTACAACTAAGAAATTGAAACAATATCTAGAAAGATTTTTTATGATGGCTTATTCCAGTTGCCCTCATTTCCTAATGGCACGGTGGGTGGAAAGTGCTATTTATCCAATTTGTGGTTTAGTGGCTGCAATGACATTTTTACAATTTTTATTGTATGTACAACAAATAAAGACAACTTATTGGCTCCTGCTTCACACGGTAGCACTTCCAATTCCAGTTATGGCCTGTCAGTTCTATACATTCTCATCAGTCAAACTATAGGCATAGCGGCGGGAACCATTGTTTTATGCATTAGAGGGTCTTATATCGTTGCAATACAGTCAGGGGTGGTGCCGGTAAGAGAGAGCGACACATCAAAAGAGTACTGGATGAAGGATGCTTGGTTATATGGATGGTTTCCGCTCTTTCCTTATATTGAATATAGGCAGCAAAAGTGTCTTGGATATCTATTGAAATATCCAATCTACATGGCCTGCTTCATTTTTAGATATATGTTAATTTTGTTTGATTTTATCCTTGTTCGATTTATTCTAAATATTATTCTGAATCTTATCTTGGGTTCTTTCTATGTGTCCGTGTCCTCATCACGATAACGATAACCCTACGCTCAAAGATATTAGACCTTACTTTGTAAAATTTTACCTTGAGTTTACCAAAGATGAGAGGTCAGTGAAATCCATTTCATATGTTACCAAAAGATGTTTGGGTACAAAGGAGAGGGAAACAAAACATCTCAAAGAATTGCTGCAGGAATATCATTCGGGTGGTGGTTTCGAAGGAGCTGTCAAGTTTCGGATCCCCCCACCACCGGATTCTCAAGAATCTCCTCCCAGCTGTTGGTCCCTCTCTGTGTTGACGTTGACATGGATTGCAACTGCTCTTCCTAATATCAATCCCAATGCAAAGGATAAGTTGAAGAAGAGTGTGGTGCAGGGCCTTGTCTATGTCAAGCTCATAGAAGACAGTTTTAACAATAAATATGATTTCGCTTATTTTAGGGTTTGTGCAACTTGGTTGTGGCTGAGATTAGATGCTACAGATATGGTGAGGTTTTGGATGGACTGGACTCCTGTAGACTTTAAAGGGGAAGAAACTGCAAAAGGAACTCTTGAGTCAATTGGAAAATTTGCGAGATCCCTCTTCGAAGAAATAGAGAGGGTAGATAAATCAGTGGGAGCACATTATTTGTATGGAACGTGTGAGATGATATTGCAAGATTACGAGAATGATTGGAATGATGATGACTCTACGGTAATCTTCCACAGGTTGTGCTGTACCATCTCGGATATTTTGGGAGCTTGCCTTTTAAATCTAAAAACCTATTTGCTTGAGGAATGTGCGCGGATCTCATTATCTACGGAAAAAAGGAGAGAGGCTGCTCGTGAAATTCTCAAACTATTTGGGGAAACCGAAGAAATCATGGAAATCCTGGAGAATAGACAGATTCCGGAGGATATACCTCCAGAGGAGATGATGTATATGGACAGCTGGAAGAAGGCATCAATCTCAATCTCATCAACCACCACTACCCTCCGCGAGTTAGTTTAGATAAAAGTCATGAGGCAGCTTATTGCCCTTTTCTTTTATTTTTATTGCATTGTTGTTTGGAATGTGATGGTTTTTTACTTTCATTTTTTTTTTTTGTTATTTTTTATTACTCTTCTTTACCGTCATCCTTGTTTTATATGTGCTCTTTTTTCTTATTTGATTTAGTTTCATTCATCTTGGTCTCTTCTATATTTAGGGAAAAAAATTGCAGAAATAAAAAAGAAAATATAAAAATCTGAAAGTCTGAAAGAAAAATTCCAAAAATACAGAATTAGAAATCGAGATGGGAAGTTCTGATTTCATTTTGTATTAAACTTGTGAATTATAATCCCGATCAGTCACCATGTGACGTGTTCAACATGTGGTGTAGTAGTAAGGGCTTGTTTCCCTGCTTTAAGTCTGCCTACTACTACATCACTTAAATACATATATATATATATATATATATATTAGAATATTTAATTTAAAATGGGACTTGAAGTTCTGATTTTAACAACGGTAAATCTAGAAATATTTACCAGATTCTCTGATTTTTGCAATTTTTATTTTTGCAAATTTTTCTTTACACATTTAATTATTTATTCTATTGAAATAGATAAGAGGGTTTTCCCAAAAAAAAGGAATCCACAAGAGGTCTTGGCATCTATCAATCATACAAATTTAAAATAAAAAAAAATTAAAAAATTATAACCGGAGATAGTTATTACAATCCTACTCGTTATTTTTCCTACTTATATTGTGACTAATAAAAATTCATAATTTTATAACATCTAAATCTTATCCTAATTAATATAAAATATGGAAATACCTATAGGCTATACTTAAATGCTAAAATCAATGAAATAGTAAAATGGAAATTCGATAATCACATCAGCCTATTATATATAGTATGTTTGATTACTGGACCTCTATCTATATCTTATATTTGATAAGCAGGAATGGATCTAAAACAGAATCTTAATTTTAAATTTCATTCTATTTAAAAGCATTTTTAAAAATCGAAATCACCAGTTTTAGTAATTCCCGATCTACGATTTGAGAAAATGTCAAGGTGAAATTGTTCCATTCTGCTTTTACTAATGTTCATTAGTTCATAACTTTTTATTTTACCACGTATTTATTAACGGTATTTATTATCAACAATATTTTTAATAAGTCGCTACCGCACTAAGATGGTGCGGTTCCTACCGCTACGCAAGCTTCAATCCAGCTTAGCTATAGCCAACAAGGGGCCTCTAAGTCTGTGGCAACATACAAGCAAGCAGCAAAGTAAAGCCACCAGTTGTAAGATTAAAGCATGCTATTGTTGTATGGCCAATAAAATGGGTTCCATCTAATCAAGTGGAGGAGGTACATTCTAGTGTTCATCCTCCCTGGTTCAGTTGGTCTAGAGGCCTATGTTTGTTCTTCGAGTTTTGATTCATTTCGAGTAAGTCTACCTCTAGTTCTTCTCGATCTATTTTATTTATCATAAGTTTAAATCATTTAGTTCCATATTTTTATATTTATGTTCTTATTAAGCATAAACCTTTAACTGAAAATACATGTAATTCGAAATACAATTTCAACAACTTGTATCACATATAAATATTTCACAGAACATGATTCATCTACTCATAATATACTTCATTACCAAAAGTGCATCTCAAGCATATCATCACAGATTAGACTTTTTACATTAAGGCTTCCAACTATAAGACTTATAAACATCATGAAATTGTATGACTAGCATCATATTTACATTTGTATGTAAAATAAAACATTATATAGTGTGTCTTCAATAAAAAACCTATAAAATGAAGACACCCGAAACCAGCGATAGCTACCATCCATTATCCATCATATTATATCAAACACATATGCACACATAGGTAAAATACCATGAGACTATCCTGAACACACTAATCCAACGCTCTAATACCACATCATCACATCATACTCAACCATGGGCTAGGAAACATAAGTTTCTTCCCTTTATCCTTAGGGTCCATCTGTTATCACTCTTCATCACTAGACGCTTCCATATCATCAATCTCCCTAGTACTCTCATCTAATCCTCATGTCTATGGTTTAGGCCTAGATGGCTCAAGTGCTCGAATAAGAAATAAATCTCAAGTCATGAGCTCAAGCATAGTAGGAGTTGAACTTTGATAATCTAGGTAGGCAGGCGCTCCCTCCTCCCAAGTTAACCAAACTCCATACCTACCGAATGCAGATGGAGGTCCCTCATACAAACGTCTATAAGTCATCTCAGCACTAGTCATATAATCCTCAATTATCCTCCTCATCAACTCCTTATTAGACTCTCTCATAGGCTCATCCTGATTCCTAACTAGAGATGCATTTATCATACCTATATATCCCATACCACTAGTCACTCTGGGTACTTGTGCATTCAACTCAACTGACTGTGCAATCTGATACACATAATCATTAAAGGAAAGCAGTATAATAAGTTGTATATTAGGTGGCGCAATAAGTTGTACATTAGAGGATATATAAGGTGGCATGTCAAATGGCATATAATGTGCTATGACAAGTGGCATACTAGATGGCATGAAAGGTGGCATAATAGGTGGCATATTTGATGACACAATAGATGGCAATTTAAGTGGCATAGTGGGTAGCATAGCAGGAGCTAGATAAGGTGGCATAAATGCATATTAGAAATGATGGGGGACCGTACTACAATACTTTCCCTAGTCAAGGGTGGGAAATGTGTTGCCTTCACATGATTAATGATCTTCTAATCATTGAATGGATCCAAATCCCTAACTCCCACATTATCTAGCCTCTATCATGAGAATATATATGATAAAGATCTATAGGAGACCAAATTTGATAGTCAAGTGGGTCGGGCTTTCTTGACCCATTTCCTACCACAAATACTACATCATCAATTTCTAAACTCCCTCCCTTAACTTTTGCATACCTCACTAATCTATAAATGATCTTGACTGGAGTACCCAGATTTGGCTAAATTCATTCTATGACCTTAAGCAATTCCTTATAGAAGGATGCTAATCTCAATTTCCACACTACAAATACCTAGTCCAAATCCCTTGCCATACCACTCACACTAAATCATCTAGTAGCATGCATAGTCATCTCCTATATTCACTTAAGTTTTCATCCCTAAGCACAGCGAAGGAGTTCCACCTAACTAAACGAACATCTTTGTCCATCTACAAAATTTAAATAACAGGTAAGTGATTATCTTAAATCAACTTCATTTTAAAACCTGACTTATTTTCCTTAGCCATCTTTATTAGAATTTCCATTTATATATCTTAAGTTTATTTCTTTTTAGGATTATGCTCTCCTAATTATCTTAAATTGATTTGTTTATGTTTTTACATTTTATTATCTACTCCTATGACTTCCTTAGTGGTCTTACATGTAATCATTTTTCTTATGCTTACAACCGCTCTGATACTAAGCAATACATCATACCCCAAGGGGTACTTTAGTAGTGTCAAATTATTACGAATCAAATTAGCCATAGGATTTACTTAGTGGAACATCAATGCATATCACAATGATTTGATCTACTAAATTACTCTAAGGAACGTAACATAAAAATAAGATCGAGATTGCTTTGATAAGAAATACAGATATATATATATATATATAAGCTATATAGCAAATTAAATAGTATCCTGCATCACTATTAGTTTCTACTTGACAAAATATAATTAAAAAATAATAAATCTTATTCTATTCTTTAAGCTTTCTCTCTAGACCCTAATCTATGGCTTTATAACCTGTACCCACATAAAAGTCTTGGATGACACGATTCAAGGATGTCCTTAAGACTAGAAATTTCTACAGGGGGTAAGCAAAACCACGACTCAATGAAGTAAATAGATTATATCCCACATCAAGCAATAACATATAAGTTTGATTAACAAGCATGTCTAATGCAACACTCAACCATATAAATACATAAAAGTTTAAATAACTAGAATTCAAAAAGAGTGTAGATTTATGCTCTCTCACTGGGGTTATCAGGATCCAGCCTCAGGTTACCCATGCTTAGGAGAGATAAAGAACCAAGGAAATGAAGAATATATGCATGCATATACTTAACACTTTAAAACAATTTAAATCATCTCAACTTCCCCTTAGAACTTAGATACTCTACCAAGTGCTAACTAGCTGCACATCGATACCATGGGCAATGTTCCTTTGGGTGCCAAGTAGATCCCATACTAGAAACCTTATGTAAAATTAAGAAATTTATATCTACAAGTACCAGGTGAATCCATAGATTCGAAGTGTTAACACATAGAACGGAACCTTAAAAATAATGCAAGTATGCAATTCATGCAATGCATGATAGTTTATTATAAGGTCAGATAATTGTAGGTCTAATTATTAAGGTGATCACTTAATTCACAAACACTCAATAAGGATATCAAAACAAATATTAACAAGTGAGGAGTTTCACTTTTAATATAATAACTTAGAAAACAATAAAACCATCAAACAACACACAGCCCCATATCCCCACATTCAATATCATTTTCATTATCTTTACATTTAGTGTCACTATACTACAGACATAAATGGAGATAGATCTAAACTACTCACTTATTCATTTTTTATTACTCATCGTAGTAAACATCTCAGAGCTCAGAAAATTGATCTATTTCTCCTAAAAGAAGAAGAAGAAAAATATAGTGATAATTGAACATATATTCCTATTTGCGTTTATGTGTCCTAAATTTAGCTTTTACTAAACTTATTGTTTTCATGTTTTCTAGTCTTATTCTATCAATTACATAGTCATTTTGAAGCTTACGAAAACCACTTTTCTGTTATTCCTTCCATTTAATCAATTTTCTCCATATACAATTTAAATTACTGGAAAAAAGTATGCTAAATGACTTTAAATTCTAATTATAACCACTTAATCTTAAACAAGACGTAATGTATTCATTTTAATTTTGTTTTAGCATATAAATAGGCGTTGAAAAGCTCTTTTTGCATACTTTTCAATAATGAACTTAAATTCTCTAAATTAGTTATTTTTTCTTCCTACATCTTATGAACCGAAATTCATGTATATATATACATGTATTTTGTTTTCTTTTTTGTTCCTTCATTTTAGTTAATAATTGCTTATTAAATAATCATGTTAGAAGCTTCTAGGTATAATTTATAATTTATAATTTATATATCATAATATCATTTTCTTTCTTCACTTAAATAAAATACCATAATATGAAGCTTATATAATCATAACAAAATACTACTACTACTACTACTACATATGTTGAGTTCTTTTAAATAAGTTCTGGTTATAGCAGAAAGTTTAAAAGATATCTAATGTATCTATTTTTAAGTGTGTAGAATAAAGCTATCTAATTTTGTTGACACTTAAGCTATCACGCCCCAAGAGGTAGCCTAAATGCGGTAGACCACCGCATACAATATTAAAGCTTAGGAGTAACTTCCTTAGTAACACAAAAGCTTTTATATTGCACGCAAGGCATGCTTTCATGATAGCTAGGAGATGTCGTTAGAGTAATGCATTTTAAGAGGATAGCAGTAGAATGGCATACAAGAATTTATAATCATAATATATAACCTTGAAAATTTTAAAATCTTACATCATCATACGGAAATACCCTCATCAAACAAATTACATATTATCATGTCTTTCTAAGAGTAGCTTATCTATCTTAAACCGCTATTGCTATAAAAAGAGATTTTTATAAAAGTCTACTCCTAAAAATCTTCTAGTAAAAAAACATTTTGGTAAACTTCTATTAAAAACTCTTTAAAGAAAATATCAAAATACTTGAGAGAAGACACCTTAGGGATAAAGCCACATGTATTCTTTCTACAACAAAAATTTATTGGGGTATAAACATAACTAGCTTAGTAAGATAAATTCTCGCATAATGTACTCACAATAAATAGCAAACAAGTTTGTTTGCAAATATGTGAGATGCATCACCCACACAATCAAACAAATACATAGATTAACCGAAAACCATATGTAAAATGGATTTACACCTTCCATATCCAAGGTTAGCGAATGCTTTGAATAAAGGGGTTCTTCCGACCATCTAACTCTATTAACTTCCAAACAACTGCCACTACTAGTCCCCGAGCTCTATACCCAAAGCTATCAAACTAGCATGGCTCCTCCATGAGGCCATATCCCCCAAACGACTTAATTCCTCATGCTAGAGATAGGTGCCCTACATTTCTAGTCCCACACATAGGAGTAGTAGTGAAATAATATGCGACTCAATAATATATAATGCATGACCATTTTATTAGTTTGTTCCAAACATATTAATTATCTGTTTAAGGTGTTCATCAAGATAGTTGCACACATACCAACATAATAAGGTAATGAAAATATTAATCAACAATTAAAGTTTCGAAATACTTAAACATTCATTCATCAATCATAGTGAAACACAAGCATCATCCCATGATAACCCACATGCAATTCCATTTTTTTATCTTTGTCCTATTATAGTGCTATACTTTATAAGCACAAGTAAGAATATGAAAAAGCGAAGAATTAACTTACTCGACCATGTTGAAAGCTCTTAATCAAAATAGTCCTCCATAAATGGAATTTCGATATCTTTAATGGGTGTTGAATCCAACAAATATATTATCCTACTCTCAAAATTTATATAATTTGTATATAGCAGTGAGGAGGGTTGATCCATAGAGATTGGTGAAATCTATTTCTATTCAAAGATCATAATAAGAAAAGAAAAAGAGAGGGTGGGGTGGGTGAGGGTTGTGAAATTCAAAAAAAAATAATTATATATAAAACAAACAAATAACAAAGTATGAATCAATGTCAAAGAATTCCTAACCAAAGGTATTATCACAACTCAATTCACAGGATTGACTATTGATACAAAAAATTCCATTCTTTATCTTAGATAAACTGGTTATGGTTGTTAACAAGCTTTAACAGCCTATCTCTTCTATTTTACATGTAATCAAAATAAGCTCTTTTATTATTTCCCTTATTGATTAAATAATCCTAATCAAGCTATTAGGGTTTAGTCTATCAATAGCATTAAGAACAAGAGAGATCAACAATTCAAGTAAAAAAATCAATAACATGATCTATTTAAACTAGATTATATATCTTCATAACACAATCAATCATCTATCTCATAATCAATAATGTTATTGTCCCATAGATATTAGAATAATCAAACAATTACAAATTTGATATTCTAATTAGCAGAGATTACCTTCCTAATCAAACAAACAGGTCCCATTTTGCATCAATCAAACAAGATAACATTGACAAATCAAATAGAAGATATATAAATATTCAAAACAAAGAACAAAACAAAACAATTTGTTTAGATTTCATAATTGTTGATGAATTGAACTTGCGATAATCCCTTGGCTAGAAAATACAAATTTAGCCACTCATTATATCTCCTTAGGGTTTGGAACTATATTGATTTTATAGATTGATATTTCATATGAAGGAAATGGAATTGAATTTTTCAAAGCAATAGTGTCGGGACTTTGTAGAACAAATCTAGGAGTTTGATTCGTCATGATGTACACCGGCAATTACCAAATGTACGCCACCAGCCACAAAACACTGGTAACGTTGCATCCAAATAGAAATGGCCTTTATGATTTTCTTACTATGCATGGTTTGCATTGATCCAATGCCAACGGCATTGAATTTCCAAGAGCCGGTGTATATGGAAAATTTTCGAACACTGGAGAAAATGTTGAAGTAAGCTAGTGGTGTACATTCTCTAGAAGCCAGTGTTAATATTTTTGGTTTTGTACACAAGGAAGGTCAAATCAATGTCGGTGGTGTAGAATCATGATTTGATAGTAACTTATATTTCTTCATGGCTTTTTTGCAGTTTTCTAATATGCTTGTGGAAGACTTCATCATTTTATAATGCTAACATCAACTAGTAACAAAACCCAAGCCCAAGTTCCAGTTTACAGCATTAGGATAGTTTTATCTCCCTTTGATTGAGATTCCTTAACGGAAATAATTAGTCTCAAGATCTTACCTTACTTTAAAGTATAGTTCTTTCCTTATTTTAACCAGAATGAAGATTCTAAACTCCAAAACCACTCCAACACCCAATTTCTTACAACTCATAATACGAACCAACATACCCAAGTGAGTTTTCATGCTTACATAGCTATAAAACACTCAAAAACACCTTGAAATCTCATGCTCTTACCTTATTACGAATTTTGTGAAGATTGTGATCCATTCTTTCCTTCTAGGATACCTTCATTCTAAAATCCCTTGTGGCAAATGAATAATCTCAACTAGTTAATATTAATCCCCCTTTAATTTAAATTATCGAACATTAATTAGAGGCTAGGTTTAAAGTAGCTCACCTTAGGATTTTAGGAGACTTCCTAAAAAGGTAAAGTCAGTACAAAGAGGGATATTTATATGAGGGCTAGTAGGGTAGGGTCCTAGGGTTTTAGATAAGGGAAAAAGACCTCCTTTTAAGGTTTTTGCCATATAACATGATCTTGTGCATCTAAATCTTTTGCATACATTGATCTTAGTTAGTTTTTACGATTTAGGGCTTTAATTAACCTCTTGGGCTAATAATGATTAAAGCTATCAAGTAAGCATAATTTATTTAAAATTTAAAATTTTAATTTACGTAAGTTATCGGTTTGGGGTAAAATCATAATTTTGCGAAATCAAAACTCTTAACAACATTGTTTTGACTTTTCTTATAAAACTTCTCATTCACAAGAACCATTATTGAATTCCACTTAACTTTATTTTGATTTTTAATTTTCAAAATTTTGGTTCTTGGTTTAAGATAAATTCGAAATTTTGAAAAATGTAGTTGTTTAAATTCATGTGTAAGGGTTATATACCTAACTCGTATGGGTTTATAACCAAAGAGAGCCTAAATATATGTCGGATATATATTTAGAAGACTTTGGAATCAAAGTAAGAATGGACCAGTTTGCTTTGAACAAGGAGATCCTAAATATATGGTTATCTATATTTAGAGGACTTTGAATCAAGATATCTTAAGTATATATGATATACTTGGAAGAGGAGTTTGATATAAGGATTTTTGTGCAAAACAAAGGATGATTTTGCTCTACACGTCCAATTGGGAAGAATCATCGCCGGCCTTCATCAAACATTAGCCAACGTTGGAATTTACATAATTCATATCGACCGAACAGGAGTGTCAACGCGTGTGAATGTTGTCGGCATTAGGGGGCTATGCCCATGCGTTGGGGGGAACACCATCGTTATTGAGCCGACGTATGTTAGTTCCATAACAATGCCATTTCAACGCCACCACCTTTGATTATCCACGTACCAATCTTAAGTGTCCATTGGTTTTCTTTGTGTTGTTACATATATATATTTTCCTTATTATCCTAGGGTTTGTAAGGAACAAGTGTGTGCCTCTTCTCAAGCATAGATAGAGAGTTCTAGAGAGAGAAAGAGAGAAAATTTAGCAAACCCTAGAGTAAGAAACTCTAGATGAAGGAAATTTTGTTCTTGTTGTAATCCACCAATTGTAGTGAAGAATTATGAGATCTATTAGACGGATCTAGTGAAGAAAACTGTATTGTTGAAATCCACTAGTTATAGTGAAGATCTGAGAGAGATCCATTAGTGTCATCTAGTGAAGAAAAATTGTAATCCCATTATATTGTTTTTAGTGGAAGGTTTGAGCGCTACTAGTCCCCTGGTTTTTCCTTGGTTTTGGGTTTTCTACGTAAATCCTGATGTTGATTTGATTTATTTACTTTTTGTTTATTGTTATTTGTTTATTATCACTTTGATAAGAAGAAAAACATTTGATCTTTTCCTAACAAATGGTATCAGAGCATAGGGTTTCAAAAAGAAAATTAGTGTTTTGTTGCAACGCTGACATGGCAGAATCATTAGGTCAAATTGAATTTAACAAAGTACTCCATATGAAATCTATGATGGAGGATTTGCTATATTGCAAAGATCTATATTTGCCTTTAGGTGGTGATGCCACAAAGCCATAGGACAAATCTAATGCTAATCATGCATAGGAAAACTGTCGGTTATATCCAATAATTGGTGGATCACAATGTGTATCACCATACTATCTAGGAAACGAGAGCGGATGTCCTATGGAGGAAGTTGGAATCTATGTATGAGCGGCAAACGACCTTGAATAAATCCTCCTTGATCAAGAAAGTTGTAAATCTGAAATATAGGGAAAGATCCAATATGATGAGCACTTGAATGATTTTCAAGGCTAGTGAATCAATTGTCTGCCTTAAAACTAGTGTGAAGATGAGATCCAAGCACTATTGTTGCTAAGCTCCTTGTATTACAGTTGGGAGACACTAGTTGTGTTTGTTAGTAACTACCCCAGAGGGAAAAGCTTACCCTTGTAATGCTGAAGGATCGCCTAATGAATGAAGAGCTAAGAGGAAGTATCTGGACACAAGATCTGATTCTAGGGTACTTGTTATAATAAGCCAGGAAGGAATGGTAAAAGCAGGTATAGAAGATCATCTGATGAAGATGATGGATCTTTGAAATCCAGGGAATGTCCAAGTTAAGAGGAAAGAAAAATTTAAAATGCTACTATTGTGATAAGCTAGTCACATGAAACAAGAGTGCAGCTCTGGAAGAAAGAGAAAGGTAAAGGTGATGAAAAGGATGAAGACACTATAGCTGCAGCAGCAACAGATAATGATGACATCATCATTGCCTAGGATGAAAAGTGTGTTAGCTTTGTAAGTCATGATGATGACTGGGTTGTTGATTCCGGTGCCTCCTTCCATGTGACTTCACATGGTGAGTTCTTCTTAACCTATGCTACTGGAAAATTTGGTAATGTTGGATGGGAAGTGATTGTAAATCCAAGATTGTTGGCATTAGAAAATAGTTTTAAAGACTAACACAGGTTGTAGGCTCGTTCTCAAATATGTCATATATGTTCCAGATATTCGCCTTAACCTTATTTCTGCAGAATAGCTTGATGATGATGGCTATAGAAGCTACTTTGGTGAAGGAAGCTGGAAGCTCACCAAGGGATCTCTCATTATGGAAAAAGGAAAGAAGAGAATACCCTTTACTTAATGTCAATAAAGATAAGTAAAGGGGAGGTGAATCATATACTCTCACATGGAAGTTCTAATGATGGCAGATATGGGGGAGATTTAGTTAAAGAATCCAAAGAGCCTCATCAACAATTCAAGATGAGAAGAAAACTTCATGGCAAGAATGAAATGTCATAGGCATCAAATTTAATATTTGTTTTGACGTATAGATTCTTTATGCCATAGAAGAAAACTTCATGGCAAGAGTGAACATTAAAGATAAATATTTATACTTGTTCAAAAATGTCTTAGAAGATATACCTCATACCCACACACATCCTAAGGCCCTGCATGGCTTCCGCGTCTGATAGCCTCATCTAGATAGATATTAGGACGATTTTTGTATGAAAGTTTAAGACTATTAATAGATAATTATATTACACGTAAATACCTAAATGACATATTAGATAAATTAGTGTAATATATTATAATAAGAAAAACACACACACCAGTATATACATAAGCTTGATAGTATAACACATATTAATATATACATGTATAATAATATAACAACACACGCACATAGGATACATATATATTGCAATATACAACAACGCATACACAACAACATATATGTCATGTATAAAGTGCATATTTGCTATATTATAGTATAAGAAACTACAAACGTACATATTAAATATATATGTTAATATATAACAAAATCTATATAATAGCATATACTTAACATACTAAATAGATATAAGTTTTGCAAGAAGAGTGCGTGATCATAATGTTTATATATATGCTATACATTTGTTATATTACCATATAGCTATATAAACACTCATACATCTATTTATATATCTATATATATTCTTATATTTCAATACAATAGATCACATATAACAATATATATGTAATATTATATATTGTGAAGTATTATATTATGTATGTATAGATGTTTTGTTATAAAATGACCAGATTGTAATATGTAAATTTCAATATAGATAGTTTTGGAAAAATAAAATCAACTTCACCGTCAATTCGTCTTTTATAAGTTTATAAATGAAATGTTATTTCACCATTCTTAACAATAGAGAAATATTATAAAGAGGAATAAAATTGCTATTAACCTAAGTGAGCTATAAATGTTATCCACGGCGGACCACATCGACGCAACTTCCAGGTTGTGACAACATCTTTAATCACTCTAGCGTGTATTGATATTGCACAAAAATGGCCAATGACTTCATCGCACAAGTCAAAAGATTAATCGTTTGTTTTTTTTTTTTTTTTCTGATCTACAAGCCAATCTTGTCGAACACAACAGGCAATACAGCACCGGAAAAGTATTGCGGAGATGGAAAATGGAGACGACAGACGTGCAAGGCAATGGTAATTCAAGCAGGTGGCCGTGTCGGAGACTCTGCGAAGGAAAATGTGCGAGGACAACCTCCTACTTAAGCTGACTCCCCAGGATTGTCAAGATTACGATGACTACCGGCGGGTAATTTCTATTTCCGACAACAAAGCCATGGGCAAGACTGCTCTGGCAAGGAGTGTTTATGGTCGAATTGATTTGAAGCGCTGGTTTGCCTACAGAGCTTGGATTTGTGTTCAGGATAGGTCTGTTGGACACAAAATTATATTTGATATTAGAGGTTAATCATATGAACAAAATAAATATGATAATGGAAAGGAGCATATATTATATTTCATGTATTCAAAAATGTTGTACAGCCAACGTAGGACGTATGGTCTTTTTATACATTGCAATGACGGTTGAAGAAAACAAAATAAAAAATAATAAATAAAACAAGTTCAAGTGGTTACATGAATTGTCCAAAAGAAATAATATTGTTCCAGGCCGTGAAGAAGTTGCTAGAGAAGCTCAAACATGTTTGACTAGTCAAATTGTACAACAAATGGACACTAATATAATTGCTAAAGGACAGCTCATATCCTTAATCAAAGTAAATCTTTCACTGCATAGCTAGAGAGCTCAAGGCCAACATTTTTGCTTCAAAATGAAGCTATGCAACCGCCATTAAATAGATAAAATAAAATTGTAAATTATATTTTTAACATCAAAATCTATTTTATATTTTTGCACCCAACATATTTTTGGTATCAGAGCCAATATTTTTCTCGAGGTTACGGATCCATTTTTCTGGAAATATCTATCAATTTTGCTATTCCATGCTCACGATGCTAGCTTCAATCCATATAACGTCTTATGTAGGCGATACACCTTATCTTCTTTTCCTTTCATAATATATCCTTCAGGCTGTTGCACATATACCTCTTCTTGCAATTCTCAATTTAAAAATGCTGATTTAGCATCCAGTTGATATATTGGTAATTCTAATTGAGTTGCTAATTCAAGGACAACTCTGATTGTTTCCATGCAATCAACTAGTGCAAATGTTTTATTGAAATTAACTCCTAGTTGTTGAGAATATCCTTTTGCAACAATACGAGCTTTGTGCTTTTGGATTAACCTCCAATATCAAATATAATTTTGTGCCCAACATATTTTGAAAGAATTTTGCCTCCAGGATCTAATGTTATGCAGCCAGATCCTCAATCCAATTCAGATCTTGATACTCTTGGCACTTCAACACCACAAGGCACATAAGAATTTTATCTAGAATCAGAAAGTCCAATAAGGAAGGTACGTTCCTTACGTGATATTTATGAATAATGTGAATAGAGTAGATTTCTACTCAAAATCTTGAGCAGGCCTTCCATTCAAAGGTCAATATTAATAAGCAACAAAGAAGATGGCAAGATAGAAATGAAAATAATTATAAAATCTCCTCCAACTCTACACGTGGATGTGCCTACAGAGCTTGGATTTGTGTTCAGGATAGGTCTTTTGTCGGGGATATCCTTATTTTCAATAATAAAGAAATATTCTAGGTTTTTTTATATATTTTTTCTTTTCTACATACATGGGTGTTTATACATAATCAAGCTCTTCTATTTTTAGTATACAAATTTGTTATAATGACGATTGATTTTGTTTCTAATGATATTCATTGACCCTATAATATAACCATAAACTCCTAATTGATGATATTCGTTGACCAGCCATATACTCCTAATTTAGAAGAATCCTTCACACCAACAGTCCCCCTCAAGGTGCATAGATATCTATCATGCCCAACTTGCTAGGTGAGTTATGAAAATTCTTGCTACATAGTGCTTTAGTTAGGATATCTGCTAACTGGTCTTTTGATTTCACAAAGGAAAATTGGATTGTCTTTTCTTCAAGATTTTGTTCGATGAAGATTCGATCAACCTCCACATACTTAGTTCGATCATGCTGTACCGGATTATGAGAAATATCAATAGCTGCTTTGTTATCACAAAATAAATCCATCTCGCATTTAGGAGGAAATCCAATCTTAGACAACAAATTTCTAAGCCAAAGAAGTTCACATAACCCTTTTGCTATTCCTCTAAACTATGCTTCTCCACTTGATAATGCCACCACCTTCTACTTCTTACTTCTCCATGTAACAAGATTCCCACCAACAAATGTGAAATAGCTTGAAGTTGACTTTCTATCTATCCACATCTGTATACCCTTTAATATTTAGATGACCATTCTTAGAGAACAAAATGCCTTTACGAGGCAATGATTTTAGATATCGAAGAATCTGAATGACCGCATTCATATGATCTTCGCTAGGGCAATGCATGAATTGGCTAACTACATTAACTGCATAAGCAATATCAGGTCGATTATAAGATAAATAGATCAACTTAGCAACTAGCCTTTGGTATCTTCCTTTGTCTGTTGGCACTTGATTTGAGTATTCTCCAAGTCGATGATTTTGAATTATAGGTACATCAGCTGGTTTGCAGTCCAATAACCCGACTTTAGTTAATAAATCCAGCACATATTTCCGCTAAGAAATATATATCCCTTGATTGGATCTAGCAACTTTGATCCCTAAGAAGTATTTGAGTCCTTGCAAATTCTTTATCTCAAATTCTGATTCCAATTGAGATTGCAGTTTTGCTATCTCATATATATCGCAAACATAGACGATTAGAGCTATAGTCTTGTCTTGTTAGTGTTTCAAGAATAAAGTGTGGTCAGAGTTACTTTGTCGATAGCCATATTTCTTCATTGCAACACTCAATCTTCCAAACCAAGCTCGAGGTGACTGTTTTAACCATATAAAGTTCTCTATAACTTGCAAACGACCTTATTATCAGAGTCTGCCACATATCTAGGAGGGATATCCATATAAATCTCTTCTTCAAGGTCACCATGGAGAAAGACATTTTTTACATCAAATTGATGTAAAGGCCAGTCAAGATTTGCTGCAAGGGACAATAAAACTTTGATTGTGTTCAATTTTGCCACTAGAGAGAAGGTTTCTTGATAATCGACTCCATATTCTTATGTGTAACCATTGGCAACCACTCTAGCTTTGTACCTTTCAACAGATCCATCTGCTTTGTATTTAACTGAAAACACCCATTCGCACCTTACTGTCTTCTTCTCCTCTGGTAATGTAGCAAGAATTCATGTTTTATTTTTCAACAAGACCTCCATGTCTTCCTTCATGGCTTAAGTCCATCTAGGATCCTGTGATGCCTCTTCTGCATTAGTGGGAATGTGATGAGATGAGAGACCATTTGCAAAGCTTTTCAAAGATTCATATAGTAATCCAGTGGACATGTAATTGGTAATAGGATATTTGGATTGTCGTTCTTCCATCTTAGGAGAGTATTCGTCTTGGGGGCACACTACAATTATGCCTGTAAGGTAATCTATAGCCAGGGATAGAAGCAACGGTATCTATGTCATTAGAGGGTTGATAATTAATAAAGGGTTGATGGAGAACTTACCTCAGTGATATTCTCAGGAGAGGAACTAGTGGTTATTAGCGAAGAAGAGAGCACGTCATCATTTGAGGAAGTTGCCTCTAACTGAGGAAGTTGCCACTGACTCATTATGAATGTCATATTCATTAAAGCCTGGCCACTTATATCTCATCCAATTCATCTCTTCACTAGAATTCTCCCCCTGACGAAGTGGAATGGAGAGCTTAGCAGTAAAGAACATTTCAGTTTCAAAAAATGTGGCATCCATAGTAACATATGTTCACCTATGAGTGGGATCGAAGCAGCAATATCCTTTTTGGTGTAAGCCATAGCCTAAGAAAATGCACCTCACAGCACTATGATCGATTTTTGTGCATTGATCCTTTTGGATATGAACAAATACAATAGACCCAAACACGCATGGTGGCATCATCAAGATTGAGGGTAATGTTACAAAATGAGATAATGCTTGAAGAGGAGTTTTCATTTCAAGAACTTTCGTTGGCATCCTATTGATAATATAAACTGCATGCATAATTGCCTCTGCCCAATAATACCCAGTCATATTTCCATGTTGACAAAAGAAGTCATTAAATTGTGTGTTGACATATTCTACGCCATTATCGGAATGAAGAACCTGTAATTTGGTGGAGTATTGTAGACAAACCATGTTATAAAAGGACTGAAATGTATTGAAAACCTCATCCTTATGTTTCAACAAATACAACCTCATCATCTGTGTGTAATCATCAACAAAAATCACAAACCATCAATAGCCATGCATATTAGGTTTCGGGGATGGTCCCTACACATCAGTATGGATTAAGGAAAAAGGAATGGTACTTTTATTAAAACTCAAAGGATAAGTGGCCCGATGGCTTTTCACAAAAATACAGGTTTCACATTTAAATTGAGAAATTGCTTTATCTGAAAATAAATCTAGAAGAACATTTTTCAAATTTCCAAATGACGGATGACCCATCTGACGATGCCAAAGCCAAACTTGCTCCTCCTTCGACATATTTTGATGAGTGGTGTGACATGCTTTATCGATTTTTACATCCATCAAATAGTATAGTCCCCCCTTCTCAATATCACGTCCAATAATCTCCTTTATTAGAATATCCTGAAGAAGGAAAAGATTAGAATAAATAATTGCAACTTAATTCAAATCTTTGGTAAGTTAACTCACAGAACACTAATTTATGAGAAAGAAATGGATCAAGAAGGGTATTAGATAATGGCATATTAGGTGCCACTATTACTATACCAGCCCCTATTACTGGGGAAATTTTTCCATTGGCACTTGTAATGTTGGTTCTTCTAAGCTTGGATCTTTGGGAGATATCATTTTCATTATAGGTCATATGGTCAGAGGCTCCTGAGTCAAGGATCCATTGGCCATGAGCATTGTCTATTTTAAATTCATGTAGATTCATACCTATGACTGGTTTATAAATGTCAGTGGTGCTGACATTGTGAGCTTGAGCTGGAATTAAGGAAAAAGTCATATCACTGATGGCAACTGAACCTTGACCTCTAGTTATTTGTTCATTATTGCCTATGTCATTGGTTCCTTCAACATTGCGCTTTTTCTTTGACTGTAATTCATGCCACCATTTAGGATACCCATGGATTTTAAAACAGGTCTCCCGGGTATGTTTAGTCCCTCTACAATGAGAGCATTTTAGTCCATTAGATGCATTCTTTTTAGAAGAGAAAGTTGATTTTCCATTATGAGAGGAAGCTGTCGAAGGAGTTATAATCCTCAAACTCTTTGACATAAATACGAAACCTGATGATTCTTTAGTCGAAGTCCCTATCATGACTACTTGTCGCACCGCTTCTCATCGAACATGGGCATAAGCCTGCTCCATTTTGGGGAATGGTTGCATCTACTGAATATCTCTACGAATGTTGTCTAGTCGGTCATCCAGGCTATCCAAGAAAATGTAAACTCGATCTTCTTGCAACATGTTGGTATAACGCTGAATACCAGTTTGGCACTACATGGGATTTGGCCTTCGAAAGTCAATCTCTCTCCATAATCCTTGTAGATTGTAATATTTTTCCAATGAACCACCTGCTTGCTTTAGCCATGATACTTTGCATCAAAGGTCATACACTTAGGAGACATCACTCCCATCAAAATAAGTTGTTGTTATGGCATCCCATACCATTTTTGCCATAGGAAATCTGGTGAAATTCACAATCAATGATGGGTCCATGGAGTTAATGAGCCATCCTTTTATTATGGCATCATCAGTATGCCATTTTCGGAAGGTTAGATCTATCATTGCAAGTTAGGGCACATCACCATTTATATGACCCAATTTGTCTTTGCCAGAGGCGTACATCTCCACCACTTGAAACCACAGTCCATAGTTGGTCCCATCCAATTTAATTCCTATTGGAGTAGCGGCTATGTCCATTGTTGAGGTTGTACCGGAATTCTTAGATAGGATTTCCATCATTCTAGTAGTGAGTTCTAACAAGATAGATGAAGAAAAGATTTTAGAGGTTTCTGGTGATTGCAAATCTTCACCAGCCATATCGGTGTTGCAGGATGTTATTTGCTTCAGTATTGTCTGTATAGAGGAGGATGGGAATTGAAAACTTGCTCTGATACCATATTTTCAATAACAAAGAAATATTTTAGGTTTTTTTATATGTATTTTCTTTTCTACATACATGGGTATTTATACATAATCAAGCTCTCCTATTTTTTATATACAAATTTGCTATAATGACAATTGATTTTGTTTCCAATGATATTCATTGATCCTATAATATAGCTATAAACTCCTAATTAATGATATTCATTGACCAGTCATAAACTCCTAATTAATGATATTCATTGACCAGACATAAACTTCTAATTTCTAGGGGTCCTTCATGCCAACAATCCTGGCCAATATACTGAGACAGAAAGTGTCCTCTAGACTCCAGAAGCGGCAGCAGAATCATCACAACTCGAGATGTGCAACTGCCTAATCTCGTTGATCCATGGGTTGACCACCCTATTGTGTTTGATCCTTTGACTGAAAAAGACCGGAAGCAACTGCTGTTGCCATGGCTGAACGAAAGCGAGGCTCGACCACACATCATGCAAAGGATTTTAAGTTGGAGAAGCCTTTGTCCTGCAGGTATTCAGCTGTTAGGTGGACTTCTCTCTGTGACGCGAGATAACAACCAGTTTGAAGCAATCATAGATCGCCTAGCTGAGAAATCCTCGGTCGTGGACGATGACACAGTGTCGTAAAGTGTGTCTTAAAGTTATAACGGTCTCAGTCACTTGATGAGGAGCTGCATAATGCATGCATGTCAGTTTCCTAGGGAATATGAGGACCCTATCAGGAGACTCCTGAGGGCATGGCCTGCCGATAGCTTTCTGTGGGAAGAGAAACCCATGCTGGAATCTCAAAAAAGGCAGTTGTCTGTGGGCAGAGTTCCCATGCCGACATCAAACAGAGGTATTCAAGATCCGGAAGAAATTTTTCAAGAATTTGTGCGTAGGAACATGATTCATGTAGTCTCCCGTGATAAAGGACAGGGGTTCGCCAAGACCTGTCGCATGCTGCTATAGGGCACTTGACATCAAACAGAGGTATTCTGATGTTTGAGTTTGAATGGGCAGAAGTTGCTAAAAGGCCAAACTCACACGCCGAGAAAATATTGGGCTGTGACCCATTACCTATTTGCATTTTGTAAATAAGGTCCAATAGTATTAATGCCTCAGTAGTACCACTAGCAGCATGATATTACGTTATATCACTTTCATAACTAATTTGATGACCTGGCAACCAGCATTTGCCACAACCACTATCATCTTTCTCTTCGGAGCTTTCTGTTACAGATATATATACCGTTGTATTACACCAAAAAGTCAATTAGAAATCAAATGCACATTGTTGCTCCCAATTGGACTTGCATCTGAGTCAATTGATAGTGCATTCAAGCAAAACCAACTTGAATTCAAGTTGGATTAATTTATGTTCATTGATTAATTTTCATTTTCCATTGGATTATAGCTTATATTCGAGCTTAATCCTACTTTCATGTCTTCGTTGTAACATATTTCAGGTTTCATTTCCTCGTTTGAAATGCACCACGTTTCACATGCCTGGATTTATCTATGATTTCCTTCTTCAGGAGGCCTTGGAAACCGGTTTTCTTAAAGACTTACAGGAGTGATAGCTCGACCAGAGCCACAGTTTGTGGCCGAGCGGATTGTGCTTGATAAAGCCAGAATCATTGGCAGACTAGGAGTATCTTTGGAAACACAGAAGCAACCAAATTCAACACAGGACATAGTCAAACCGATTTGCATAGGAGAGTTCAATACCAAGAAGATCAGGATTCAGAAAGGAGAGTTCGATATCTTTCTAAATTCTAAGGGAGAAAATAGTAAGCCTGAATTGCTTGATCCAGAGGGAGTTTACACACCAGTTCTTCCAAAAGATCTAGGGAAAGTTTTTTTTTGGACTTAAATATCTGGGACTGAGATGGACGATCCTCGATGAACTCCCCAAATCCGTCACCATCTAGCAAGCTGCCAAAGATAAACAACCTTCAAAAGTTATGTGGCTTACGTTTCGAAGCCAACAGCCCCATCTTAGAAGTATTGAGCACATTGACAGGCATCATAAAGCTGTCTGTGACATGCCCGTCCACAGTGGTAAAAGAAGTAATAAGCCGCATAAATGGCCTGCCCACACTTCAGTCTCTCAAGTTGGAATCCAAAGATCTGCTAGGCCTGCCTTCAAAACTCCACCTGGAGGACATGAATGAATTTTTGTCTCTCTCTAACTTGTATTTGTTTGGCTATTTAGGGGGCAACGACTTGTCATTACTCCCAAAGAAACTGAAGAGCCTCACCTAGTCAATGTCTTTTCTCACTACCGACATTTTGGAAGTCGTGGGGATGCTGGAACGTTTGATAGATCTCAGGTTATATGCCTTTTCCTTCGATGGAAAACACATGAAATGTGCCAAATGAATTTTCCTCAACTCCGCATTCTAAAGCTGTGGAAGCTGGGCAATCTGGAATCTTTGATCATAAAGGAAAATGCAATGCCCTATCTTGAAGAATTGGACATTAGAGACTGCCAGGAACTCACAGACCCAAGTTTTGGGGCACAGAAAGGAATTAAAAGTAGTCAGCCTGGCAGCGGTCAAGGAAGAACTTGCAAAGAGTCTTGAAGCGAGGCTTGGACGGTCCATCATCATAACCACCGAGTTAATTGCCCCTGCGGCGGGCTCTGCTACAGCTAAAGTGGTAAATTAAATTCCCGCCTATGGTCTAACATTAAGTTCAATCACCATGAGTCTCATTTTTCTAATGCTCGTTAAACGAGTTCGAATCAATTGTCTGAACGGAAAAATTATCCTAACTGTGCATTCACTTGAGATTTTGCTTACAGTGTTGGTTGAGGCTTACTATAAAGCTTGAAGATGAAAGCAGATGATAAGCTCATGTACAATAGATCCTATTGAAGATTGCAGTGAGTTCCACATGCACTTTTATTGTCAATCGCCTTTTTGCTTTTTCTTGCAAGAAAATTCATCAATCATCTCATGGCTATTCTTTTGCAACCGGACTTCCTCATGTCGGCTCATGGAAGTCTTGAATAATCATCATACTGTTCATTTGATTAAATAAGAACAGTTGAATTACATTAATCATCCTGTAAATGTTTAAAATTATTGTAGTTTGTTTGAGAAATAGCCATTTTATGCAACTGTTATTATAACTTTATGTTCTTTTTATTTTCCCTTTTCCTAACGCAGCGCAAAAGCAAATAATATAAATCAATTTAACGATTGATTTCAAAACATGAACTTAATTACACAATTGCTAAACAATTGCAATTTTATAGAGAAAATTCTTTTAATAGGATTTAAAAAGTATATCAAAGATTCTTAATTACAAAGACAAGTTTAAAGGCTTATTTATACTATTACCTAAGAAATTCTAAAAGACAAAATCCTAAAAAGTAAATAATAAATACAAATAAATTGTGTAACCTAAGTTGATAATTAACATTGGAAACAAAAACTAGTAGCCGATAATTAATACTGATGGTTTGAAAAATCAAAAGACAAAACTATTAGCAATAAATGTAGGCCGGCTCCAATGCCAATAGTGCATCTTCTAAGGCCGATGCCATCTCTTCCTCTTCTTTTTGGACAACTTCCTCTTGTTCACACATGTGTCATCTGGGTTACCCACGTCATTCTCTCCCACCTAAGAAGAACTCGATCATGAGTTTTCTTCTGAACATAAAGATGTATCTTCTGGGTAGAAAGGGAATACCTCAGTTCTTTTATTGAAGATATTAGCTACTTTGTCCTGCACTCCAAATTTATGTTTCAATTTGAAAGGAACTTCTACAAGAACTCCTGCTCCTTCTCCTATAAAACCTCAATCTCACTGAGACTCATCCTGTAGTGTGGTAGGCTAGGTAAACTTGCCCCTAACACCAAATCAATCTAATGTTGGATGTCTCTCATAGGTGGTAATCCCTCTAACAAGTCTTGAGGAAACACAACCTTCAACTCCTCCAATATCTCCTTCACTACTCTTGGCATTGATATTTCCACAAGTTTACTTTCAATGACTTCAGGAGTCTTAGTATCTCTTGTGACAATTCTAGGCAGTACATCAGGAATAGATCCCTTTTTATTATGTTTAGTGGAAATTATTGGTAGATGTTCAACCTTTTCATCAACAGGTTTTTCTTCTACTTTAGCAGGGACGGTTTCTGAAAATTCAGATGAGGTCTCTTTAGGAGTTTCTTCAATGTTTTCTTTCCCATTTTCTTTTGGAGTAAGACCTTCTTCCTCTTTCAAATTATTATGTTCTTGATGACATCTTTGTTCCTATTGAAACATGATTTCCTCATAATTAAGAGTAAGAAATTCATCTTCCAATAAAATCTTCATCTTAGGCCATGTTCTCACAGGTGCTTTTCTTTCATGACTTAACTTTTTTTGTAATCTCTCCCACCAAGCAGAAGCATAACCTTTCAATTGGCACGCTATCAGCTTTACCCTCTTTTCTTTAGGGATCTCTATGTATTCAAAGATCTGCTCAATCTTACAAATCCAATTAATAAAATTATTAATCCTTAATTATCCATCAAAATATGGAATTTCCATGTTTTGGCGGAAATTGTCATAGTCTCTTTGATCATACCTATAATACCACCTTTGGTATCCCCTACCACCATCACTACCTCTCCTCCGTGGTTCTCTTTCTTTGAAAAAAACTCAACTTCCACCTCAGAATCATATTCATAATAATCATCAAAGTTAAAAATCTTACCTCTATATTAACCTCCATGATTCGTGGCAACATGTCTAACAACAGGATCGCCGCAAGTATACTCTGCCCTTAGTCGTCTCCTATAACCATTCATGTTCCTGTTGGTATTAGATCGCTCGATCAGATCATCAAAGTGCTACTCATAACACCGGAATCTCTGATCCATGCGACCTAACACCACCCTTTAACCCAAGGATTTGGCTCTTAGGACTTCTACATCTCAAACATCGTCAAAGACATGACCGTCGTCAACACTAACGTTAATTGTCATCTTTGCAAGAACTCATCTTGTTTTGATACCAATTTGACACAGCACGAAAGCATTAAATAACAGAAACCAATTCAACGATTGATTTCAAAACTTGTACTTCATCACACAATTGCTAAACAATTGCAATTTCACAGAGAAAACTCTCTCAATAGGATTTAAAAAGTATATCAAATGTTCTTAATTATAAAGACAAGCCTAAAGGCTTATTTATACTATTACCTAAGGAATTCTAAAAGACAAAATCCTAAAAAGTAAATCATAAATACAAAAAGATTGTGTAACCTAAGTTGACAATTAACGTTAGAAATAAAAACTAGCAGCCGATAATTAATACTGATGGTTTGAAAAATCAAAAGACAAAACTGTTAGCAATAAATGTAGTTTGGCTCCAATGCCAACGACGCATTTTCCAAGGCCAGCAGCATCTCTTCCTCTTCTTTTTGGACAACTTCCTTTTGTTCACATATGTGTCATCTGGGTCACCCATATCACAAAGCAAGTTCTCAAATTTTACTGAAGCATTGTGTTTGACAACTTTCAGATAAAGTAGAGATGGAGAAAAATCAATACAGAAAGAAAATCAATAGAAATATAACTTTTCAACTTTGTTTGAAGATGAAGGGTAAAAGTGAACGAAAATATTCCCTTGTTATTCCCGCTCAATTGGTTAATGTAGAAGAAATGAAAAAAAAAAAGGATATAATGTAACAATGGGTATAAATTAAGGCTACAAATAAGCCAAATTGCTCGTAAGCTACTCAAGCTTGGCTTGGCTTGGACTCGATTTGTAAATGAGCTGATATTAAGCTTAAGATGAAACTCATTTATCTAAACGAGTCAAGCTTAAACTTCGATTCATGCTCACATGCTGGCTCATAAAAAAGCTCATTTAAACTCATGAATAAGCTCGTAAGTAGGCTCATTTATTGGCTCATGAATAAACTCGTTTGTAGATTTGTGAGTTTCATATTATGATATATTAATATATAATTAAAAAATAAAAATTAATTTCTATTTAATATATAAAAAACATATATTTAGTGGCTCTTATTTGTCAATTTTAGGAATGAAAAAAAAAAAAACAGAAAATTGGCTATCTAAACTAGTTGAGTTCGAGCTTAAACTTCAAACTCAATAAAAGCATGGTAGGGTTGATAAAAAGTTCGACTTAGATCAAGCTTAAAATAAAACTCATTTAGCTAAACAAACCAAGCTCAAGTCTAGATTACAAGCTCAATAAGAAACTCGACTTGAGATCAAGTTTGACAATTTTTAAACGAGCCAAGCCCGAGTCTTCAAAAGCTCAACTCGGCTCGCTTAGTTCCTTTGCAGTCCTAATTTAGATTCTCCTAAGTTTAGGAACTTCTAACCTAATATCCTAGGATGGGTCTCCAAAGGGCGTTATCCGCTTAAGATTAAACATTGCGACATTGTCATAACAATTGGACTAACTACCATAGAAAGTTTATTTCACAAAAAAAAAAAAAAAATAGAATGATCTATTTTAATTAAAAAAAGATATAGATTATAAATTTCGATTTGCGATACATTGAAACTCACATTATGGGTTTCAAATTGATAATTTTAAATAAGATAAATAAATAGCAAACATTATCCCTACATATCCCTGGTAGATTTACAGAGAATGGCGAACTAAAAATAAATAATATGCCTTTGAGCTTACCATAATGTGTAAATATATGTCATCATATTACAAAATCATTTGAAATCAATGCAATTAACAAAACATCAAGAATAATAAAGAAAAAGAGGGGAAAAAAATGCAAATTTAAATGATGGTTTGGCAGCTCAAGATGGAGACTTTGAGTTGGTCCATATTGGTGCTTTTATTTCTAGCTCTAGGACAAGGATTGCTAAGTATCATAAAGAGCATAAGACACCTCATATAAATACCAAATTTACAAAGAGGTATGATTTGGTGTAGCAGATCCATTCCTCCAAGCAAGGAAAATGAAAACAAAACTAAGGAACTTCTCATTTGAAACCTAAGCGCGTACATCCA
Organism: Combretum micranthum; assembly: GCA_024138025.1. Classification (NCBI taxonomy): domain Eukaryota; kingdom Viridiplantae; phylum Streptophyta; class Magnoliopsida; order Myrtales; family Combretaceae; genus Combretum; species Combretum micranthum. Next base: position 186,920 of record JAMXBD010001394.1, read on the forward strand.
TACTTCATTTGCGGCAACCAGGGAATGAAACCATTAGATGTTGTGCTTTCCTTCCTTATCTTAGGCTGAAGCTTCACTGTGACCGACATACGTAGGAGAATATACAAAGTTGATGCTAAGAAAAGTCAATGAAATATTGATGCAACGAAACTTGCACAAAGGCAAAAATAAAATTATGATCCATTGATTCTACAAATACTTCGATAGAAATCTTCTATACTCCTATTAATTCTAAGAATACCAAGACGATACAAGCATCTAAAATTCAAAATTAATCAAATAATTCAAAAAGCTGCAGATTAGAGCAATAAAGGTGGCTCAAAATAATATTAATAATCAATTGAATGACATCCTTTATTGCCCTAAGGCATACATAATATATGAAAGACTCGAAATTTGCCAAAACAGTGAAAGTTCCTAAAAAACTTATACACAAAATAATTAAAAGGATGAAATGAATGGCACATTAAAAAGACTTTTCAATCAAAAGCTATGATAGTATTAAATATTTTCTAAAATAGCAGAAATGTGGTTTTGCTTGTTGGCTCGTTTGCCATCAAAATAGTGTCCTAAAACGCAAAAATTCAAAAAGCATAGATAGTACAGAAATACTACTAACCTAATTCTATCCCAATTTTCCACATTTTCATTAGCCAATTCTTCCACCTCATCAAATATATAACAACATCTAATGCGATGAGTTGCTATTTTATGAATGGATAAATAGCAAGGTGGTTGTGTCTTTTGTTAAAGCTATAAACAAAAGAGTTGAACTAGTTTGCACTTTGTTGTATAAAAGAACATTTTTAAGAGTAGCAACAATGACCTAATGAAAGATTAGGATGCTTAGAGTTGCATTTCAAAGCCATAAACATCAACAAATATATGTAGAAAACTTTATCACTCTTTCCCTTATTTATGCAATCAAAAAGCATTCATAGGATACCTGGTTCTTATATTTTATTTCTAGCTATCAACTGATAAAACTCAAAAATGTAATCATCGGCTGACCTGTTACCCTACTTTAGGTTTTGCAGCCTCTAGTACATGATGCATTAGAAATTATATGTCAAAAATACTGCTCATGGGTGCTTCTTCATCTTCTCCCATGATGTAATTTTTTACTTTCCCAGCCTATTCTTAGTTAACTTCTTCTGCTACCACCACACTATGGCCTTACCATGCAACATGATTGCTACAAGTTGCACTCTTTTGTCTTTAGGACTACCTAAAACTCCAAGATTTCCCCTACTATGGCCAACTAGTCTAAGAACTCCATTAAAGGCTGCCATGAAATTTCAAGATCTCTGTTCACATCCCTAGTTCCCAATATCTCTGGTCTTCCTTTACACGAGGCCTACCTTACCTGTGTTATATGTGGAGTATGGCAATGGATGTTGGTGATATTAAATTTCCCATCAGTTAAGCATGTATAGAAAACCTTCATGGTACCAAAATTTTGACAATTTTTTTTCCTCATATCTCTCACATTATAGTGCTCAAGTGACTGGTGTTGAATGTTGTCGTAAATTTTCACTTCCTTTTTGCGCTTTAGTTAACATGTTAGAATTACATGATGAAATCTGAGTGGTACAGTTTTACTTATCATTTAACTAGGAATTCATGTGTAAGACTAGCATAAGATTCCTACTAAAGGTTATTTGGTCAATTTCAGCATCTTAACTAATTATACGGTTTATATTACAATTTTCCTAAAGGCTTAATTCTTTTGTGACTAGAGTCTAATTAAATTTATTGAGTTATAATCCCCTTATGTTCTTATATTCATGTTTTAAAAAAATAAATCGAAATCAATAAGTTAGGTGGTAGGGTTAGATGGGGTCCATTTAAAACCTGCTCACCTGAGGTCATTTGGCCTAGGATTAACAGACCAATGAAACTCACATAACAAGAGATTTATTATTCAACAAGTCCTGTAACTGGAGTCATTAACCACAGGTGTAATCCCATGCTCGAATTTAGGCGCAATTGATCTTGTACTTGACATTTTAAGCACAAATATCTTCAAGTGAACTGTGGCTGTAATCAAGGACATAGTTGCAGGCGCAATCTGAAATCTGTTTGGGATGCAGTTGTGTCATTAAGAACCGCGGATCTAATTGTAGGTGCAGTTTTGGGCACAATTGAGAATTTTTCCTTCTTTTACCTTGTTTTTTTTTTTTTCCTTTGGTTGAGGTCTTTGGCAGCCGCGATTGAACCTATCTTCACTCATTCTTATTGTTTTGCTCCAAATGTAATCTTAAAAAAATTATTTCTTCTTTTCTTGATCTTAGGAACTAAAAAACAACATTTAAACAACAAAAACACAAAATTCATGGAAATTTATCTAGAATTGGTTCAACTAAGGCCTGAATTCCTATGGATGGAATAGAGTATAAAAGATTTATCTAAACACTTGATAATTTATAACCTTTAAGCCTTTGATGGGAGTATGCCCCTATGAGTTGTAAGACTTTGATCTTTTAAGTTATGAAGTTTATGTTCAACAATTCTTGTATGTTATTTATTATTATTTTCTAAAATTGCATAACTCCACTAGTGTCTTCAATTGTCATAAAAAGTATGCCTTGCACATAATGTTGAAGTTTTTGTGTGAATAAGGTAGTCACTCCTAAGTTTTAATATTGTGTATGGCAGACTATCACGTTTAGGATACTCTTTGGGGCATGATATATTGCCTATGCCTGTGTGCCCACATAAACAAGAACTATGCTTGACGATAGAGGAGAGAAGATAGTTTTTATTGGCTATACACAAGGTGGATAAAAGTTTTTCATTCTTATAACAAAGAAAGTGTTAGTGATTAGAAATGGAATTTTGTAGAAGATGAATCCTGGGAATGGAATATAAATAATTAGAATAACTTTCAAATGCATTCTATCAATATTTTGGAAGAAGAAACCTCTCAAGTTCTTATTATAAATGATGAAGCACCAGCAAATGATGTTTAAGAAGTTCTTGTGCCAAGGAAGTAATATTAACAACCTATCACCTTACAAGATTATGAGTAATTCTTAACAATGATATTAATGATGATAAAGCTATGGTGCATTTTTCCATGTTTTTAGATTGTGAACCTATGAGACTTGATGAAGCAATTCAATAACCCATGTGGCTAAATGGTATGAATGAAAAACTAAAGGCAATTGAAAGGAATGATACATGGGAACTTATCACTCTCCCACAAGATCACAAGGCAATTGATGTTAAGTGGGTCTTTAACATAAAGATGAAGCCAAATGGCGAAGTAGAGAGGCATAAAGTAAGATTGGTGGAAAAGGGCTTTGAACAACGACTTAGCTATGATTACCAAGAGGTATTCTCCTTTGTTGCTTGAATTGAAACTATTAGACATATAATTACTTTTAGCTGCCCAAAATCATTGGAAGATTTATCAAGTGGATGTCAAATCAGCATTTCCTAATGGTCCACTTAAGGAAAAGGTACTTGTCAAACAACCTCTGAGTTTTGTTAAGAAAGGCAATGAAGATAAATTATATAGATTGAAGAAAGTATTGAGTGGACTGAAACAAACACCTCTAGCATGGAACTAATGCATTTATTTCGTCTTTCATAACATTAGATTTTAAAGGTGTATGCTATGTACATGAAGGTTAATGATTCTGGTAATTTTTTATTACTATGTCTCTATGTTAATGACTTAATCTTTACTGGAATTAATAGCAAGATGAGTAGGGATTTTAAAAAGTTTATGATGTGTAAGTTTGAAATGATAGATCTTGATCTAATTTCATACTTTCTTAGAATGGAAGTAGTTCAAAGGGAAGATTAAATATTCATTTCTCAAAAGAGGTATGTTATAGAAACTTTGAAGAAATTTCACATGTACAATTCCAATTTTGTGAAAACTCCTATGGAAGCTAAGACAAAATTATAAAAAGAGGGGGAGGGAGATGGAGCACTTGTTGATCTCACTCATTTTAGGCAAATTGTTAGGAGTTTGAGATATCTCACATGCATAAGACCTGATATTAATATGGGGTTAGTCTAATTAGCAAGTTTACGGAATCTCCTCGTCAATCCCATATGCAAGTTGCTAAGAGAATCATGAGATACATAAAGGGCACATATGATTATGTTCTATTCTATTCTTCATCTAAAAAATGTGCTCTTACACGCTATACAGACAATGGTAGGAATGGAGACATCAATGACCATAGAAGCACTTATGGATATTATTTCAACAATGGCAATACTACTTTCTCATGGTCATCAAAGAAACAATTCATTATTGCACTCTTAATTTGTGAAGCTGATTACATAGCTGCAGCCTTAAGCACATGCCAAGCAATTTTGCTACAAAATTTGATGAACAAGATTTTGTTCTAACTCAAGGACCTACAAGGATTTTGGTTTATAACATTTCTTTAATCATTCTATCCAAGAACTCAGTTGCACATGGAAGAAGCAAGCATATTGACGCATACTTTTACTAGCTACCATATGAAGTTGATAAAAGAGAGATTGAGCCAGTGTATTGCTGGTTTGAAGATCAAGTGGTTGATATCCTCACCAAGCCATTAAAATATGAAGCTTTTATGAAGTTAGAGAATATGATGGAGTAATTGCACAACCAAATCAAAATTGAGGAGGGAATGTTAATTTTAATTTCGATTCATTTAATTTTAAAAATTTATTTGTGGATTTGTTTATAAAATTCAACAGATAGTTAGTCTATATTAGTAAGTTTGTTTTGAGGAATTATGGGTAGTTATTAGGAATAAATCTCTATTGCATAAAAATAGAGATGTCATGGTTATCTTTTGTGCCTATTTAAGTAGTAATATTTTATGTAATTCATTCAAGAAGAAAATTGAAATTTCATTGTGTATATTTTCATCTTTTCCACTCTACAATTTTTTTTGTTAATTCTTAACAAATATCAACTGAAACTTATTATTTTCATCCACCTAGCTTCAAAGTAGAAATTTTAAAGAAAATCTTTATGTAGATTTTTTTTCAAAGACAAATATTAGTAAGACGCCTTCTACATTACAAGGAATTTAAATTCAAAAGAAAAGAAGTTATCTATACAACTACAAGACAAAGCTTGAGCATATCTTTTGGAAGATATTACACAATATATCAAGAGAAATTTTTTGACATTTTTTTTAGGTTATCAAATTCAAAAAGAAGTTATCTATATAAAAACCATAGGATAAGGTTTGTATAAATTTTATGGGAGATATTATTTGAAATATCAAGAGAAAAAATAGGCACATATTTTTAAACAAATTTTTCATGGAGTTTTGAATTCAAATTCTAAATTTCAAGAAAATATTCCATAGAATAAGGAGATTTATCCATTGAAGCAAAGTTATACTCGACCAACAATTTAAATGTCTAACAAGCTATTGCTCTTGATTATAAGCTTTTTACTTTACACTAAGATTATGAATTTTTTTTTTTTTTTTGGAACAATATCTATCCTTAACTTTCTTTGCGAGAGTAGTTATTTGTGAAATTAAGAGTTAAATTTTTTCATGGTAGTTGAGGGATTAGCTTATAGAATGCTACAGAGACTCACAAGTAAGGAATACAAGTGTTGGCTTGATTGTTAAAAATTTCAAGAATTTTTTTTTTTTTAATATTAGTGGAATGAAATCAATGAAGGCAACTGGATCCTAATAGTAGAGCTAGAAGAGAAAGTAGATGCACAAGGTGAAGCAGTTATAAATTGATGGATGTAATTTTTTTCTTTCCCTACTCTCAATTAATTTCCACACTTCAATTGTTTAGGATCACAATGAAAATTAATTACTTATTTAAGGTCAAAATGAAAATAATTACCAATATACAGTCGCAAAATCGCAACATAAAGACACAATATAATAAAATAGTATACCATATATTTATCGTGTTTACTAGACACGATGTAAATTTTTATTCAAATATATCGCGTTTAGTTTTCCAGGTGAAAAGCCAAAACAAAATAACAAAATAAAACATAGGGGGAAAAAAAAAAAAAGCAAAATTGGGGACAAATTGTCAGATGTTAGAAGGGAGAGGGGAGAAAGAGAGAGGAAGGAAAAAAGAAAGAAAAAGAGAGAAGAGAGAGGGAGAAGGAAATGTGTTAGTAAAAGGAGGAGAGAGAGAGAGAGATTGAGAGAGAGAGAGAGACTAAAAAATAAAAAAGTGGAAAAGCGAGGGATAGAGAAGAGAAATGATATCTGAATATTGAATTTGTACCATTGCAATATCGTGAGTTTTAATTGTGATTTTATTGTAAAAATATGTATCCTCATAATTAAACGCAATCTAGATACCGTACTTAAACATGATATCACTTTTTTTAAAAGTAATTTATGTATAAATTTACTATATCATGATTACTAAACGTGTTTTTATAAAGTATATTGGTAATTATTATCAAACCGACCACATAAACATTGCGATACTGTTATTGTTTGCGCCATTATAAACATTGCGTAATAAAAGGGTTCAAACTTGTCGGTACAAAAATATCTAAATTTTTATTACAATCATGTCACCTTTTTTCTGATTGTGCTTGTGGGACCTACAAGCGGAAGACATTTATCATAACCGTATTGATATTTTTCGTTGCAATAAAAGGCAATGAGGTCAAAGTCAAACTCAATAGCTAAATAATGGGTATTGTTATTTTTTTTTAAATTTACATATTATGTATAAAGTTATTAAAAATTATACTAGTTGAGCTTTTCATGATAAAATCTTTCTTCTTACCTCTCATTGTATATGGTTTAACCGTTTCAGCCAAAAAAAATAACAGAAAGTAAATTTAGTAAGTAAAATTTCAATTATATATAACAATTAATCACTTTTAATTTCATACATAAAACTTGACAAACAAAATTTCCATTGACTATTAAACTTAACCAATTCAAACTTCAAATATGTTTTAAAAAAATTACAAGTTATTTATCAACAAAACACCTCTGCTAATCACTATAATCATATTCTACCATTACCTACCATTGCAGCCCATAAATTATTACTATATATAGACTATTAAGGTAATATTTGATAATAGTAATAAGTACATAATTTATAGAGAACATTATGACTTGTTTGGTATGCAGGAATTGATTGGAATGGAATCTCGATTTCGGCTTCTATTTCTCTTCCTACTTTCGGAAGTATCATGAGAAGACGAAACCGTGATTTCTTGTAATCGACAATTCCATCTTTAAGGTGGAATTCGATTCTATCTTTGAAAAGATAGAATCGCAATTTCATTCTACTTTCCATCAAAAAATTTTACTTAAATTACTTTTTTATCTTATATAAATTTGTTATCTTATTTTTTGTAATAGGTAATTTTTTTATAAATTCTAATATAAACTAATTCATTTCCATTCCATTCGGGTCAGTATCTAAATGAAGAAATGGATTTTTCATTCCCTTACTAATTTCATTCCTTCTATTCCATTTTATTCAATTATGAATGATTTCTGCGTACTAAACGTATAGTAAACATGACATAGGAGTTCTCTGAAAGCTCCTAATGCACTTAACCGATCATCTTTATCTAAGCAAGAACTATGATGATTTTACACCTGCAATAAGGCAGTGTATCTGCAATAGTAAGCACAGGACCAACAAGGATAACATCCAAATTTCAAGCGGTATAGTGAAGTCTTTCTTTTTCCTGGCCCATTTATGTCTTCAGTTGACCCTTTTGAATTTAGCAAGTAAATTATCTGAAGGCCTTGGTCCAGGTAAGTATAATATATGGCATTTTGGATTAATCCGCTCGAACCTGAAAATTGAAACGACATAGTTGCTTTACTATAATTATCTCCAAAATTTAATGAAGAGAATGATTAGTTTTGAGTTCAAGACCTTCAGATCTTCAACTTTGACCTTTTTCGATCTGGTGCAATTTTATATTTATTGGTTAATGAAAAGAACTAAAAGAATAGATAACTTACTCATAGTTAAGGAGATAGTGATGAAAGAAAGTGAACATCTCCAACTTTACTAGCTCATTTCCAGGGCAAAACCTGCTTCCTGCTCCGAAGGGAAGGAACGATCCCGGTTTGATCCTATGATCCTATTCACAAAATACTCAAATGAAATATCGTACGTCTTGTAAACAAACAACCTTTACATTTGTGTCCTGTTTAATCACATGATATCACGTACCACAATTACTTGACAGAAGCACCACTTTGCACTTTTTAAACTTTTTTCAAATAAGTGGCAGTATAAGATTAGACAGATTATGGATGCAAATGTCATTTAGGAATAGGGAAATTTCATGTTGGTGTCTCTATTACTTACAGTCCAGCGTGAAGGATTGAACTCTCTAGGCTCTTTGTAGATTTCTGAGTCCATATGAACGGCTCTTGAGGAAACTATGACCTTCCACCCTTTTGGGATTGTGTAACCTAGACATATTTTCTGTTACTACCACAACATAAGCTTACATGAGAGATTAAGCAGACATACCATTGATCTGAACATCTGTTCTTGCCTCTCGAAACACCGCGAATGCAAGATTGGCTCTACGCAATGTTTCATCAACTACCTATACCATGAAGAATAGGCCATAGTAAATCATATGTAGGAATAGAAAATCAGTAAATGCTCAAAAACATATATTTGTTGGTGATGATAAAAGCCAGTAAATACCTACCTTAGCCAAATACTGCATTTGTTTGGTTTCCTGGAAACTCAATCCTTTTTGCATGGGATCCCTTCTTCCCAATATCTGAATTTGCTCTTCCTGTAAAGTACAATACACTTTCCAGTGGAATTTGCAATAGAAACAACCATCAAATGCAGATTTTTCTAAATGAAATCAGCTATGATTTCTACAATTCAGAAAGTGCTATCTATAGAGAATGTCATATGACCATGTGGAACAAAATTTTGTAGTCCTAGTTAAAAATAGAACATCCTGATTAATCGGTTTGGTTTGTTAATTTAATGTTGTTTTAGTCCCCTCTTTACACAAACTAGATGTTTGGCCAAAAGAAAACATTACCGGAGAGACTAACTATGAATTGCAAATACCAGATACAGAATAAATACAGATTAAACATAGAAAGTCTGTACCTTTGCTTTCTTGAAGACCTCAGGATGTTCATCAAGGTATAAAAGTACCCACATCGTGGCCATTGCTGTGCTCTCATAGCCACCAAGAATGTACGTAAGTAGTGTATCTACGATCGTCTCATGTTCTAGTTTTTTTCCATATATATCTTGAGTGGACAAAAGTGCATCCAGCATATTTATGCTTGTAGCAGAAGGATCGATTTCCTTTGCCAATTTCCGCTTATCTATAGCTCCCTGAAGGAATTTTGCCAGCTCGTTCCTTGCCTGTTGTGAGCAAAATCAGTTAAGAAATGTTTCATGTCATGTATTCCAATGGTTGTTCAAGTACTAAATTGTTTAAATCATTCCATGTTCCAACTGATAAAAGATTAATGAAAAAGACGCAAGATCAAAGTAGAATTGATTATTCAAGTTCTTTTCTCTCAATTAATATGGAGGGTTCGTAAGTTTCATCTGTTCTGTTTTTGCATTTGATCTATATTTATCTGTATCTAATCTATATCTATTTCATAACCACTATGCGCATTTGATACATTATTTTCTCAACACCTTTGCTAGCCAAACAACCAATTCCAAAGTGAAGTCAGAAGATACTGGATTGAAAATAAAACATTAAGCCAAAAGGGTCCTTACACCAGCCATAACAAGATTAAACTCTTAGACTAGTATATTGCAGAGCTAGACTTGCTTCTTACCTTTACCGCTTTGTGGTAAGCAAATCCGGGAAAGCTGATAGCCAGCGAATTTAATCCCCGTGTTACATCTGTAAACAATTTCGTTAATTTCTCCTTGTGAGGATGGTTGTTTCCATCGCCCAGGCAGATCTCCAGAATTACATCAAAAGCCGCATGCTTCATTTCCGTGAAGAACTCTATAGGCTGGTTCATGCTAGCCCACTCATCCAAAGAAGCAATCATAATCTCTTCAGTATGCTTGATATACCTGGATAGCACCTCACTACCATTCAGTAAAGCTGCTGTTATGCGACGGAGATGCTTATGTTCTTCAGTTGATACATCATGAAATGATCGTTTTCCTATTAAAACTTGAGTCGATTCAGGATAACCAAGCCTGAAGTTTTCATCATCTGCTAGTACCCGTCTGCACGTTTCAGGTGAGCAGAGTATGACACTAGGCTTCCCAAACATCAAAGTCCTATAGATTCCGGTTCTTCCATACCTGTAGCAAGATTCAACCACTTGAGAAAAATCTTAGAATTCTTGAACCTTAAAATCTTATCATCCGTTGACAACATTAGAATTTTAAGCAGTGATCTCATAACCTTTACTCTAATATCATGACAAATTTGAAATTCACAACCAACTGATCTAAAAGTATAAGACAACTAAATTTGTTGTGGTTTTATACACATTAATTAACAAATAGTACCTGTTGATGAAGCTGGTAATGAAGGAATCCGGGTTGTTTGATCTAAAAGCTCTCAAGAATGTCAACATTTTTCCAGCAAGAGGCCAGCCCATGTCACCTGGAGGAAGAGAATATTGCATTCCTCCTAAATTCCTCACATAGATCCACTCATTCACTTTCCTCAGGAATCCAAACACAAACAAACATCCACCGAATAAAGACACGATGATCATGAACAAGGTATCCATTATGAAAAATTTTGATCACTTTGTTTATCCCTTCATCAGCATCTCAGTGTATAAGTAGACATTTAGATGCCGCCCTAGGCGCAACCTTGTTGCATACTAGAAGACAACACCATTGTTTTGTTAATTCTGTACTGTATAATTTAATTGTGAAATGCAGAAACTTGATAGAGCTAGTTAACTTAGTGACAAACACTTACTTTGATGCTTTAGGGCTATAAGTTGCTGATTCCACATACCATGCGTGCACTATGAATATTAAGCTCAATCAGGATCTCTATAGATCAGGTCCGTCTTAGAAATTTCAGTGGAATCTTGCGTAATTTACAATTTGATCATTAAAAAAAATAAATTTAGTGAAAGTGATTAAAGGTAAAAGCCAAAATTATGCAGCACCGAGCCATAGTGAAATGGATTGGTATCTGCAGACTGCGGGCCTCGCCATCTTGCTTGATCCTAACATTATTCAATTATTAAGAAAGTGATTGCTTTTTTAACTTACTACAATTATTTTTATGGATTGTTTTTACTTTTCATACGTATCAAATACTCATTTGTTGAGATACGAATAAGACAACATCACAAGGACAACAAATTTTCATTCCAATCAATGAAAACACATTTGCCATCTCCATGATATTGTCTTATTCCTATCCCAACGAATGAATATTTGACACATGTCGTGAAATGATAATTGTTATTTGCATTACTTTGATTTTTTTTTTTTTTACTTTTTATATGTGTCGAATACTCATTTACTGAAACACAAGTGAGATAGTATCATGAGGACAGCAAATTCTCATCCCAATCAATTATCTCGTTAATATGGTAATTGGTATACTAAGTATTTCAGGCATGTAACCATGATTAAGGTATTTGGCCTAAAAAATAAATAAAAAAAAAAAACCTAACTGAGGTATAAATCTGAGATGAGTCATTAAATAATTGACGGATGATAGAATTTTCCATTCAATATACTGAAATAGCTATGAATTTCTTAATTTACATACTAATGTGTTATTGACATAATATATATATATATATATGTATATGTGTGCTTGGATAATATGATTAGTTAATATGTTAGACATGTGCTATTTTGTATGTATATGGTATAATGAAATTAATATTATTGTATGATATGCATAAATGTGTGTATAGTGTAATGAATATATGTGTCTTTTGGAAATTAATATGTATGTATTATGTTTAAAATTTAATAAAATTACTTTTGAATTGCTTAAGATTAATGACAGAAATTTTACAAAATTTAAGTCTACTTTTTAAGCCTAAATCCAACTCAAATGCATTTGAAATTATCTCAAATTAATCTTAAGTCAAATATACCCCTCAAGACATATGTTGGATGAGTATTGGCTTTGTTTTAAACAAGTTTAGGACCTCTTTTTGGCAGCCCTATTTCCCCATATGAATTTTCCTTTCCATTCTTTTCTTTCTTTCTTCCTTTTCTATCTCAAAATCTTAAACCCTAAGCCAAGATCAACTACAAGCTTTTGGATTTAAACAACATTCCAAGTCAAAATTTAGTCATGTAAGTTAAATGCAAGCTTAATCTTTTTATTTTATGTTCTATATTGTGTTTGTTTGTAAATATTAGATAAAAATGAATTTTATGTACTAATTGGTGTGGAATTGATTTGGTGCATTGATGGTGGTTTAAATAAGATTATATGGCTAAAGGAGTGGTAGTGTATATCTTAGGTGAATGTTGATATGTGAGGATGAGTGTTTTGGGGCTATTGAAGAATTGAGTAGTTGAGGAGTGGATTTGAAGTGTGATTAGTGTTTTGATGATTAGAAGTAGAATTTATGTTGTTAGGATAGTGTTTGGAACATATAACAAACTTTGGAAAGATTAGATTGAGTTTGGAGAAATTTTGAAGTGAATAAATTTTTGTAACAAAACAGGGGAAACCAAAAACATTTTCGTATAGGCTTGAATTTGGTCGTATGCCGGCATCTGGCACTTCTACGTCGCCGGCTTATAGGCGGTGTTGGAAGTGAACAGAATCAAATTTCTTAAAGCCGTTTAAACGCTGCCGACTTTCACTAGAAAAGTCTACCAGTGTTCGTTTTTCAAAATGTATGCCGGCTACTGGGATTGCAACGCCGCCTGCTTAGGGATGGGGTGGAATGGAAACAAAATCATAATTTTTAACGCTGAGCTTAAGGCCGCCGGCGTACAATCGAAGGCTGCCAGCGTACATGGATACGCTGCCGGTGTTGGGGGTATTCATGGGCGTGGACCAATCCCATGTACCTCTCGGCAATTTTTGGAAATTTGGATTTGCATTCTACACCGGCTCAAAGCCGTCGACGTATAATGAAGGCAGCCGGCGTATCCTTGAACGCTGCCAGTGTTAGCAGTATTGATCTTTAGTATATTGAACACCGGTTCAAAGCCGTCGGCTTTGAATGCCGGCGTATCCCCTGCACTTTTGAATTTCAAAAACTTTCTTCAAAATTTTCCGAAGTTTGATATATGATCAATTAAGTATTTGTTAAGTGTCATATGGTATAATAGGATGTTTAAATGCTTTATTATGACCTTGTATTAATTTATTTGAATTTCTTTGATTAATTGTAATTTCAACTAATGAATTAGTGCTTAAACTAAGTATGGAACTTAATATTATTTTTAAACAATGATAGATTCTCGCCCAGCTAACCTCGTTAGTTCCCGAGCTATATCAGGTACGCAGTAACTTGCTTGTTTCTTTGTTAGGGTAGGCATCACAACCAAATTACTTTAAATTAAGAAAATCTTATTAATTGATGAGTGTTGGTTGTCCTTGTTTGCCGTTGAATCTGGTTCGGAGAGCGGCACCCTGCTCAGATTGGGGGCAGGGTACTTTCTCGTTAATAGATAGAATTATTTAGGAGATATGAGTATCCGAGCTACTCGTATCAACCCCCTGAGCGTCGTGATGCGTTACTCAGGATCCCCCAGTATTACGGGCTATGCCGGAAGGTGGGGCTGCCTAGTTTGTGTGAACAGTAGGGACCACTTAGGGAGGCGGACGTAATACTAGATCCCTGTTGTCTGGAGTTTAAATACTCCCGTGTTGTTTTACTAACTAAAGACTTAACAATAAACCATTGATTGTTGCATAATGCATTAGTCTAAGAATGAGTGACCCACTTTGCATTTGTATTCGTTACTTCTGTACTAGGCCTTTGGCTTATATTTTATCCATTTCAGGTGATGACTTCGATGAGTTCTATGCGAGTATGGGGTACGGAAGATTTTCTTGATAGTTTGGAGGATTAGAGTTAACCATAGACTCAATGGAACCCTATGATTTTTAATAGATTAGATGTGACTCCTTTTGTTGATGATGTAATTAAAGCGTTGGTTTGGGTTGTGTTTTGAAGATTTCGTTAAGGCTTGTAAGAAGTCTTTGGATGTAATATGTATATATATATGTACTTAGCTATGTAAGAGTTAAGTAGTTTCCTTTGCAAAATATGTTGGTAGTGTAGTAGTATAGCTTTGTTTAAAGTTAAAAAAAAAAAATATTATGATTCCTATTATCTTATCTATATGGAATTAGATAAACAATTTCTCAAACAATTCTTTCAGGCAACCTTACGTATAATCTTATAGGTTATATGTGGTTGGGGAACTGTTATCGTCTATTTCAAATATAGGGGTGATAGCAGGTCCTTACATATACGATTGTTAAATAAGAGTAATTATTTTCTCTGTTGGCCCATAGCTAATATTTTATTTTGTTCAGTTGATCCAACGGCTTTTCTAGCGCTTAGAATCTTTACTTTCCTAATCTTAAACCGCATAACTATCTATTAATCTGGATAAAAAAAGAAATTGTTGAATACAAGAGTGAAAACTGGTATGTCAATCTTCACTATTTAATTGATGAGTAAAGACAAATTCTGAACTTAAGCCAATACATCAATCCAATCGATTGTCATTGTTTCCAACTAAATAACATACAATATGTTCCACCTAAATTAGGTTTTGCCGCATTAAATCCATGGAAAGGAAACATTCACGCAACATATGTTATGGTGGCTTAAATAGTAAATAATTCTTTAAAGGGTAAATATCAAATTTATTATCTAAACTTTCAAGTGATAAATTTACATTCAATCGAATTTTTTGTAACCATTTTCATTACTTTTTTAATATTGTTTGCACTGTTTGCAACGTAAAAGAGTCAATATCATTGATTTTTTACCAATACTCCGAACACCATTTAGCACATATAGAATGCTTTTTCTACATCAAAAAATAAACTAAATGGTATTAGTGAAGTAATAAAAATAGCTATAAAAAGTTCAATTGAATATTAAATTGACCACTTTAAAATTAAAATATCAAATTAAAATTTTTGTGCAAAGTTTAGACATTAAGTTTGATTTTTTCCCTTTTTTAAACTTCATTCTCTTTTTTCATTGAAGAATTCTTTTTAAACTTTTACGTATTACCAATAGCCCTCTAGATTTTATGGAATTTGATGTATAAAGTGTTGACTTGATTGTCATTAATTTGCTTTTGATTTGACTATCTTTATTTTGCTAAAATTAAGGAATTAGGATCATTTAATGTATTACCATAATTTTAGGCATAACTCATGTTATTTCTTTCCTTTGTTAGCACTTTTGTATAGCCTATAAAAATAGACACGTATTCAACAATGAAACATATATGAAAAGAAAATATCATTTCTACATGGCATCAAAGCATTAGATCTTAGGACTCACATGAATTTTTTTTCTATGGATTAACAGAAAGATTAAAAAAAAAGACAAAAAGAAATACAAGAGGTAAAGAAGGAGAGATAGATTTTTGAAATTTTGAGAATGGGAGATCAAACCCCTCCAACACAAAGCTCCCAAACAAATTCATCAATAGTTGTAGACTTAACATCCAAAATATCAAAGGTATGGAATCAAACACCAGTTGCAACAAATTGTTCTTTTGCACAAAACGAATCAGGTAACAACAATTGGATCTTTGATTCGAGAGCAAGTGATCACATGACATTCGACCCATAAGATTTTTCTGAAACAATTCAACTAAGATGAACACATATCACTAATACAAATGGTGTGAAACACCATGTTATAGGGGATGGAAAAGTGCACTTTCATCCTTTCTCTCTTTATCATATACTTTTCTTATTCCAACACTTTCAAATAGTTTGTTATCTATTGGACAACTTACTAAAGAATTAAACTATTGTGTATTAATCTGTCCTAAATTTTACTTGTTCCAAGATATTCTTACGGAGAAGATTATTGGTCGTGGTACTAAAAGAAGGGGGTTGCACTACATGGATGATCTTAGTGTTGGTCAAGCCAACAATGTTAGTCGAATGTGTGAAAAAGAGTAAGAAATTTGGTTGTGGCATCTTTGGTTAGGACATTTATCATTTTCCTACCTAAGATATTTAATTTCTAAGACTGTTCTCTAATTTAAATGACACAAAGTTAAAATGTAACACTTGCAATCTAGCTAAAAGTCATCAAGTTTCTTACCCAATAAATTCAAAAAGGTGTAATACACCATTTATGTTGATTAACTCTAATGTTTAGAGACCAGCTCCCATCTCAAATTCTTTAAGAATAGATGGTTTGTGACTTTTGTTGATGATTACATGCGTATGACGTGGCTCTGCTTGATGAAAAGTGAAAATGAGGTTGCTGGAAATTTTCCTTACTTCCATACTATGATTAAGACCCAAATTTCTACTAAACTTCAAGTCCTTCATTCTGATAATGGAGGAGAATATGACAATAAAGAGTTGCAGGAATATTTTCATATGAATGGATTGTACCATGAAACAACATGCTCTTAAACTCCACAGCAGAATGGCATCGTAGAGAGAAATAATAGACACATTCTAGAAATGGCTCCATCTCTTTTAATAGCAGCTAATGCACCTCAACATATGCAGTTACAACTGCACTTTGCTTGATGAATCAAATGCCCTTTAGAGTGTTAAACTCTAAGACCTCATTACAATCTCTTGCTCATCGTCCATCCTTATACTTCCACTAAGAATATTTGGATGTGTGGCTTATGTCCATCTTCACAAGAATCAAAGGACCAAACTTGATCTATGTGCAGTTCATTGCATATTTTTAGGCTATACGCAACATAAAAAGGGATACCGATGCTATGATCTTTCAACAAGGCGAATGTATATTACAATGGATGTTACATTTCTAGAAACTGAAGATTTTTTCGAGAACCAAATCACATTATTCTTTTCATGGGGAGCACATTAAAGAGAATAATATGAACTATGTTTGTTGGAAGAAATGGCCATGTTTTCAAGACACAAATGAGGAAATGACTAAAGTTGAAAATATGCCTCTAGTAAAGCAAGATGAGAAGACAAGAAAATATGTGAAAGATAGGCAAGAAGGAGGAAATGAAGAGGTAGATACTCAACAACATGACATAAAGATGGGAAAGAAAGAGGAAATGAAGAGGTGAAGACTCAACGTGGTGTAAAAGATGGGCAAGAAGGAGGAAATGAAGATGTAGAGACTCAATAAGGACAAGAATAGCCTCAGTCCCCTCTTAATTCAGTATTAACTAACCAAACTCTTGAGAATAATCCTAAGGTATAGCTCCTTAATCCCGCTTCTAATAATGATGAAGATACTCTTAGTGGATATAAATTGCCTCCTAAGTATAATAGGGGAAAACCACCAATTCAATATTAGACTATAGCAAGGAAGGAACTAAATATCTAATTGCCAATTATGTTAGTACTGAGAAAATGTCACAGCCACTTGTGCATAAGCTATCATTTGAGCATATCTCAAATACAATTCAAGAGGCTTTGAATGACCTTAGATGGACCCATGCAATAATTGAAGAAATGGCAGTATTACAAAAGAATAATACATGGGAGCTCACAACACTACTAAAAGGCAAGAAAACGGTAGGATGTAAATTGGTGTCCTCTATTAAATATAAGGCAAATGGAACTATAGATTGATGCAAGGCAAGGCTCATTGCAAAAGGATACACAAAATCATATCGCATTAACTACCAAAAAACATTTTCACTAGTGGGGAAATTAACTACAGTGAGAGTTTTACTATGAATTGCCACCAATTTAGATTGGTTGCCTCATCAATTCGATCTCAAAAATGCATTCCTTCATGGGCACCTCGAGGAAGAAGTTTTCATGGATGTCCCACATGGCTTTACTGCACCACAATATGGGTAGTATGTAAGTTACAAAAGACATTATATGGCTTAAAACAGTCACAAAGCAATTCAGATCATACTTTTTTCTTAAAGCATCAAGGAAGGTTTGTAACTACACTTTTAATTTATATCGATGATATGATAATTATAGGAAATGGTGAGAAGAAGATTGCAAGTCGATGAAAACATCTAGCAACTGAGTTTGAAATGAAAAATCTTAGAGGCTTAAAACATTTTTTAGGATTTGAGGTAGCTCGATTAAGTCAAGGAATATTTCTTTCGCAAAAAAAGTATGTGCTTGACCTTTTAGCTAAAACAAGCATGCTTGATTATAAGCTAACAACACTCCATTAGTTCAACACTACAAACTAGAAGAATGCTTAGATCAAATGTCTACCAAAAAAGAAAGATATCAGCAGCTTGTAAGGAAGTTAAGTTACCTCTCTCACACATGCCCAGATATAGCTTACGCTGTGAGCCTAGTAAGTCAGTTTTTGCATAATCTGAGTAAAGAACATATGGAAGCTGTAACTCGAATTTTGTGGTAGCTAAAAGTATCTCCAGGACAAGGGCTTATGTTTAGAAAGTGCAATCATTTAAAAATTGATGGTTATATGGACATAGATTGGGCATGAAGCATTTCTAATAGAAAGTCCACATGTGGGTACTTTACCTTTGTTGGAGGCAACTTAGTCTCATGGAGAAGTAAGAAAAAAAAAATTTAGTTATGTTATCCAGTGCAGAGGTTGAGTTTCATGATATGGTAAAGGGACTTTGTGAGCTGCTTTGATTAAAAGAGCTGTTAAAAGAAATTGGCTACTCATATGAGTCAAGTATGAGATTGTTTTGTGATAACATAGCTTCCATGGAGATTTCACATAACTCCATTCAACATGATAGGACAAAACATGTCGAAATAGATCGAGATTTTATCAAAGAAAAACTTGAGGCAAAGATAGTTCAATTTCCTTTTGTAAAATCAGAAGACTAACTAGCAGACATTCTCACAAAAGCTATTTCTAGCAAAATGTTCAATAGCTCACTAGACAAGTTAGGCATGAAAGATATCCATTCACCAACTTTAGGGGGGATGTTGACTTGACTCTCATTAATTTGCTTTTGACTTGACTGTCTTTATTTTGCTAAAATTAAGGAATTATGATCATTTAATGTATTACCATAATTTTAGGCAGAACTAATATAAAATAGTTATTTCTTTCTTTTGTTAACACTTTTGTATAGCCTATAAAAATAGACATGTATTCAACAATGAAACAAATATGAAAAGAGAATATCATTCCTACATAAAGAACTTTTTTTTATTTAACTTAAGAGAAACATACTTACAACAAAATTTATGAGGTCACTTCAATAAGTTCAAGCGGGTGTTTCCATGCCAATATCAAAGTTTAGGAGAGGATATTTTTCAATTTAGAATTATTTGTCAATACATCAATAATTAGGAGGGAAGTAACATTTGAAAGTTGAAGGGTTGAATTAATATTATAGAGAAAGTGTAAAGGGGGGCTTTTGCATTTTTTTTTCTCTTATAATAATAGTAATAATAATAATAATAATATGTATACTTCTACAGCATTTACTAAATATATTGCATACGTTAACATATATAATATATAGGGTGAATAGCAAGTTTAGTGCTTTAAATTTAACATAAAAATCCAATTTGGTATATAAAGTGGTCAATATAATACCCATCAAATTTTGATGGCTACTTTTACTCTTTCCCTAACCTCATTTGACATGATTGTTAACATAGGAGGGACAGTTTATTATTGAATCTTTACTAGCTTCCGTAATGTCATCTAACATTAACAAATTGTCTCATCTACACCAATAAACTGTATAAACTGGATTAGGTGAGGTAGTAGAATAACCACAAAAGTTTTATTGGTATTAAATTAATCACTTCAAAATTCTGGTAACAAATTAAATTCTTATAAAATGTTCGAGTATCAAATTTGTCATTTTTCTTAATATATATTTATATATAAATATATGATTGATACCTTTGATTAGGTGACAAGGATATAGTCGAGATGATTTAAAAAGATTTTGTTTGGCATGTTAAGAATCATCAAATGGTCGTGCATTTGGCTTAAGGTATTAGAATACCTACAACAATATGTTTGTATGTGTAACGCTCTAACCTAATGGCATTACAACCTGCCATATGTTCTTAACATAGAGGGATATGCTAAGGCTATGAAATACTAATCCACAAATAATCAAAGCATTTATCTCCAATACTCACATATAAAGGATATCTATTTAAATCATCTCATAGACATAAAACTCCTGAATGATCTTGTTGGCATAAACCAAAGCTAACTTTAAAAAGAACTTAAAACATAAAAGGAAAATCTCCTAAAACATTTTTAAATTCATAAAACATGTAAATTTCATAAAATCTTCAGCTTAGTCTAATTCTAATCCATCTAAACATCAACAAGAAAGTCTGATCCACTATCATCTTCCCTGTAATCCACAAAAACATCAAATCTAGATAAGTCATAATATACTTGATCTTCACCTGTTCCTAAAAAAGATTTAAAAAAAAAGAGTGAAATCGCCTAGTACGCCACACCACATACACAGGCACATGAACATACATCATGCATAATCACATACGACCTATTCTAACGAAACATACATAGATTATTACCTTTTTTATTAGACAGCAAACAACACAATTTAGAACCATCTGCAGTCTAGTTTTAAACCTGGAGTTACTCGTGACTCTATAAAAACAAGCAATATAGAAAATAGGTAATATATGTAATATATGGATGTTTGGTACTCACAACACACCCAATACCATCGTTGCACAATTCTAAACTACCAAAATCATTTCTATGTGCAACTCTACTAGGAACAACGACACACACATCATCAAGATGCCAGCATTAGTATCACAGTCTGTCTGATCTTTACCAACAACAGCCAATAACAAACAACAAGCAAAATACAATTAAAAGCCAAATATAATTAGATCAATTTAACAATTCTAATTCTACAAGCACATCAAACAAGTAAGGAATGGTCGTACCTGAATCAATTTCAAGGAACCGAACTCTAAATCACTATAACTTTGATCACACAAAAAAATTTATTTCAATACATATATTTCATAAAGAAAATCTAATCCAAACATCACGTAAAACCCTAATCCCAAAATAATCATAATTCCACACCTTTCTCTTTGATTTAAATACAGAAATTCTCCAAAAATATAGATCTTCTAAACAAGCTTTCCAAACCCTAGAATTCTATTTAATACTAATCAGACCAAAAATCAATAAAAATCATCTCTATAATATTATAAGAGTTAAGAATATACCAAATCATCTCTCTAATATCATAAGAGTTAAGAATATACCAACTTACCTATAATTTGATCCTTAATCCTTCTTGATCACCCAAAAATCCAAATCTTCAAACAAACTAGGGTTTTTGTTCAATTGCTCCTTTAAAACCAATAGAAAACCCTAAGGAATATGATAGATCTTTGAAATCCTAAAGAAAAGATAATTATCTAATTACCTGATCTGGACTTCTGAATCTCCTTAGACGCTATGATCACTCAAAGAGAGGATTTCTAGGTTTTATGAGTGTTTTTGGAATGAGACAATAGGATAAATTATAAAGAAATCGTGAAAACCCTTCATTTTCCACACAGTTTTACAACGTACACTGGCAGCGTAACTCGAATGTCGGCGATATAAGTGATAACGCTGGTAGTCAGTTCGTCTCGAGACATGTTCTTCTTTACACATACACTAGCAATGTACATACCAAAGCTAGCAGTGTACATATATATGCTGGCGACGTACTCAATTTGGATTAAAATTTTCCAAACTCAATGCTGGTTCAATGCTACCGAAGCCATAGAACATATGCCAGTAGTGCTGACTTCTACGCTGACAACATACTGGCCGGTGTATAGCTGTGAAATTCCATGCTTCATCATGTCTCTTTCATGTGATCAAAAAATGAATATACTTTAGATTTTGACTAAATGATCCTCTTATTTTATATCAATTGACACTTTTTCCCTTCTTTAAAACTTATTTATCTGTATATTAAAGTATGTATATATGTATGTATGTATGTATGTAGGTATGTATGTATTTTAGGAAGTTGTGAGCTACTTCAAGTCTTAGAACTCTAAAATTGTCATGTGTACCATTCCTCCAATAATAACCTATATTTGATGAGAAACAATTCAATGGATATTATACACTATGTGGCGTGTAAAAACCAATAAATTTTTAATATATATGTATAACATGTGCAAATCTTGAGTGACAATTGCTTTGCTAATTATCATTTCCTCTATTATACACATTGTATTTACATCATTTGTCTACATGGCATGTAATATCTAATTATTATTTTTTTCCACATTTAATACATTAGATATAGATTGTATGAGATTCTTTTTCTTTTATTCCCACCATGGTATATGATATGTTTGAATGTACTTATAGTGATTTTGTTGTAGGCAATAAGCTCACTAGCGTAGGACCTTATTCTTTTCAGTATATTAGAGAATAAATTGTTTCAAGATATGTCCTCTAATATGAAATGGTATCTGTAAACCCTAGATTTTTCATACACATAGAAATAGATGAAAATATAAAATAGAAAATAGAATGATAATATAATCCTCAATCAAGACCTTAGAATTAAACCAAAAGTAGAAATGAGCTTGTATATAATTTCAAACCCTAAAAAAAAGTTATCTAGATAGTATTTAAGATTACTAATAAGATTTCATAGTAGGTATCAAAAACTCAAGATAAAGAAATAACCTAACTAAGATTTCAAATTTACTAAAAAGTAGATATTCGATAATGCTTATAGTTAGAAAACAATAATTTATAGATGAACCGTTAGGATTATGAATACACAATAAATATATAAACAGATGTATAACTAATAATCTAGACTCCAAATAAATATTTGGATCACACTATTATTCTAGTTAGTAAATTCTTAAGCTATTGGAGCCTAAAACAAAAATTGACCTATTAAGCTTATAAAACCCTAATCATGGGAGATAAAATTCTAAAAATAATTCATCGTGTAAACTTTAAACCCAAAGTTGAACTTAATAACAATCTAGAAGATTTGTAGAACTCTATATAAATTTTTGAAGTTAAAATTCTTGAATAATTATCATATTTATACCAGAATAGCTTGATAAACTATCGTATAACTAAGATAATTACATAACTTAATGATATTATAACAATTTCTCCAGCTAATGAAGCAAATTTTTGGTGCAAGTTGTACTCAAATTGTGGCTGGGATTCTCTTAAACCTTGCACAGCAGAAGTATGAGACAAATAGGTCAAGACAAGATAACAAAAGTCAATAAAAAATATTGCTTGACCAATGAGAATGTCCTAAATCCACACCTTAATTAATGCATTTGAACTCTAGCAAATTAAGAGTACATTTGGTGGGAAAGATTTCATCATCTGTACCAGTTGCAGTTGCAATCTTCCTTCCCTCTATATAAGCAACTACTAAGCTCTTAATGAACATAAAAACAAGACACTAACTCACAATCGAACCATAGTTGGAATTCTCTCAATTTCGTGCTTCCAAACAGCACACAAAACACCCACACCATTCCAAGAACAACACAACAAAACTCCATTAAAATCTTAGCTTGAAACTCGGATTAAGGAGAAGTAAGGTAAGACAAATTCCTTTTAAGTTGTTTTAAGTATTGAACTTTAATCTAATAACATTTCCAATAATTTAGGATTGGAACTAACTTTGGATCTAAGCTCAAAAAACATTCATATTAGCTCCAACAAGGTAAAATTCGAAAACCCTAGTTGTACTTTTTCAAATTAAAAAATTTAAGATCACATACATGTAGATGCATTACAAGTTGATATGTGTATATATATATATATATAATTTTTTAGGGACAATACTCAACAATACTTTATCAAAACCATTTATTGTTAGACATCAACCTAAGGATCGGGCATACAATAAATAAACAGAGAAGATAAACATATGAAAGATAATAAAGCAATAGTTTGTTGAATATATATTACAAAAGATCGGAATTACAACAAAATATAACTTAAACAAAAAAGGAAGTACATTAAATATTAAAACATTTTGAAAGTTACCACAAAACAGAAGCATATGAATGGTTCTGATCAATTTTTTGGGGACTTTTACAAGAGTAGAGAGATATTGGTGAGAGGGGTTGGATGTTGGAGAATGCTGAAGTGTTTGTGAGAGTGTTTGATCTATATCTTGTTTCGTGTCCCAAAATTATGGAAGAGTTATCCTTATATAGAAGGGAGAACAAGGGTTGTACTATTATGAACAATACCATTATGGCCGACAGTCTACTGTGGTGAATAGTAGAGTCACGGGTTGTACTGAAAATGGTACCATTATGGCCGACAGTCTACTGTGGTGAATAGTAGAGAGTCACGGGTTGTACTGAAAACAGTACCATTGTGGCAGACAATTCACTGTAGTGAACAGTGAAAGTCAGGAATCCTAAGAATTACTGTGTCACCTTTCGATGGGTTTTACCCAGGTGAAGTCTCTAGTGATTCTCGTGATACATTGCTGGTGTACGTGTTTTGTACATCTGATTTTAATAGGTATATACATGTCATATACTCTACTTTATTACATTGATTTAGAAGGTATATACATTTCGTATACTCTTCTGGTAAAGACTTATCCTATGGAGATGTTAAGTCTATCCCATAACAATCATCTTCATTTGTGTTTCCGCTGTGGTTTGAACCTTCATCAGTTGTAGACCCAATGGTTGATTCATTAATGCTTGCCAAGGCCATTTCCAGAAGTTTCTTCATCTGATCCTATGTCTTGGCTTGTGATATTGTGGACATCAAGAATCCCTTGTCATGGAAAAACGAAGTCTGTTGTGAAACCATTGTTGAGACATTCATTGAATGGCTATTAATCCATTTGCGTATAGCAATCTCTTCAACTTTGTCTCATAATTTGAAATTATCCCACCATTTGACCTTGTATCTCTTGGTGAAGATAGTTTCTGTTTTACTGGCCTAAATTCATAGAACCAGGTCATTACCTAAGAAACACTAATGTGCATGAAATATAACATTTCTTTTTTAAAAGATGTTTCATATGGTTTCAAAACATAAGTTTTTAGAAAGGTGTTGAATCCTTTCTATGCATTTTGATGGACGATCTCACTAATGGCTCCAAATTCTTTCCACCTGTGTGCAAACCAGTAGGGGAGGTTTTGAGATGAACATTTTTCAAAAAATATGAGCCATGTATGTGATTGTGATTCATTTGAACGAAGAAAGGTATTCCACCATGCTTGCTTATAATCATAATAACTAAATTGCATGCGGGGGTTAGGTTGACCATTCATCACTGAGACCTGAAATTTAATTGGTTCATAAGGTTGGCCATATGTGGATATCCATTGACTAAAGTTGAAGACTTTGTGAATTCGTGCTGTTGAGTAGAGAACTACTCCATTTTGTTGAAAATGATTAAAAGAGACTGATTTAGTTTCAGTTAAGATTTTCTCATAAAATTCCATATTCTTGTAGAAATCATATGGAACTTAATTTAATTTGTTAGAAAATATTTTTCTGGCAAATGTAATTGGATCATTTTCAAAAACATCTTTTTTTTGTTGTGATGATATTTTTGAAAATTTCCTTGATGAAAATTTTTATTTTTAAACATTTTTCTGAGAGACAATTCCTTTACTGGAGGAAGAAGTCACCTCAGTCATTGAAACATTTTCGTGTGACTATTTCTGATTAGAGGTTTCGCATCCTCTAAAATTGGAATTTCTTCCTGTATGTGTGATTTTTTCTTGGTTAGAGGTTCCACTTCCTTTATCATTGGAATTTCTTCCTGTATACCATCTTTTACCACTAAGGCCATTGATGGTGATGGTGTATGGTGTGCCTCTGGGACCATTACGGTGTTGGACTGACTCAATGCCATTACTAGTGCATTGATTAGGTCCTGAGTTATGACATTTGAAATATCTGGTTGGAGACCAGATTTATTGGATGACTGGCTAGTCATTTGTGATGGTTTCTCATTAATCCTCAAAGGAGGATTTGGAACATTTTGGATATTGGAGGCTGTGGCCTAAAGCCATGACTTGACATTGGTTAGTCCCTTCTTTGGGACTTCCTTCTGTTTTCCTTTCTCTTTCTTGGGAGGCATTTCCTTGAATTCACGACTAAGGAAATCAGGAAGGGCATTTGATGAGCCTTTGATGTGTTCAATTTCAAAATCAAAACAAGATAAAATTAATTGCCATCTGGCAAAAATTCTGTTTTGAAGTTAAATTTTTTACATCATTTTAAAACATTTTTGGTGATTTACAATCAACTCTTAAAAGAAATTTTTTATTTAACAAATCTTCTTGAAATTTAGAAATTGTTAAAACTATAGCCAAAATTTTTTTTATTGTGGAATAGTTCAATTGACATTCGTTCTAGTGTTTAAAAACAAATTGAACTATGCATTCTTTATTTTCCATTTTATGTTTAAGGATTCCTCCATAACCTATATTAGAAGCATCAGTCTCTACTATTTTTGGTAGGGATGGATCTACAATATGAAGGCAAGGGATTTCCTTAATCTTGTTTTTTATTGTCTTTACAACATTGTATGTTGCCCAGACCATTGAGGTATTTTCTTTAACTATTGTAATGCTTTTCATATTACACTAAGGTTTGGGAAAAAATCTGCAACATAATTAAGCTTCTTAAGAACCTTTGAAATTGGTTTTTATCCTTAATTTCATTGGGAAATTTTGAGGTGAACTCTATTGACCTTTGTATGGGCAATATAGTTCCATTATGGATGTTGAATCCCAAAAATCTAATTTTCGTTTGAAAATGAGATATTTTTGTTGGGAAACAACAAGACCATTTTTCATAGCAACATTCATAAATAATTTTACATGTTTGAAGTGTTGATTTATATTAGGAGAGAAGATCAAAACATCATCTATGTAAACTATTATGAAGTTGGAGAATTAATTGAATATGTCATTCATAATTCTCTGGAATTTAGAGGAGGCATTTTTTAATCCGAAAGGCATTACATTCCACTCATATTGGCCAAAAGGGACAATAAATGCAGTTTTGTACTTATCAGATTCTTTGATTTGAATCTGCCAAAATCCAGACTTCATGTTGAATTTTTAGAAGATTTTTGCATTGTAAAGATGGTTCAGTAGATCCCTTTTATTAGGTATTGGATACCTAATCCATTTGAGTGTCGTATTGAGAGGTTTGTAATTGATCACCAGCCTGGGTGTTCCTCTCTCAATTTCAGCATTTTTATTAACATAAAAAGTTGAGCAACTCCAAGGAGATTTACTTTTTCTTATTAATGATTTTTGCAATAAATCATTAATTTCATTTTTACAATGCTCCAGGACTTCTTTGTTCATTTGAGTTGGTCTGGCCTTAGCCGAAATATTCCTTCCATGAAAATCATTTTCATAAGGCAGCTTAATAATATGGCATTTTCTATCTCAGAAAGCATTAGGTAAAGAAGAACATATGGTTTTTACAATTTCATTTTGTAATTTAGAAATTCCTTCTTTCAAGGATTTATTTGAAAGTTGGTCTTCTATTTTACAAAACATTAAATCATCTTGTAAAAGCTCTAAATGTTTTTCTTTATTTTTTATAAGATAATTTAATTATGAGATTTATTTTCTTTTTAATTCATTTACCATTTTTGTTTTAGGCTCTGAAACAAAATTGAAGACAAGTTTCTTCTTTAAATATTTTGTTTCAACACCTTCATTGTTGACAATGAATGGTTATATGAGGGTAATAAAGAGTTCCTAAAATCACATTTTGCTTAAGATTCTTGACAAGAATGAAAGCTGATTTATAGGAGACTTTATCTTTTATTATCTTTACCTCCGATATTTTGAATTCAATATGCAGCTTGTTACCTGATGCAGATTTAAGAGATTGGGTTATTTTTTCAAAATATTTTGTAGGAAATAACCCTTCTCTCAAGCAATTCAAATATGCTCCAGTATCAAATAAAGCAGTTGTTTTCAAAATAAATTCATTGTTATTCTTAGTTTAATGTTGATTAGCCATTTTCTTGTAGTTACTCTACAAGGTGTAATAGATAATCTTCATTAATTTTAGAAGATCTATTTTAGGATTTTCCTCATTATCAACTCAGATTCTTCTTGTTTTAAAACCAATTTGTTTTTATTCAAGAAAATCTCTTTGCAAGTCTGATTGCATCTTTTTCAAATTTTTTATTTCTTCTTGCTAAATTTTGATTTCAGAATGAAGATCATTGATAGAAATTGATTCCTTTTTCATTGGTCCTTTTTTAAGGATTTCATTAAGATTATAGGGAAGTTTTGCTACAAAAGTACTTCTTTTCTCTATATTCTTAATGCATTTTTGTTTTTCTTCTTTAGAGATTTGTTCTAATTTAAGAAGATTTCTTCTTCTTCTTTAATTAGAACATAAATTTCTTCAGAGGAACTTGAATCAATATCATTGACTTGACTTCCTTCAATTTCATCATTAGAGGATGATTTTGAATCTGAAGACGGTAGAAAATCATTTTCTGTAAATATTTGCATGTTTTTCTCCATAGTTTCTTCGTCAAGATTTAATTCATTGATTTTGGTATTGATCTTACAGTGGTTAGCTGTATGACCAATTTTACCACATTTAAAACATTTTATTTTTTTATAAGACTTTCCCTTATATTTTTTACAAGGTTTGGTCTTCTCTTTCTTCTAATATTTCTTCCTAAAAAATTTTTGGAATTCTTTTTTAATTTCCTTTTAGGTTTCTTATGAGAAGTGCAATATGAACATTTAGATTTCTTCTTTTGTTGTTCAAAAGAAGGATCATATTGGGCACAGAAATCACCAAGACTTTAGTGTTTTTGTCTCTGTTCACTTTTCATTTGTTTTTGTAGCCTTATGTTTGTGTAAAGATTGGTTCCAATCTTGTTAACATAGGAGGCTAGTTCTCCATAAGAAAGTGAATCATATGGTATTTTGCCATTGTGATCTTCTCTGATTTTGTTTCTAACTTGTTCACCTATTAGATTAGGTAAACCAGCTAAAAATTTTCTTTCCAAAAGGATTGGTTACAATCATTTCTAAGAAAACTCTTTGGAAGAAACATCCTTATATGGAGAAATTCTCCTAATGATTTACATTTCATATTTGACAACAATTCTAGTGACCTATCTTGAAGTGAGATGGTCCCTATGAAATGTTGACTGATGGAGTAGTTAGAGAATGAACCATATGTTGTATGGTTTATTCTCTTCATCCAAGATTTCAGATCCTGCTTCATCTACTTTGTATGAAGTAAGAATGAAATCTCTTTGTTCTTCATTGAGATAATTATCCCACCAGCCTTTAATTGTCCAGTAAAACGAAAATTATCATTAAGGCTATTTGATGATCATCTAATGAATCATTGGTCTTATTGGTGTTTGAAAACATTATCATTTGGTTGAGAACATTTAATATTCTCTGTTCTGAGGCTCATCTATGTTCCATTCATAGGTAGATCCTGCAGAATATTTATTTTGATAATTGTTTTCATCATTTTCTTCCAATAAGAGATCAAGGGTTGCTCTCTGATAATAGAGTTTATGGGTTCTTTCCAAGAAATTCTATTGATAATATTGTTTGAAGATTTATTGATCTTTAGATCAGCTAAATCTTCCATTATTGAAGATTTTCGAAAACTGTTGTTTCAGAAAGAACATTTAAATTTTCTGTGGGAGTATCATTGATAATAAGTCCTTTAACTTATTAGATTAGATGAAGTGTCTCCCTATTTTTAAAGCTTTTAAAAATTCCTTAGAAGGATTCTTAGGAACTTCAAAAGGTTTGATTAAAGGTGCCTTAAATTTCTTATCTTCTAAAGCTTTAGAAATTCTTTAGAAGGAGTTTTTAGGCATCTTAATCTCATTGTGGTCATTGTCCAGAATAACTTCGATTCTATCCAACTGTTTACCAATTGTGTAAATGTTGGTTAGTGAAGTTATTTGTTCAATTATTTTTCTAA
Organism: Combretum micranthum; assembly: GCA_024138025.1. Classification (NCBI taxonomy): domain Eukaryota; kingdom Viridiplantae; phylum Streptophyta; class Magnoliopsida; order Myrtales; family Combretaceae; genus Combretum; species Combretum micranthum. The sequence goes on from JAMXBD010001394.1 coordinate 216,949, forward strand.
CTCCAGTTTCTTCATTTTCTGAATCTTTGAAGGGTGCCAGAGTTATTTCATTGTTCTTATAAACCTATTTTAATTTGGTTAAAAGGATGGTTAGATTGTATTATCTGACCTTCTCCTATTTGCCATTTAAAACAGTGGTTTATAACATTAATTTGTTTTGGTGCCAAATAATATTCTTGAACCAATCAAAGAATAATATTTGGTATCCATTATCAAACATGAATTATAATATTCATCTTTGATTTCATTCTTGTAATTAGAAAAGGTTTTGAAATACCAATTTCTAATCTTTTCATTTTTGGTTGATCCAAACTCTTATTTAGAAATCCTATAGGTTCGAAAGGTTTTTCTAAAGTATTGAGTTCTGGATCTCCTATTTCCGAAGCAGTGGTTCTTCGTAAATAGGTTCATTGGGTTGTTGGTAAACCATTCTTGGTAGACCAATTTGCTCATTCACTAATCCTTTTAAAGAAGGATTAGGAATTGTGGAAGATTTACCTGTGGGGGTAAATCTTGTGGAGGTGGAGGAATGATAACTGTGAAGAGGTAGATCTAAAGATCTTCTGGAAGTAGAAAGACATAGATCTAATTTCCACATTATTCCTTGGAAGATCCAAAGATCTTCTAGAGAATTGAATGGTTACCTTTCCTTCCTGATGTTGTATAATTCTAGAAGGTTCAGCATTATATACAATTCTTTCTGGAAGTGGATTGTCAACTTTCCATTGTTTAGGCAAATTAATTTGACTCCATTGAATTAATCTGGGAATAGAAACATTAGCTTTTGAAAGATCCGTTTGGATTAATAAGGTTTGACCTCTCCTGTCTACCTTAAAAGCCTTAGATCCAAAAGCTGTTTTCATTAATTTGTAATATACTCTGTATATTGCAACCATTGGAAGGGATCCTTCCATCATTTTATAATTGTGTGTCTTTATCTGCAAGATTAAAGATTTCGTTATGGTTTTGTCCCTGAGTCCTATTGTGACATTAGGGTGACAATCAAATTGAATTGGACCATTGCTTAGGCTAGTTTCGATTGCAGCATGAATTGATCGTTCATACTCCAGTTCTCTAGAGTCTCTAAGCACCATTAAGACTGAGGTGTCTAATACTAATTTAGTAAGAGGTTTGGCTCCTACTTGGATTAAACCTATATGAATATAGTTCCAGTCTTTAGCATATTTTGTAATTGAATTCTTATTAAGAATTTCCATTGATGTTAAGCCATCAGAGATTGGAACATCATTTTCCTCAGTAGCTATGACATAGTCATTTTTTGAAAAAAATTTCCATTTTTTCATTTGATAAATTTCATTGTAAGACAACTTTGGAATGTTCCAATTGTCTATGGCTTCATCAAAATCCTTCATATGGATTTCATCTCTATTTAACATATTATCTTCTAACCCTTGCTCCGAGGGAGCAAAGCTAGAAGAAGACATTGTTCTTCTTAATAAATTATTCATAATTTTGTTAGACTACTTTATCTAACCTTATAATCCATTATCACAGGACTACTTTATCCCATATTGTGACTTCCAATTTATGACATTCTCACTACCTCTTTTTGGGATTTATGCCAGGCCTCAGTAGGCTTGTCACCTTCTAGGATCCCAAATGAAAAGTATATAAGTTTAGATCACCACCTATAGTAATTGTCTAGCACAAAATTATTAAATAATTTAATAAAAGATCATATGCCTACTCCCGGGCTCTGATACCATCAACCATAGAAACACTTAGAAATGATTTGGAAATGAATATAACGTAGAAATTTGAAGAAATATGAACTGTTTCATCAGAGAAGATGATGAACAGTGTCAACACTGTTCCTACGCCGGTAGTGTAGACGTTGAATGCCGACGGCTTACGAGGGTAGGCCGGCGATGTTGAGACGACTTACACTATAACAGAAGCTACGTAAAATTTATTTTTACGTAAAATGAATGAACGCCGGCTAACTGGAGTTATACGCCAGTAGCGTATAGTCCGGCACACGTGGGAAAGCTAGCGGCTTACAAGCCAGTGCAACTTGATACGAAATAAAATGTAAACTTAAGAACACCGGCATCTAGGTATCAACGCCGGCGACGTAGGAGCCGGCGTACAAACATGTTTCTCTTATATAAAGTCTATATTACACGGACAGAATAATAATAATAATAATAATAATAATAATAATAATAATAATAATAAGATACATATGTATATCAATACAGAATTACTAAGAAATAAAATGAATACAAATACTTAGAATAATAGTATGTATAATATTTGATAATTTCTAAAACCCTAGAAATTGTAAGGAAATATTAAGTATTATTAGCAACTATAATTATCAAATATTTTTTTTATATAGATAAATAGGTAAGAATAGAAATTAAAACGAGTTAAATTTATGAATAATGTGACTTCTAAAAATGACAAAATAATTGTATGAAGTAGATTAAAAGAAACACAACGATATAAACAATAATAAACGAATATGAGTTACTATAATGAGTCGAGTAGAGAATAACATAAAAATAGTAATAATAACTATAAAATATAACCTTGTTAATTATTAATTTTTCTAATACCAGATAAATGTATAAATATCAAGTAAGACTAAGACAAGCTACATGAAAATAAAGATTAATTGATAATTGTTATCATAAGACCATTAAAGGACCAAAATAAGTAATAGAAATTGAGCCAAATATCAATTTAAGACACTAGACACTAGACATATATAGGAGTTTAGTTATATAATCTATGTTATATTGATGAATATTTTATTCATCTCAATAGGTGACTTTGATACCATAGAGGACCTTCTGGCAGATTACTACAACTAGTCACTATGAGCAGGTGAGTAATTCAGTCATATTATACTGTTTGTGCTTGTAATTAGCTGAATATATAATGTAAAGATAATAATATGAATGTTTTGATGGAAAGGTGTTGTGACCTGATTATATGACTGCTAATCTACCATTACAAAAGTGATAATACGATGGTATGATGATGTGAAGTAATATGATGATTATTGTGTATAATGTATGATCACCATGAAATTGAATAAGAACTATTGACTTATTAAAATAACCTAGTCATGCATTGCACGTACTACATTATTGTATATATAAACGAGTGACAGCCTGCTACGTATTAATATTTTTATTCTTTGTTAATGCTTGGTTTTTTTAAAGTGTTAGTTCTTCCAAGGTTTTCTTTATTCCATTGGTTTTATGAGAACTAAGTGGCAATGAAGAACACCGCCCGTAGTATTGCTTTGAAATGATTAATACAGAGGGAGTTTCTAAGGATGGATACAAGAAATGGTCAGTTAAATTAGTTATTAAATTTAAAGTGATAACCCTAAGACGATGAATCGTTGATTTTCTTGTAAACTTAGTCTCTCCTGGGCAGGTGGGTCATAAAGTAAATGTTCTTCAACCCTAAAAAGAGGGCGTAAATCTTTTTTCTGTTTGGATTCTAGATCATCTAAGCTTGTATTTAAACATATGTTTGAGTGATTGAATGACATATGATTTGTTAATAACTTGCTTGATGTGTAATATGTCTGGTTATTCACTGAGCCATGGTTTCGCTCATACTCTAACAGTCTTTTCAGGTTTACACTTCGACCTTGATTAGTTACTTCTAGAAATATGGCTCCAGTAAGGGCTTAAGAGCTGGAAACCTATGGTTCTATTTGGGATTAATGGTTTATATTTTCCTAGAATAGATTAACTAGTAGTATTTTATCAGTTATATAGAGAATCACAAAAAGATTACTTGGTTCGTAATAAATTATGATACTTTATGATTAAGATGGCAGTTATTTACTAATTTATTTCTTACATGTATTTATCATTTCTTATCGAATCAACTAAAAGATCCTGTTATTTTGGAAAACATGTCACTCTCCGAAAGTAATCTAGTGATGGTATTCAGGTGTGACTTGTCTACTTCTACTAGAATGCCCTCGGGGCGTGACAGTATCAACACTGATTTAACAAATAAGTGGAGTTGCAATAGTTTAAGTCATTGGGCACCTTAATTGTTTTACACTTACCAAGCTGTAACTATTACAAATTGAAAAAAAGAAAAAGAAAAATAGTTAATAAAGTTGGAAATGTAAAAGTTAGAGGCATGTTGTGATCATGTCAAGTTTACTTTTCCTTTTACAATCATTTGCTTTCATTCTTATTTGAAAAAAAATAAATAATACTAGAGAGTGTGATGACATGTTTATTGCTTAGCGGTTTCTAAATAAGAGTTTTATCTTCCACATTTTCACCATATTGAGAGAAATGCAAAGAACTATCAACAAGAGTTCAAGAGAAAGTTTTCCTTGGTAAATTTATATATTCCTTCTTCCATACTTTTTATAAAGAAGGAAAAAATTATTTCTTTTCCCCTTTAACTTATTTTCCCATATTTAAGTAATGTATTTCATACTCATTGTTGCACAAATGGATATAGAGATGTAAGCATACTAGGTTATACAAAGTGTGCAACTCGACCAAAAAAAATCTAAAAATATACAAGGATACAAAAATAGTAATATTATGTAGAGACAAAAAAAGGACCATAGGTTTTTTTTTTTTCCAATAAGCTTGTGATGGTGAAGAAATATTGAGTCTTTAGTAAAACCACTTTTTCTCTTGTGTTATTTGTTTGCATCGGAGTTTTCAATAAGATCAAAAGAAGTGAACTTTGAATATCATAAGTCGATTTTGATAGTACATGTAAATGATTCACATAATAATCATAAGTAATTAAAGGTATTTAAATAGCTTAAAATCAATTCAAGTCCAATTAAGGCTCAAACAGTCAAATCTTTTGTTTCATTGTGGATTTTGTGTTCCTATAGAAAGAATAAGTGAAGTTTCTAGAATTTTTGTTGTCTGATAGTCTATATTGAGCTAGTGAATATATGAGATCATCTAGTTGTTGCTGCCATGCCCTAAATGGGGTCTAGAGTATCAACTATTCCATCATGTATAACACTCAAGTATTACACACAAAGGCTACAATTAACTAGATGAGTTTCTAATAAATTTTAGATAAAGAAATCCTTGCTTAAGTTCCTATATAACAATAAATAATCTCTTAGTGATACATTGGAAACCTAACAATATAGATATTATACACTCCAAAAAATAAATAACAATACAATATCCAATGTATCTAAACATCTAAATCATTAGTCTCTAACCAACACTCAACCCACAGACCATGTGACCATAGCATCTAGATCAAATCATCTTCATAACCTAAAGGAAAAAAAAAAAGAAAGAAAAGGAATGAGCCGAAGCATAGTACAAAAAAAATATAAGTACATACGATATAATCACACACTTATTCTAATGCAAATAAAACAACCAACAATTTGGATCATTAATTTAGTGTACCAAAATAATAGTGGCGCATTCACACTCTGACAAACACATTGTGGGAATCTGGGAGTTTCATGTAGTAGCAACTATTCTAGGGTTGGTATTGGCAACCTAAGTACCTATATTCCCTAGAAGACATTCTAAGTAGCTTCGTCTAGAGGTTGCAATCATTACACATCTCTTCCTATCACAATTCGTAATTTAATGCAACTTAATCAGTATCCATAGTTGTAAGTCACACTATATTACTTCTCTTCGATCTGAATAGATGTAATCTAAATACCATTCACTCTATCAACTACTTGCCAAGCGACTAATGGTGGTCTAGTCATCTAACTATTGTGCTAGTATCACTATGCAAGGTTGTCACTCCCCATACTAGATTAAACAATAGAAAGCACACTTAAATAATTAATTAGGTTGTTTTTAAGTATTAATTCATTTTAAAATGTCCATCTTAACAAGCAACATGCAAGTCACTACATACCAAGAACTCGATATAGAATATGCTTGTTTACTGAAGAATACCGATGTCACAAGAATATAGAGTTAGAGAAAGAAAGATAAAACTCTTATTAATTTTCTATTTTAATTTAATTATCCAAGTTATTTAAGATTAACCGATTAATTATCCTTCAATTACTCTAATGATCCTTACACCATTTAAGGTACATTACATTAGAAGGTATCAATGTTTATGAATAAGTTCATTTAAGATATTAACATTTCGAGTAGTTCAAAAGAGGAATCAACATTTCACAAAGTGAATCAAATGATGTATCAATATTTTGCAAAGTTTATTTAAGATATCAATATTTAGATTAGCTTTCAATTAAGTTTTTGATAAGATCATATTACATGCAACTTTTTGATGTTCAAATAGCTAGAATGGGTACTTGTTTTGGTTAAAATTCATGTTTCAGGTCTAATTTGGACAAAAGAACCAAAACAAGAAATTTTGAAATGGAAATAGGAAAATTTCAGGGGGTACGCTAACTTTTTTGATGTCCAAGCTACCGGCATACGGCAAGCCTTCATCATCAACAGAATGAAAATCCTTAAGGCTACCTCTACACCGTCGGCCTTGAGGCGATGTAGACTGAGAGAAGATAAACAAACTGGCTCAACACTGCCAGTGTAGAAGAAGAAGAAGCCAGCTTCTGCAAATTTCATTCAACACTGGCTTTCTGGGAATCAAAGCCACCAGCATTGAGATGACTTACAAGATCAAAATGTTTGCACTACTCAAAGCCGTTGCATACACTGCCGGCTTGACAAGCCTTGATTCAATTAAACATACACCGTCTAAAAGCCGCCGGCGTAGAAGGTGAACAAGCCAGTGTAGATTGAAGGCCGGCAGCTCAGAGCTCAAGGGTTGCTAGTGTAGAAGGAGTTACAATGTACACCGGACTCTAACCTGCCAGCATTGAGGCAGTGTAGATCGAAGTTCAGGAGGCACAAGTAGATACCACATGCTTGGTTACAAAATGAACGGTCAACTTTGATGGATTGTCTAAGCCGACATGAAAGCCACCGGCTTTGGGACGGCTTTCCTTATAAAAAAGCCCAACCTTTCATTTTTGACTATATATGCAGGCTAGATCTATATTTAAGCTGCCGGTGTACAAGTGGCCTACATTTGTAACTGAAGTTAAGAGCTACCAGTACACTGCCTGTGTATTGAAGACAAAGACTTTACGCCGCCTGTAAGCTACTGGCGTAGGAACTGTGACTGCCGGCGTACAAGTTGAAACTATACTTTTTTCATTAATGCTTCTCACGAAATTTTTCCTATATAAAGGGGATTTCCCTCCTCTAATTCCAGAAGTGAAGAAAAATAGAAAAACAATTCAGTATACGTTCAATAGATCAATAGCTTTAGCATTTCGTAGAGATTTGTGAGAGATTTGAGCTTTCAAGAATTTGTAATTGAAGATGTGATATTTGAATTGGTGATATCTGATCTCTCTTTTCTTATGCAATTCATTTATCTGATTTCTTTGTTCATAATGATATCAATTGCATATTCTTATTTGATTATTGAATCATTTTTCATGAGTAGCTAAACTTTTCCTTGTGGGAAGTGATGAAATCCTAATATTACTAAAATGATTTTTGAATTTATATTATAGGATTGTTAAAATTATGGAATATTAGTATTGAATCCTGATTATCTATTTTATTTCTGTTTGAAATTGAATTGATGAGAATTCTGATAATTTAGAAAAAGAATTAAGGTTTATAGGAATTCATGAATTAAGATTAAACAACAATTGAGGAAGCGGCAGAGTTTAATCTGATTTAAAAATTGTCCATGTAATTCATGCAATATTTTATGTTAATTTCTCACTAAGGAATTAGAAGAAGTTAATTTAGGATATTAGACAATTATAGAATCGGGAGGTTTATAATTGTAAATTAGATTCCATTGATAATTTATATAACGGAAGCTAATAGATTATTTTGTGGTTTACTAAAACTTGATAGTTTTAGGCTTTGGCAATTTCTTCCAAATATCCACAATTCTAATTCTTCATATAATATGACTTAAGTATAATTAGCAAAGATTAGGATAGATTCTGCTCCTTCCCACATTTATCTTATATAACATTCTCACAATCTCATTGCATTCATTGGTAATTATTAGGTTAAAATAGAATTAGTTAACTAGTTTAAACTGATACAGTTTGATTGTCTAAATATTAGTAAAAGTTAATATCATCTAGTAATTAAATTGGTCCTCGTGGGAATGATACTCGACTCACTTTTATATATTACTTGATTAAACCAGCATTGATTTAGATGGTTGAATCACATCAATTTGGAGGATATCCTAATAAGACACCAGATGAACACATTGTTGAATTCCTCCAATATTGTAATACTGTCAAACTCAATGGAGTAACAGATGAGGCCATTAGAATGTAGCTTTTCCCTTTCTCTCTTAGGGATAAAGCATTGGCTTGGTTTAATTCTCAACCACCTAAGTCCGTTACTTCATGGGCAAATTTGACTAAATTTTTGAAGAGATTTTTCCCTCCTGCCAGAACTGCTAGATTAAGGAACGAGATCACCAACTTCACAAAATTTCCTGGAAAATCATTATATGAAGCTTGGGAGAGATTTAAAGAGGTAGTTAAGAAATGCCCACATCATGGACTTCCAGATAATCTCTTGATTGAAAATTTCTACCTCAGTCTAGATGAGACTTTGAGGTCATTGGTGGATGCTACATCAGGAGAATCACTCATGGGAAAGACATATGATGAAGCTAGTGCATTAATTGAGGAGTTAGCTTCTAGTGCTCATAACTGGAGCTGCGAAATAACAAGATCAAAGACGGGATCTATTCAAGCTAGTGAATCCATGCAATAGCTCACTGCTCAAGTTTCAGCTTTAACTACACAAGTAAATAAACTTGTATCATCTAGTTCTTTAAATACTAATCAGGTTGCTACTTGTGAGTTGTGCTCAGACCACATTCAGTTTATGATTGTCCTCATGGTACTACACCATCATCAAGTGGAGAGCAACTCAATTATGTTGGAAACTTTGGAAGGGTTAATTATGGACCATATTCAAACACTTATAATCCAGAATGGCGTAATCATCCAAATCTATCTTATAGAAATGAATCAAATGTTTACCGACCACCTAGATTTCAAAAACAAGGTCCCATAAGAAATACCCAACCTCCATCTCAGCAAAATCAACTTTCAACTGAAGAGTTATTGAAGACTTTTATACAGACCACACTCAATAATCAGCATACGATTATTCAAGATCTTCAAGGAAATTCATCAACTTGCTCAGCAAATTGGTAATAGACCATCTGGTTCTTTACCGAGCAACACTGAGGAAAATCCTAAAACCATGACTGCCATAGTTTTGAGAAGTGGCAAGGAAGTTGAACCCATTGAGGAAAAAGTTGAGAAAACTGAAGTGATTCCAAGAAAAGATAAAGGAAAACAAAAGATGGATGAACCAATGCAAAAATCATCTGAGGTAAGACCTTATGTTCCACCTATTCCTTTTCCAGGAAGATTGAAGCAACAAAAATTGGATGAGCAATTTTCAAAGTTCCTGATGTTTTCAAGAAGTTGCAAATCAATATTCCATTCTTAGAAGTGATTCAAGAAGATGCCTTCCTATGCAAAATTCATCAAAGAATTGCTTACTAAAAAGAGGAAGATTGATGTGAATGAACCATGATGCTAACAGAGAATGTTCAATGATTCTGCGAAAGAATACACCTTGTCTGCCAACAAAACAAAGAGATCAAGGGAGTTTTACTGTTCCTTGCACTATAGGAGACTTTTACTTTGATAAAGTTCTTATAGATTCTGGTGCAAGTATTAATCTTACGTCTTTATCTATTTTCAGGAAATTAGGACTTGAAGAATGCAAGGAAACTCATGTTACCTTGCAACTTGCAGATAGAAGTGTCAAATACCCACGTGGTATTGTTGAAAATGTTTTGGTAAAAGTTGACAAGTTCATATTTCCAGTAGACTTTATAGTCTTGGAAATGGATGAGGATTGTGAAGTCCCAATGATTCTTGGCAGACCATTCCTTGCAACCGGTAAAGCATTAATTGATGTGGAACAAGGTAAACTCACTTTAAGGGTAGAAAATGATCAGGTAACCTTTAATGTTTATGATGCAATGAAAAATTTGATAAAGGTTCCTGTTATACTATTGATATTATTGATGAGTTTATTTCTGAGTCTGTTGAAGAGAAAGCAGGTGTAGAAACTATGGAATCTGTTAGAGATCTAGATGAATGGAGTGATGATGAGCAAGAAAGAAGTTGAGCAAGTGCCTCAAATTAAAACCAATATTATGAGGAGCTAGGCACTAGTGAAAGCAAGCCAATACCATCATTGATACAACCACCAAATCTTGAGCTTAAACCCCTTCCTACTCATTTGAAATATGCTTTTCTAGGAACTGGAAATACCTTGCCAATAATTGTTTCATCTTATTTGACAGGTGAACAAGAGCAGCAGCTACTTGGAGTTCTAAGGGAGCATAAAGAAGCAATTGGTTGGACTATTGCTGATATCAAGGGAATTAGCCCTATGATTTGCACTCACAAGATTTTGATGGAAGCTGAGTACAAACCTACAGTTCAACCACAGGAGACTTAACCCAACACTTAAAGAGGTAGTAAAAAAGGAAGTTCTGAAACTACTTGATGCAGGTATTATCTATCCTATCTCTGATAGTAAATGGGTTAATCCAATTCAAGTTGTTCCAAAGAAAGGTGATATGACTGTAGTGAAAAATGAAGAAAATGAATTGATTCCTACTCGTACTGTACTAGGGTAGAGAGCTTGCATTGATTATAGAAAGTTAAATGATGCCACCAGAAAAGATCATTTTCCCCTTCCCTTCATTGATCAAATGTTGGAAAAACTCGTAGGGCATGAATATTATTGTTTTCTAGATGGTTATTTTGGTTATAATCAAATTTCCATAGCACCTGATGACCAAGATAAAAACTTTTACTTTCCTTATGGTACTTTTGCCTTTAGGAGGATGCCCTTTGGTCTTTGCAATGCACCTGCTACGTTTCAGAGGTGTATGATGGCTATTTTTTTACATGCTTGAAAATTTTATTGAAATATTCATGGATGATTTTTTTGTTTTTGGAAAGTCTTTTGAAGCATGTTTAGTAAACTTAGCTAATATTCTTAAAAGATGCAAAGAAACAAATCTGATTTTAAATTGGGAGAAATGTCATTTCATGGTAAGAGAAGGAATTGTTTAAGTCACAAGATTTCAAAAAAAGGAATTGAAGTTGATAAAGCCAAAGTTGAGATAATAGAGAAGTTGCCACCACCCACAAATGTTAAGGGAGTCAGAAGTTTCTTAGGACATGCTGGCTTCTACAGAAGATTCATAAAAGACTTCTCTAAAATTTCTAGACCTTTGTGCAATCTTCTTGAAAAAGATTCTGTCTTCGATTTTGATGACAAATGTTTGCAGGCATTTAATTTGTTGAAGGAAAAGCTCACATCTACACCAGTAATCATTGCACCAAATTGGGAATTGTCTTTTAAACTCATGTGTGATGCCAGCGACTTTACTGTGGGAGCAGTATTGGGTTAGAGAAGAGGTAAGTTGTTTCATATTATATACTATGCTAGTCAGACTTTGAATGAGGCTCAAAGAAACTATGCCACAACTAAGAAGGAGCTTCTTGCTGTTATATTTTCTTGTGACAAGTTTAGACCTTACCTGATAGGATCTAAAGTCATAGTATATACTGATCATGCTGCTTTGAAATATTTGTTTGCTAAAGCTGATGCAAAACCTAGGCTAATTAGATGGATATTACTACTGCAAGAATTTGATCTTGAAATCAAAGATAAGAAGGGAACCGAGAATGTGATTGCTGATCATTTATCTAGACTAGAATCTGATAGTTTAGATATTCCTATCAATGAAAAGTTTCCTGATGAACAATTGCATGCAGTAGAGATCCTAAGTTTGCCTTGGTATGCTGATTATGTCAATTACTTGGTTAGCAAAATCATTCCATATGGTTTGTCTTATCAACAAAAGAAGAAGTTTTTGCATGATGTGAAAAGTTACTTTTGGGATGAACCATATTTGTTTAAGAAATGTGTTGATCAAGTAATTAGACGTTGTATGCCTGAATCTGAACAGCTTAGTATTATAGAACACTGTCATTCAAAAGAAGCAGGAGGTCATTTTGGTCTTCAAAGGACTACATATAAGGTCTTGTCATCTGGATTTTATTGGCCTAATTTGTTTCGTGATTGGAGGAAATATATATTGTCTTGTGCTCAATGTCAAAGAACTAATAACATTTCAAAGAAACATGAATTACCACAAAACAATATCTTGGTAATTGAACTTTTTGTTTGGGGAATTGACTTCATGGTTCTTTTTCCTTCATCTTTTTCAAATAAATATATACTTTTGGCAGTAGATTATGTTTCAAAATGGGTTGAAGCTGTTGCTTTACAAACAAATGATGTCGGAGTAGTTTTAAGATTTTTGAAAAAGAATATTTCTACCAGATTTGGGGTGCCTAGAGCTATCATTAGTGATGGGGGATCACATTTTTGTAACAAGCAATTTGGAAAACTTTTGTCAAAATATGGAGTTACACACAAAATTGCTACCCCATCATCCACAAACAAGTGGACAAGTTGAGGTATCCAATAGGGAGATCAAAAGAATTTTGGAAAAAACTGTTAATGCACCTAGAAAAGATTGGTCTTCAAAATTAGATGATATATTATGGGCTTATAGAACTGCTTTTAAAACCCCTATTGGAATGTCCCCATTTATGATTGTTTTTGGTAAATCATGTCATCTTCCTGTAGAACTTGAGCACAAGGCATATTGGGCCATAAAATTCTTAAATTTTGATGAAAAAGCTGTAGGCAAAAAGATTGCTTCAATTAAATCAATTGGCTAAGTGGAGGGATGAAGCTTATGAGAATGCTCGTATCTACAAGGAACGAGCAAAGAAATGGCATGATAGAAACATTATCAAGCGAGAGCTTTTGCCTGGACGAAAAGATTTACTTTATAATTCTCGTTTGAAGTTGTTTTCCAGGAAAGTTGAGATCAAGATGGTCAGGACCGTTTCAAATCACAAAATTTTTTTCCTACGGTGCAGTAGAATTGAAAACTAATGAGAATCGAACTTTCAAGGTGAATGGGCATCAGCTCAAACTGTCACACCCCGCCTCCTCAAGTAACGGCGATGTGATGCCAAGGCAGACAACCAGATCAACTGGTGAGAGGTGCTGCCTTTGGGGCAGGCAAAAGCCTCAGGTCATGGGTTCGATCTCTAGAGGCTGCAGACTGGGATCAATCCATCCTGAGGGTAACAATACCTATAGTGCCGGTGGTACCATGCGGGACATGCATTGGTTGGGGTCACCATGATGCAATGGTGGTGTTGGCCATTATCACTAAGGGCCAGTGGTGCGTTTGTCTGCCCTGGCATCACATCGCCGTCGCCTGAGGGGCGGGGTGTGACACAAACATTATTATGAAGGGAAAAACCATGATAGTGCTACTACTGCCATAAATCTTAAAGAACCATGACCAGGATTGGGAAAGTCGGACTAAGCGACTCTAAACTAAAGCGCTTTTTGGGAGGCAACCCATGTCTAATTTAAAAGTAGTATTTTTGTTTTGTTTTTGCTAATTTTTTTTTAGTATGTACAGACCAATCAAAAAGGAGAAATTGAGCTTTTAACTAACCAGAGAGATGCTTTTTTTCAAGAAAAAGAGAATGAGGAATAATTTTTGTCAAAATTGGAAATGCTTCAAGGAATTACAAGGTAGGTATTCTAATTATTTAGAGTACTAAATTTTAGAGCTTTTCTTTTCTTATGAAAAAAAAAAAAAAAAAGAAAAGAAGAAGAGGCTGGCAATTGAAAATTCAAAGCCACTTGCTTAAAGCCAGCGTATGCAATAAACCAGAACACCGGCTTCATAACATTTACGTTGCCAGTGTTGAAGGCGACGTAAAACCAAAGTTTCAAGGGTTTTTAACCCCGATCAACGCTGGCACCTGGGTTTCAAAGCTGCCTGCTTTGAAGCCGGCGTAGACCTGTACGCCGGCAGTGTACATGCGAAAGCCACCGACCATTTGCTCTTGGAATGAATTAAATTTTGATACACCGACATGTAAATCGCCGGCGTACTCGATAAAAATGCCGCCGTTTGTTCTGCAGAATCAAAATTTAGCAGGTCTCTCTCTCTCTCTCTCTTCCTCATTTCTCTCATTTTACTCTCTCTCACTTACACTTACGCACCCCCACTGCCCCTTTCATTCACCCACTTAATTGGATTCATCTTGCATAAGTAAGTGCTCTCAACTACTACTGTTAATTTATTCTTTACTTCCATTGTATTCATATCTATTTGAATCTGTTGATTAGCTCATTGGATTGTTGATATTAGTGGATGGGACATCTTGTTCAGATTTAGATAGAATTGATAGATTGAATGTTTTTTATGAAGTTTTGGAGTTGGATTTCGGATCAATGCATGATTAGTTACATTTGCTACTTAGCTAATCCATGAATTATGAACACACTATGAATTGGGGTTCTTGAACTGCATTGTAATGTTGAAAATTCAAAATTTGGGGCTTTTATGATTTGACTGAAATTGGATGCATGAAATGAATTTTTATCTGTGCTGCAACTCCAATTGATGTTATTTGCTCCAGTTTGAACATGGGGATTCAAATTTGTACAAATTTTGAAGATAAATTGGGTTTTGAAGTGTTTAAATGCCTTTTGATGAAAAATTTTTTAAAATCACTTCTCCTGGTGAATTTTGAATATCCAACATTCAAGTCTAAGCTGGCTTATCAAAGCTGCCAGCTTAGAACTCTTTTTGCAAGTGTGAATTTTCAATCTAATTCCATGTCAATTGCTTCATTGCTTGATATGCATAGGATCTCTGATCTGTTTAAACTCATGTGGTGAAATGAATTAAGCATAAATTATGAGTGTATTCAACAAGAATTTCATTAGGATTATTGGAATTGTGCAAAGCTTTGTTCCTTAATGAAATGACATGATTCACTAGGCTTAGGATTTATTTTGCATACAATTCTAATTTCCTTTTCTAATTTAGCTCAATATTATTGCAGAAATGGCTCATAAGCAGAAAAAGCGAAAGACTACAGATGCCTCTACTTCTAGTTCACAGACCAAGAATCTGCTGCCCAATTGGAAGTATGCAAAGGATAGGAAGAAGAGGCCATTGAAGATGGATTTCCTGAACACCCAATATTTAGATTGGAGTTTGTTGGACGAATATGGGTTGACTACAGGATTAGAAATATAATCCAAGATCCAGCTTGGATTAGATTGTTTGATTTCAGGGAACCAGCATATGAGAACTTGACTATTGAGTTCTTATCTACATTGAAGAGTTTACCTGACAGAGTTGAATCTACATTTTAGTTTCAAGTATTGGGTGAGATTAGGGAGGTGAAGCTGAAGAAAATGGGCAAACTCTTGGGATTATATGATGAGGAGGAGAAGAATTTGAGTTTACCTAACAATTGGCCTGAAGGAGAAAATCAAATGACACAAGAGGCTTATTGGTATCAGTTGATTCCTCCTGAGCGAGCAAATGAGCCATTTGTTCCCTCAAAGTCATTAGTCACTGCATTTGCTGCTGTTGAGCACAAGCTACTCCACCACATTCTTGTAGATACACTGAACTGCAAGAAGACTAGTCACAGCAATGTGACTACATTTGACATGTTCTATCTCTATAGCCTTATTAGAGGCCATAGAATTGATTTGGGGGTGGAGATAGCCAACTTTATCTATAGGCAGGCTAATGATACCAAGACTAGACTCCTGTTCTGAAGTGGTTATATTACCAGATTGCTGAAGGGCATGGGAATTTTTGAAGCTTCTTAGAGAGAGATATTTGAAAGCAAGAAGATCTCATCAGCACCTTTTAGAGGTTAGGGATTGCTTAAAAACCCCAGAGGGGTTCAACCACCAGTTTTAGAGGAGTTAGAATTCCAGGATATCTTTCCTGGTGATGTTCTTACTGACATCCCATCCTCCTGCAGGTATTGCTTCAGCATATGACATGGACCAGCTTAGGCTGATATCCAGGGTTTGAAAAGAGAAAACTAGGAGCTCAAAGACAGACAAATCAAGGAGAACAAGAAGAATAAAAAGTTTAGGAAGATGATTTTTTAGGCAATGAAGACTGCCATCTGCTGCTTGAATCCAGAGAAAGGGGCTGAGATGAATTATGAGACTTCTACTGAGTCTAGGCATAGCTTAGAGCACACTGCTAGACTTAGTTCAGAGCACACTCACACAGCCAGCCCAAGAGATACTCAAAGACTTAGTCTTGAGCACATCAGCAGAGCTAGTCCAAGGCCAGAGAGCTAGAGATCCTGCTAGCTCTCATTTGTTCTTTATTGATCATTATTTTTCTATATTGGCCTATATATATTATGAGCACCCAAGTCCCTATGGGTAGACTCACTTTGATTTGTGCTTCTTAGTTAGTTTTTATTATTTTTTTGCTTTTATTTTTCTTTTTGTTTTTCTTTTGTAGAGATTACAGGGCTGAACAAACAATCTCTCTGCTCTGAATTTTGCTGACTCTAATTCAAAAGGAAAATACAAAGGTTTCTATTTCTTTTCTCTTTTGTTCTATATTTCTGAGACAGTGAGCACACTGTTTAGCTAAAGTGTGGGGGAAGGGATAAACTGAATTGAATGGAGTTGTGAATATGATCTAATGTTTAAATTGTTTGGATTAATTGTTGTTTGACAGGATTTATCTAAGTAAACACCAACCTTATATTTTTTGCTTTGAAAGTAAATTATGGGGAAATACTATCAAAATTTTTCAAAAATCTCTTGAAAATTGGAGATAGTACGAAGAAATGATTGAAAGCATTTGATTAAACAAAGAAACAATGAAATTAACTTGTTAAAGTATCTTACTCACTTGTTATTGTGATTGGTTTACTAAGTTGAAATTGAATTGCAAAATCCTTAAGGAACAAGTTTACTTTATTTTTAACTTTAGAATTGAAATTTAAGAGCTTGTCAAATCCTTTTGTGAAAAATAAACAGGTTTACTTCTAGGAAATTTTAGTTTGTATATACTCTTTGAATTATAACATATAGTGAAAGAGGTAGAAGAAACTTTTAAACTTAGTGATCCTTTATAAAAATAAGTCTTTGATTTGTTATTGCATTCAAAAAGAAGGAAACAAGCATAGCCACTACTCCTCTGACTTAAAAATTTGAGTTACGAGTATCTAACTTGAATGTTAAAGTAAGGAAGAGTTCTTAGGGATATTTTGAAACCTGGTCACTTAGGTGATGAGCCTGGGATGAGCCAACTCAATGAACTCACTATAACGAGAAGGGAAGAAAGGCAAAAGTTCAAATTATGAACTTTGAAAAGCAAAAAGATGGAGGCAAAAACCTCCCAAAAAGAAAATAAATGCTTGCAAAAGAAAAGAAAAAATGAATGCAAAGATTCAAAAAAGAGACTTGTAATAAAGAAGGAGAAAATATAAGCAAAAAATAGATACCACATGCTTTAATTTGGTGTTACTAATAGTATATATATATATATATATAAGCTAAAAGTCCAATGAAGTTTAAATGAGTATTTTTCCTTAGTAAGTTGTGTATTTGCTTTTTGAATAGAAAGTTCTTTTGTTAACAAACTGAGATTAAAACTTTTTTTGTCTGGATTAACTCCTCAATTTTGATTATAGTACTCTAATTACAAGAAAATAGTGTGGTTAGAGCAGTAGGTACAAGAAAAAAAAGTTAAAGAATGTGTGCTTAAATTAGAAAAATTGTACTATCTATAAGAAATTTAAGGAAATTCTGTTCTTAATTATTTTACTTGAGGATAAGAAAAAGTTCAAGTATGGGGGAATTGATAAGATCATATTACATACAACTTTTTGATGTTCAAATAGCTAGAATGGGTACTTGTTTTGGTTAAAATTCATGTTTCAGGTCTAATTTGGACAGAGGAACCAAAACAAGAAACTTTGAAATGGAAATAGGAAAATTTCAGGAGGTATGTTGGCTTTTCTGATGTCTAAGCCATCGGCGGACAGCAAGCCTTCATCGTCAACAGAATGAAAATCCTTAAGGCTACCTCTACATCGCCGGCCTTGAGGCGATGTAGACTAAGAGAAGATAAACAAACTGGCTCAACACTACCAGTGTAGAAGGAGAAGAAGCCAGCTTCTGCAGATTTCATTCAACGCCGGCTTTCTGGGAATCAAAGCTGCCGACATTGACACGGCTTACAAGATCAAAATGTTTGCACTACTCAAAGACGTTGCATACACTGCCAGCCTTACAAGCCTTGATTCAATTGAACATACATCGTCTAAAAGCTGCCGGCGTAGAAGGTGAATAGGCCAGTGTAGATTGAAGGCCGGCAGCTCAAAGCTTAAGGGTTACCAGTGTAGAAGGAGTTACAATGTACACTAGACTTTAAGCTGTCGGCATTGAGGCAGTGTAGATCAAAATTCAGAAGGCACAAGTAGATACCACATGCTCGGTTACAAAATGAACGGTCAACTTTGATAGATTGTCTAAGCCAGCATGAAAGCCACCGACTTTGGGACGACTTTCCTTATAAAAGGGCCCAACCTTTCATTTTTGAGTATATACGCAGGCTAGATCTATATTTAAGCTGTCGGCATACAAGCGGCCTACATTTGTAACTGAAGTTAACAGCTGCCAGTGCACTGTCTGTGTATTGAAGAGAAAGACGTTATGCCGCCTGTAAGCCATCGGCATAGGAACTGTAACTGCCGGCGTACAAGTTGAAACTACATTTTTTTCATTAATGCTTCTCCGAAATTTTTCCTATAGAAAGGGGATTTCCCTCCTCTAGTTCTAGAAGTGAAGAAAAACAGAAAAACACTTTAGTATACAATCAATAGATCAATAGCTTTAGCATTTCGTAGAGATTTGTGAGAGATTTGAGCTTTCAAGAATTTGTAATTGAAGATTGTGATATTTGAATTGGTGATATCTGATATCTCTTTTCTTATGCAATTCATTTATCTGATTTCTTTGTTCATAATGATATCAATTGCATATTCTTATTTGATTATTGAATCATTTTTCGTGAGTAGCTAAACTTTTCCTTGTAGGAAGTGATGAAATCCTAATCTTGCTAAAATGATTTTTGAATTTATATTATAGGATTGTTAAAATTATGGAATATTTATATTGAATCCTAATTATCTATTTTATTCCTCTTTGAAATTGAATTGATAAGAATTCTGATAATTTGGAAAAAGAATTAGGGTTTATAGGAATTCATGAATTAAGATTAAACAACAATTGCGGAAGCAGCGGAGTTTAATCTAATTTAGAAATTGTCCCATGTAATTCATGCAATATTTTATGTTAATGTCTCGCTAAGGAATTAAGAGAAGTTTATTTAGGATATTAGACAATTATAGAATTAGAAGGTTTATAATTGTAAATTAGATTCCATTGATAATTTACATAGCGGAAGCTAATAGATTATTTTGTGGTTTAGTAAAACTTGATAGTTTTAGTTTTTGGTAATTTCTTACAAATATCCACAATTCTAATTCTTCATATAATATAACTTCAATATGATTAGCAAATATTAGGATGGATTCTGCTCCTTCCCACATTTATCTTGTATAACTTTCTCACAATCTCATTGCATTCATTGATAATTATTAGGTTAAAATAGAATTAGTTAACTAGTTTAAACTGATACACTTTGATTGCCTAAATATTAGTGAAAGTTAATATCAATCTAGTAATTAAATTGGTCCTCCTGGGAACGATACTTGACTCACTTTTATATATTACTTGATCAGACCAGCATACTTGCTGGTAGTTTCCGAACTTACATTTTTATATACAAATTTTAATCGAATCAAGTTTTCTTAATTTTCGTCAATGATCAATTATTAATACATTATTTGACTCTCTTTACGAAAAGGCGATTCTTCCTTTTAGCTACTTAAAACATTGATACCTTAAATGAACATATCTCTAAACATTGATAGCTTAAATGAACTTTGCAAAATGGTGATATCTTAAATAAACTTACCTTCAAACGTTAATATCTTCCAATGTAATTTACCAAAACCATTTATTATTTAAGTTCATTTGGTTAATTACTTACTTATAATACAATTATATAAAGTTAAATTCCAGTTATTATAAGTTCAATCAACTATTAAGTGTTACTTCACAAATCGATTCCAAAGGATTAGTGAGAGCTAATTTATACACAATTTATTGAACCGATTCAAGTTATTTTCTCTTTTTGTTTTTCAATTTTACTCTTATTTTTTTACTTAACATTTAGCAAATTAACTTATTTCTAATATTATTATATTCATTTATAATTATATTTAAGTAAAAATTATAAAATTAAAGGTCACAAAAAAGTTTTCACAATCAAGCTTCACTCAACAAGATCAAAACATGTTTCCATAAGTTCAAACAAACTTCGATTCAAATTGTTGATGCTAAATCTAGAACATTATGTTTATAACATTGATTTGATGTGGGTTCCATGTCAATATATGAGTTATAAATTTTCAAAAACAATCAAAATCTAAAATTGAGGAAAAAGACATTTTAAGTTAAATTTGGCTTGAATACACTTTAAATATAAGGTTAGATGTTTGAAAATCTTCATGAACATTCAAATTATTTTATAGAAAATTTTCGGAAACTTAAAATCAAATACAAAGCATTATACATATTAATCATATATTTCCATTGTATTGTTGTTTTAATGCAAATATATAATTTTATTAACCAAATTAACACAATCATTGCATATACTTAACAAATTGAACTAAAAATCATGTATTTGTTCATATAATTATGTCAAACTCATTTTTAACATGCAAACATGGATATAAACTCAAGATCATATACAAAAACACAATCAATCATTAAATCACAACAACTATGTTATTGAAGTTAAGATTACTTTGTTGTAATAACAATCAAAAACCCAAATTACTACTACAAAACTTTGTATGTAATTTGTTGATACTTCTACCCTTTCTCAAACTCCTCTTATTTTATAATATTTTTTCTTAGTTTTGCTGTTAGATTAGATGTGGATTTCTATAGAGAGAAATATTTTTTGTCTTTATGTTTCTAGAGAGAGAAAGGTAACTTGGAGAAAAATACTAACTAAGAACCTTGCAATAGAAGTTTGGAGAGAGTAGCTTGTAGAAGAAAATAAAGAGAGTGGAGAATGTTTAAGAAACTTGTTGATAAAGAAATGAGAGAGAAGAGAGAAAATCAAGGTTTATGTACTTAAAGTTATATAATGAGTTGAGTTAATTAATAAAATATCCTTAACTTGTTATGTACACTTTAGCTTCTTATTCAATCAACCTAACTTATAATTATATATAATTACATATAATTGTTATACTTAACGTTTTAAATATTTAGTCATTCATGACTATGTAAGTTGATATTTATTAATTAAATTAATTCTTGTTAATAAAATTTTGACATTTGTAATTAAATAACTTGTCATTTAATATAACTATTTATCCAAAATTAATGATTCAAATTTACATATTGTAAGCCTCGAAAAATTTCAGTAAATAATTCCAAAATGAACTTCGAAAATAAACCCTAAAAATGACTCCGAATTAAAACCAAACTTTGACTAGTCCTAAATCACGAACGAATCCAGAAATTGCTTAATCTTGAGAAAATGAGATTCCTTGAAAATAAAATAAGAATTCAACAGTCTTCAAATTCAAAACCATTACGTATGACAAATTTTATGTTTAACTTCAACTTATAAAAATCGGGTAATATAGAACCCACAAACAAATTATTAAGAAAGTAACTAACAATTAACCTTCGAAAATAAAACCCGATGCAAGAATTTCGAAAAACGCTAAGAGATATTAAATACTTACAAGAATGAACCTTACAATAAATTCCTCAAATTTAACATGTTGTATAAACATAAAACATCAGTTTCTAAGTTGGCCACGATCTAAACCAGAAAGTCAACCGGAAAACCTAAGCCAACAATTCCCAGGAAACCCTAGTAGGTTAAACCCTTCAATCTCGTAATCCTAAACCAAGGAGTCAGAATATGAGTAAAGGGTGTAGTTTAGGTCGCAATAATACTAAGATGCTTTAAAATATAAGATTAGCGAATTTTCTATCTATTTCAAACCCGGTCAAGTACAGACTTCGAAAAGCATGCCTCGGGATTCGAAATATTAAATATATGATATTAGTACCGTTAGACTCGTAATTTTATAAGAACTCCCAATATATCAGTTGTAAACCTCGGTTGTCCTAGTAGTCAAGAAAACTTCAGAAACCGGAAAACAAAACCCTAAACCGGATTAGTTCAAGCTTAGTGAGAGAAACCTAGAAACCTTAGATCTGGCTTTCTTTCGGTTTCATATCAAAAGAACTTTTATAAAATAATTTAATGTGAAATATTGTTTTAAAGTATGTTTCAAACCATAGAAAGTTTTGACTTCGAAAAACTTTCTATTCCAAGCCTTCCCGAGTTCCATTATGAAAAAGCGAGCCCCAGAACTAGAAACTCATAAAAAAATTTTGGAATACTCCTTAGAACCGAAATTTTATAAGGATTTCAAAAATATAAGTTTCATAATTTTTCGAGTTATAAAAATTACAGTTATAGCTTTTTTCCCGTATTTTCTTTATTACCAATAAAGTAAATGTCTTATCTGCTAATTATCACTATTCACAAGTACAACCTACTACACACACAACCCATACCCTAGTCTTACATCCTTACAAACACTCATTATATTTTTTTTTCCAAGAAATTTTTGTTTCTTAATAAATTATTACATTTAACACTTTTATTATATAAATTCCAATTTTTCAAACAAATTCAACTCTCCCTCTCTCTCCCGTTCACATGGCCGGTGCTAAACCCCCCCCCCCCCCCCTACAACAAATTTATCCCCCAATTTGTTTTATTTTATCTCATTTTTATAACAAACAAATCCTAATTTCATTTAATGTAAATAGTCTTTTAATTTTCTCTCTCTTCCATTTTCATTTCATTTGTTCAAATTTCACAAATCCTCTCCATTTTCTTCCTCCTTGTCGTGAGCTCCTCTACCCTCCACACACACACAGGACAAGCTTCTTTCTTCTTCATTTCTTCACTTAAACCAACTTTAAGTGATGATTCTTAAGCTTTCCTACCGTTTAATCTTGTAATGGCAAGATTATTCACGTGCATTTTCACCTTAAATCCCCATGAGCATTTGCTAGGGATAAGAAAATGCTAATACATGACTATCAAGCCATCACAAGAGTAGATCTTGTGTTTGATGAGTTTTTGGTTGAGATATTATCATGTTCATGCATATAGAAGTAGAGATCTTGCATGAAAATATATGTTCATGTTCTTAAACTTCTTTTCATGCATTATAAGTAGTAGATCTAGCACTTAGACACTCACATTATACTTGACATCCATGTTCATATAGATATTTTGTGTTTTCATGCATTAATGCTCATAAAGATTTGGTCTTGTGTATATAAATGTGTTAGTTAGTGGATCTTTAGGTGTATAAGACAAAGAACTTAAAAAGGAAAGGTTTTTGTTAGAAATGTTCAATGGAAAAATTCGTATGACTTCAAAGCTCTATTTTGAAAACCCTTGTATCAACTTTAAAACTCATGTTTTATGTAAAAAAATAAAGGGTATCGGTAATAGGTATCATTAAGTAGTGATTTTTATAAGTTGAAATGAGTTTTGATGAGATTAATGTGTAAAACAAGAAGTAGAATCAAGATGAAAAATTTTGAGTTAGTAGTCAACTTGTAAAATTCGTAACTTTGGATGATACCTATGGAAACACCTATTATTCAAGCTCAACTTGAAAGTTTTATGTATTAAATGAAGTCCTTAGGTAATAGGTATAGTAAAGTCTTAAATTTTAATGCATTGAACAAGTTTTTCTCAAAGGAATCATTCAAAAATTTGATTTCCAAAAATTCGGATTTCTGAGTAAATCCCATTTAAAAATATATTTGCAAAGTGTAAAATGCAAATTTTTAAGTAAAAATGAAGGTCTTAGGTAGTATATGTTATGAAGATACAATTTTATCTAACTAAGAATGAATTCCAAAACACTAGTATGATGCCAAAGTTAGAAAACTAGATTTTTCATAAGAAGTTATTATTGTGGTCTTACAAAATAAGAAGTTATAAAATTTTCTTTTAGCAAAAATCATCGAGATCATGCATACATTAAACTCATCACATGTCATTCATGTTAGGGAATCATTCATATTTCATGTATACTTGATTTATCAAATAGAAATATTTCAAACAATTGCAAAACTATTTTTCGGAAACGGAGATTGTTACCAATCAGATCTTATCCCTCTGTTTTGTGACCTAAATTTTTTCAAAAATTGAAAATAATATTAGAATTAGATAAATCTTTCAAAGTAGATAGAAATCGATATATAATTTGCTAAATTCCGAGTTAAAACGACTAAGTTATGGCCGTTTTACGTTGAAATTCCCGCTTAGGACGAGAATTACAAATTTGATAGTTTGTATAAGATAGTTTGGATTAGTTAAGTGATAAAATACTTATTATGGTATTTCTTCCTTTTTAGGTGATCCCGAAATCGACGATTCCCTGCCACCGGATTACTTTTACTAAGAGACTAGTGATCCAATGGCCGAGTGAGTTTTCTTTTTATTTTGTTACCTTGTTTGTGCTTGTAGCTAGTTGCATTAAAATTATAGGAACAAGATAAAAATCGATATGAATGGGGATGGGATAGATGATGAAACTTTGATGTATGTATGCCAAGGAATACTAAAGCATATCGAAACCATGATTCGATTGGATAACCGCACTTTTCATATTACTTCTGTTATGTATATGATATTGGTTGGTCACTCTAAAGAACGTATGAATATTTTGACCTAAGCAAAAATTAAATTGGTCATGCATCGCATCGGACATGTTGCATTTGGTAGCGTGCTACTCCTACGCAGTTCTATCGGTATGGTCCGAGGACTCGTTTGGATAATGAGACCCGATGCCAGAGCTCATTCATAGGGAACTAAGGCGCATCAGGTGTCACGGTCCGAGAGTTGAGGACTTTTATGGGGCTGTTTAGCTGGGGCATGTTGGGTTATGGGTGACATCAACAGAAGGTTTGTTCGTAGTGTGGGTTGTCTCTGAAGGCGGGTCTAACCTCCCGTGAACAAACTGGTTAGGAGTTAATGCCGCTCTCCTGATGAGGCCAAGGCAGGCCGAAACCAGTTCGTATAGTTGAACCTCTCATACGTAGGAGGGATCGTGGCAAAACCGAGATGGTGCTCCTTATGAGAATGTGGGGCTCGGAACTGACCTGGGAAGTCAAGGAAGATTGGGCTGGCTCACCATCCAGATTAACAACAAACGATGCTTTGATGGATGGTCGAGCACCGCACGGGAACTCTTTGAGGAGTGAAACTCCCGTCCTGTGACAAATGGTATCAGAGCCAGAAGTTCCAGCTCCATTGGACCACTTAGATGCTACCCAGAGTTCTTGGCGAGTGGGTTATTCTTGTTGTGGATGCGGTTCGTGTGGGCGAAGCTCAAGAGGAGCGACCATCAGAGAGAGGACATTGTTGCCAGAGGGTAGTTGTGTCGCGAGTCGTGGAGACAAGAATTTTCCCTTATCTTGTTGTCAATTCAGCTTGTGTGGGCGAAGCTCAAGAGGAGCAACCACCAAAGTGAGGACATTATTGCTAGAGGGTAGTTTTGTCTCGAGTTGGGGTTAAAGCAAGATCTTATGCTCAAACCTTATTGTTGGGCAACTCAACAAGAGGTGATCTCGGAGAATGGATGAATGGGTGAGGGCGAGAGGAAGCCTATGGAAACCGGAAGTCCTGGTGAGATGATCTTGGGTGTGTTGACAACTGGTGTAGAGAAGGGGTGAGAGCTTGATAGTAGGTAGTGGCTGCAGCAAATTTGCCTCATGACGAGGACATCATGAATTTAAGTGGGGAAGAATGTCACGGTCCGAGAGTTGAGAACTTTATGGGGGTGTTTAGCTGGGGCATGTTGAGTTATGGGTGGCATCAGCAAAAGGTTTGTTCGTGTTGTGGGTTGTCTCTGAAGGCGAGTCTAGCCTCCCGTGAACAAACTGGTTGGGAGTTGATGCCACTCTCCTGATGAAGCCAAGGTAGGCCGAAACCAGTTCGTATAGTTGAACCTCCCATACGTAGGACGGATCGTGGCAAAACCGAGATGGTGCTCCTTATGAGAATGTGGAGCTCGGAACTGACCTAGGAAGTCAAGGAAGATTAGGCTGGCTCACCATCCAGATTAACAACAAACGATGTTTTGATGGATGGTCGAGTGCCGTACGGGAACTCTTTGAGGAGTGAAACTCCCGTCCCGTGACATCAGGGATGCATTCCATGGGTGAGCCTAGCCGAGTCGAGTGCTATGAGCCGAGGGCTTGGGGACTAGCAGCAGTCATGTAGACTTTCAATACCATCCCTAACCCAAAATACGAAGGGTGTAAATCCGTTCTGTGTGTGGGTTCAGGATACCCATACATAATTGTTTGCTCATGTGTTTGCTCATGTATAGCATATGGGTGATTTATAACTTGCTTGTTATGGTACGGAATTAAGGGAATTCTCACTAAACTAGTGTAGCTTATACCCCAATAGATGTTTGAATGAATAGGTTATCTCAAGAATGCTAAGTGGGGACCGAGATGGTTGGAGCCAAATAAAACTTCGAGTTTCCGGCGGGAAGTATGAATACTTGAAGTTATTAGTTACGTTTTATGATTTGCTTTGTAATAGTTTTATGTAGTGGAATCTTTTGATGAATTGTAATTTGAAGTATAGTAAAGTGTATTTCCTTTACATTGTTACTCAAGTGGTATCAATATAAAATGTATTACTCGATTGTCTCCTCCATGTGTCAGACGCCTTGTACATAGTATGAAAGCATTCGCATCACTAAGGCGGTCATTCCTAGGCTTTAATATTGTGTACGGAGGACTACCACGTTTAGGGTACCCTTCGGTGCGTGACACATATATTTCCATATCGATTATTATTATTTAATTTAAACCTTAGGAAAATTAGGGATATTTTGGTTACCTCTCCAATCATTTGAAATCCCTTGTCCACAAGAAAATGACTTGATCATACATAGTGTAATCCTACTAATTTTACATAATTTGATTAGAATAACTACCAAAAATGTAATATATAATTATAAGAATTATAATAAAAAGTCACAGAAATCACTCCTAATTTTTCACGATTTGAAATTATTAAAATACTAAGTGTGAACAAATTTGATTATAGTTAGAAAAATTATAATCCGTACCAATAAAATTTTGAAATGCAAAATATAACTTCTATAACCTTAGACAATCAATGATCAATGATAAATCAATCATTACTGTAAACTTCAAAACCCTTTTACCTTAAGTTTAATGATTAGAAAATAAATTCTACTACGCTAACTAGATAATGATATAATGATGTCCAAGTTATTTATGATTTTTTTTTTTTTAAAATACCCTTAAGTAGTATTAGAAAATTTATGATTATTAATTATTTAAATAAATAAAGGATAAGATTCTACAACACAATCAATAACTCAACAAGTAATCAAAGTTGACCTTAAATTTCAATTACAACAGAAGATGATTAATTTTTAAAACCTATTGATTAAAAAAATATAGTTTAAAGATAAATCATTATAATTATAAAATACGCGAAAAGATAAAAAAACTGATCAATATCTAACAATCTAAACCTTAATTAAATATTCAAATTATACCAATATTTTAGTTAGAAAATTTTGAGTCCATGGAGACTAAAATCTTGATTTCATTATTATAACTCCGAGTAATATTATAACGAGTAAAATGAATAGAGTAGCAAATGTAAAATAGATATTAAACTTATATAGACTTATGAGTAGTAATAAACTCATTTATAGTTAAAAACCTAAATAGAAAATTCTTTGATCCTAAATAACACCAAAAATAAGATTTCGTATCTTAGCAAATAGCTCATGATATAATTAAAAAGTAGCTATATATTTCAAAAATAATAAAAGATAACCCCGCTATAGATCAAATTGACTATAAAGTGATAACTGAAAGATGAACTGCTACTGTTATAAATACGTGATAAGAATGAAAACAAATTCATAATTAATAATTTAGACTTAAAAAAAATATTTGGATTGCACCATTGAACTAAGTAGAAAATTTAGAGTCTACAGATACTAAAACGCTAATTTGACATATTAAGATTAGAAAATCTTAATTACGTAAGATAAAACTCAAAAATTATTTAATCGCGTAAACTTTAAGCTCAAAATTTGAACTCAAAGATAATCTACTAATATTTTAAAAACCTTAAATAAATTTTTAGAAATAAAACTATCATATAACTAGTATATGAATATGCGTATAGACTAATATTTGATGAAGTAACTTTGATATTTATCTATATAATTAATTTATAAGTACAAGTAGAATATATTAAGTATAGTGAAAATTTAATCAAGATGGCTAGCTAGCATCCTTTAATAATCACACACACCACCTATTCCTTGACTTGAGCAAGTTATAAACTCAAAAGTCAAGTCTAGTAAATGGGAAGCTTCCAAATCACTCTAGCAATTAATGAAAGATAAGAGCCCATAAATAACTTGTAAAAATCAGCACAAATTTCTCTCTTTCTCACCAAACTTCTTAAGGAAATTTAAACACAAAATTTAATAAAAAAAATTAGCTCATATCGTTTTGTTTTCCACTGTGAATTGCTAGAGAAATAGCCACAAGAATTTCCCATGTAATAACCATGATTTGCCTTAAAATTCTCTAAACTTGAACTATTCAACAACTCAAGTTTTGAAGTAAAAAATAATCTAGAAATATTGTAGAGGCTTTTGATAAAATTTTAGAGATAAAACTCTTATATAACTAATATATAAATATGCGTATAGTCTAGTTAAATATGAGAAAACTTAGATATTATAATATATAAGTATGTTACTAAGATAGATATATTTAATATACGATGGCAAGTAACCAGCTGCATTTATTGGAGAAGATTCAAGTCATATGCTTCAACAATTTGTGCAAGTTGTACAAAATTAAAGTCAAATAGATAAGGACATGTTGGCAAATGAAAAACCTCTAAATATACCTAGCATTGAATGTAGAAATGAGCTCATATGCTATTTGCAAAACCAGTATTAATTGTCCCCAAATTCATCGCATATTTCTCAAAAGAATCGAATACAATAATACATCAAATTGTCTTCTTTGCAGCTGTAAATTTCCTTAGAGAATTCAAGAAATAAGCTAGTCAACAAAAAAAAAAAAAAAAAAAAAAAAAAACCCACTTGACCGATAAGCTCCAATAAGAACCCATCAAATAGACACATAGATAAATACATGTTGACTTAAAAATCTGCTTTTCCAAACACTCACAAACCAACTTTGGAAGCCTCACTAGGAGACATAAAGCAATTGTTCTAGCTAACAAATTGTCACTATACAAAATAACACAACTTGCACCGAAAATTTTGACAAAACAAACATAACTTGTAAAATTCTCACCGTGCAAGAGTCATCCATTCATGCATGTCACTTATATATTAAAGTATATAATTAACTAACAAACAAGAACTATAAATTGTAAACAAACAAATTCATTACCCCTTAAGGAACAAACCATAAGCCATTTCTACCAAACAAAACATAACAAATAAATCAACACTTTTTCTTACCCTTGTCAAACCAAAAGCTCCACTTCACATACCAAAACTGATAAGCTCATATTTCACTCACTTTTCATTAATCAATTTATGATAAATTATTATATATTTTGAAGAAATCACAAGGAAATTGTGCTTCATTATGTGATTTTGTGTTATGTCAAATCATTAAGAAAAATGGAGAAATTTGATACAAATTTGATCATGAATAGAACACACACCAACACTTCAACATTTCAACACCGTCGGCTTTGAAGACAGAATTAGTCAGCTTTCAGATTCTACAATGTATGCCAACAAATTTGTTTACTACACCACTGGCCTTGAGCTGGTGTTGCTTGTCCACAGTATTGAACTTTTTAATGTCGGATTAAATGTTGCCCGTGTTGAAGTAAAAATCCATCGGCTTCTGCAATTTGATTGAACACTGGCTTCTAATAATTATACGTCGCCGACGTATGGCTGGTGTAGCCTCTAAACAGAATGCAAAACTTTAATGCTTGCAGTAACACCATCGGCCTTCATTCAATTTTTCATTAGTGTTTAAAGTTATTATTCTACACCAGCATTTGAAGCAGTAACGTCACCGACTTTTGGCCAGTAGGTAAGGAACAATATCCAAAACTTTAAAACAGTTGCTAATGCCGTCCTTTGCACAACCATTGTAGCGAGACTTGAGAAGTATGTAATTTCAACGAACGCCGGCAATCCAAATGTCAAAACTGCTGGCATTGAACTAGTGTACAAGCTACACTGATCAATTCAATTTGAACACCGGCAACATTTGTGCTTTGAATATGAATCAACATTGAACATTGATGCTCTACGCCACCGACGTATGTTGAGTACCTACAAGCGTATGTGTCCTATCCTTTGAAATTCTATAATTTCTTCTATAAGAATTTTGACTATATTTCAAGGGGTATTCATATTTTTTTAGAGCTTTTAAAATCAGAGAGAAAAAGAAAGAACAAAATGCATTTGTGTGTTTTAATCTTAGGGCAGTAAAACCCTAATGTTCTAGCAACATGGTGTTTTTAGGCGTTTTGTTACAATCAAGCTTTGCCTTATTTTTGGGTTTATGGATTTGAAGACAAAATTTTGATGAATGAAATTGTCATTGAGGTATTTTCTATCCTTGATCTTTTATATGTTTGCTTGATTGTATGATGAAATCTTATGTTTAATTGATATATGAACATGCAATGATAGATTTGATGAATTAGATTAATTTGACTAATTTTGATATTGCCATTTGATTATTTGGGAATGTACTTATTGTTGTTCATGATTTGTTTGATTAGTTCAGGGCCCATATTCATTAGACAGATTACGGTTAGAAATACTCGGGAGAGATTTGATAACCTGTATGAATATAACTTGAATTTTTGAAAAAGAATTGTCATAGGGATATGCAAATTTTTTATGAAAATCATGAACACGCTTTTCTTTATGCGGTTTTAATTATAATGTTGAGTTACTTGGTGGCGCTTAATTCGTAATTTAAACTAGAAAAGTAATTTCGATGTGAGAGGATTGCTATTTACCTAATAATTATAGATAAATTGTCTTGGTATGATAATTTATGCTATAATTAGAACTTTGCTACTCTGGGAGGTGGACTTGTTCTAGTGAGTTTGATTAAATCCCAAGTAATCAATTTCAATATCAACTTGAGGCATGAATCTAATTTGAATGAGAATATATTTGCATTGTTCTTAATTGTTGTTGCATTTCCTAAAACCTGGACCCTCATTTGTGTTACTAGAGCATACGATTTGAAGTGTTCATAGTTGTTCATTGGTTTAGTAGTAGTTAAATCGTAATCTAATAATTTAGTAAAAAAATCTTATTCATGATAGCTTAGCTTAGGGTAATACTCAAAATCTTAGTAATTAGTCATAAGCTCCTTTTGTTCGACCTAGTCTCACCAGTAATACTAGTTGCATACGTACCCGGTTTTTACTGGCTGGTTAATTTGTGCTTGATTTCGAATTTAAAATTTAAAAGCATATAGGTACAGTAAGTCAAAAACAAACCTCACCTTTCCAATTCCCTTTACAAACCATAAGTTTACTATACAAAGGACAACAAATCAACACAAAAACAATACTTTATCTTCCTCTACTCCATCCATAAATTTCAAGACAAGGAAATCACTTAACTTAAATAAATTCCAAGTCAAGGATCAAGCCTAAAAGGTAAGAAAACTCCTTTCTAAATTAGTCTATTTAAAAAAAAACATTTAGAATTCATCCCCTTTTCTATCAATTAGGTTTCAATCATCTATAAAAGAGGATTTTTGCCACTTTGCTTTCAACTAAAGCAAGGTAATACCTACTTTGTCACGCCTTAAAAGGTAGCCTAATAGGATTAATCTAAAGCTATCATATCACGTGTATACCGATAATATGAGAACCGTCTTGCAAGTCAGAATTTACAAGACTCTGTCATATTTATTTACATTATATAATATAGATATAGATCTTTATCTAATTTCATTATGGATTCCGATTTTTTCATAATCTGCCAGGATCATAGAGAATCGGTATCCCCTACCAAATAATGAAAATTGGGTAACACTAACAAAATTACAACATTTACTTGTTTATACAAACTATTAAATTTTGTATGCTAAGTTTATCATAACCTACTTTTCTAACTTGAATAATGTCTGTTGGAGAAGCACTCTTAACACATTCTTAATCCGATCCCAGATAATGTTATACCTGCATAAAAACTGTTGGAGGGTAAGTGAATCATGGGCTCAGTGAGATAACCTGACCAGATCACACATCAAATAAACAAATTTAATTATCAAGCATATGCCATGCAACAATTAATCATATGTATAATACAAGTTTGGAAATCTGGAATTCAAACAGGATATAGATTTACGCCCTCTCATCTGGGTTGGAAGGAAGTCATTACAAGCGATATACCATGCCTAGGAGAATCAGAGAACCAAGAAAGAATGGGTACCATAAACTCTCACAAATTATTTTAAAATATTTCACTCTTATACTTGGAATAAAGAAACACCATTAAGTATTAACCATTTCATATCGATACCACGAGCGGTGTTCCTTCAATACCAGTTAGTTCCCATGGAACGGAACGGAACAGAATAGAACAGAATAGAACAAAGGTGCTCTTGGAAGAACTAGGAAAATGTCGTCTAGAAAAACCAGGCGCGTCACCAGAGAACTGAAATGCTAATACGAGCTGGGTTATCCTCCTTTTTAAAATGCAATATGTGCATATAATGCAATGCATGCCCATTTTCATTTATGGTACCAGTAGTTTTTAGTCGAGTTTAAGGTGATCATACAATTCACAGACAATATCAGTATGCTTCATACAGTAATTATCATACAATAGAATTATCACTTATATTATGATAATTTTGCATTGAATCATGCACCAATCATTATGCATTATACCCAATCATGCATGCACATCGGTTGATTATATATTATTACAAATGCAGTTATACTACAAGCATAAGCAATGTGATAAAGTCAAAGTTACTTACCTGTAGTCCACGCTAACCATTGGAATATGCTATTGGAAATTCGAGAATTGATCTATTTTTCCTATGAAAATGGAATAACAGATATTTATTGTTATTTATATAACAATATTGACGGTACTCTTTCAGGTCTTAGTTATTGATTCTAATACATTCTTTACTTATTTAACTAGAAATTTTTATCTTTATATATGTTATTTTCTTGTGATCAAAAT
Source organism: Combretum micranthum (assembly GCA_024138025.1). Lineage (NCBI taxonomy): Eukaryota > Viridiplantae > Streptophyta > Magnoliopsida > Myrtales > Combretaceae > Combretum > Combretum micranthum. The sequence goes on from JAMXBD010001394.1 coordinate 250,442, forward strand.
TTATGGAATTTATAAGAGAAGTCTTTCTATTTGTACTAATTATCTAATTTATTTAACCAATCTATCCTTTTATTAGTTCTGAAAATAAAATATTTGAAACAACATATTCACCATATTAATTATGGTATAATTTCTACTAATTCTAAATTAGACATATTTTAGAATTTACGTACTCCTTTCTTTTTATGGTTTTACCTAGTATATTAATCTAAGCCGAGTTGATTGAAACTAATCACCTAATTCAATTACTAAATCTACTTTAATTAGCTTAATCAACCTAATATGATTTTACTTAGTAGAATAATTCATTTAAGATATATTAGTTTTATTTATATTATTTACATTTCAGTGTTATTTATTAAGACAAAATACTTATTAACATAATGTAAACAACGCAATTAAACTTTTATGATTATCTAAGTATTCTATCTTGATATTTAATTTTATTTCTATTTCCTGTATTGGTCATTTTTATGTTTTTATGGTAATGAATATTTACTACTTATTATTTATTTTTACTTTGCTTGTCTTGATCTTAAATTATTTTATATTTTATTTTTATCGAATAATGACGAGGTTCGTACTTAGTAAATTAGTAATTTATTACGATTTGTTATTATCATTTTATATCATTCCTTAGCTTGACCAATTATAGCAACAAAAATCTATTTCTAATTATTTATTTTTATCTTGTTTCTCTTGATCTTATTGGATACTAAATATTTTTATTGAGTAGTCATAGAATTCATTCTCAATAAACTGATATTTCATTATTACTGTTATTATCACTTTTAGACTGTTCTTTAATTTGTAGTATCTAATATTTATTTTCTATCATTTAATCTTATCGTGTTCGTCTTATTCTGCTTTAAGTAATTATTTTGTTATATTTGGAAATCACATTGCTCAAAATTTTAACTTATTAAATTTTCTATTTTTATATATCTATCATAAATAATTGTTTAGAATATTTATAATTCATTTTTATTTGTACAATATTAATATTAGCAATAATATTATAAGTGATATTTTTCAATAATTTTAGGAGTTGCTAAATTACATTTATTACATTTTATCATTCCCTTTTTTAGTATTGTATTTATTTCTTATTTATATATTATTCTTCTTCTTCATTGCATATATATATACATATGTATATTTAAATATATAATATAATATAATATATATACTGATTCGGATGAACAAGCTTGATCTAGGAAATTTTGCATGAACGCCGGCAACAAACGTCGCCAACATTGATTCCCAAATGTTGACGTTCGAGTAAATTTTTACGCGATTCAAACGCCCGCGTATGCTGGCTCAAAGGTTGCCAGTGTTTAACAAACACCGCCGGCGTTGTGGCGTATGCCGTTGGCTTTGAATTCCAAAGGCCGGCATTTGTATGAAAATTTCGTATTTCAAAATTTATGTAGCCTCTATTCTAGACTACGCCGCTTCTACGCCACCGGCCTATCCCTGTAAGCCGCCGCATTGGGGGTATAAGCTGCTGGCGTAGGGACAGCATTGGCACTGTTCATCATCTTCCTCATTTTTCCTCTGTTTTGAACTTACTTTTCTTAATTTATTTACATATTATACTTGTGTTTAAACTCTTTCTAAGTATTTTTCCATACTTTACATGTGTAGGGTGTTCAAAAAAACCGATCAAACCGAGAAACCGAACCGAAATGAAAAAACCAAACCGAAAAATTAGTTTAAACCAGTCCATCGGTTTCGGTTTAGGTTTATGGTTTTTAATTTTTTCGATTTTCGGTTTTCGGTTTCAGTTTGTAATTAAAAAAACCAATGGTTAACGGTTAACTGGTCTAATAAATATATATATAAATATTAGTTAATTTTTTCAAAAATATAACATAACTAAATTCAAACACCGTGACCGACCGATGGTAACCTTAAGCCTTTTGTCCTTTATTCAATTATTTCTTTCCCATATCCATATGGCCAAAGGCTAATCCTTCTACACAACTCTGCTCTCGCCTCTCACAAGTCACAATCACACGGTCACGCCCTCCTCAGTCTTCAGTCGGTCAGTTCATCTTCATCATGCTGTCATGCACAGGCACAGCACAGCTTACTAGCTCAGTGCTCCTCTCCTCTCGCTCTCGTCTCTGAACTCTGACCTCCTCGCTCTCACCGCTGGGCGCTAGCCTTCTTTTCTCTTCTCACTTCTCAGACCTCGCTTCTCAGACTCTCAGTTCTCTCTCTCTCTCGGTCTCTCCCCCTCGGCTGGCCTTTCCCTCTGGCTCTGGAATAGTCGAATAGATCTTATCTTAGAATTTTGCTGCTCACCCCTTTTTTATGCAAGATCTGTTTGCTTTACATTAGGTTTGTATTGTTCTTGATTTTCTTCTTCTTATTGCTTCGATTTGGTTTTGGGTAGACTGATTTTGTGATTTCATTAGATTTGTTCGTTGAATTTGGTTTTGATTTATTGTGATTTCACTTTAGGGTTTTTCATTTTTGAAGAAGAGGCTAAAGAGCAACCTTATCACGATTTCCAGGTATGATTTTTGTTCTATATACTAATTTGATTTTATGCATATATACATGTATATAACTATATAATTTCTGATACTGTTTGTGCTCAACTGCTCATAAGTCATAATAGGTGCTATTCTACTACCGCTTACGGAATAGATGATTACAGATTACTCATTTACACTAAGTAGGGTTCCTTTTTACCTTGACATTAAAGTATAGTTCGACCTCCTCTGTTAGCATGGTTTTGATCCCAATTCGACAATGTATTGATTTATTTGTTTTAGTTAATAACCAAAACTTTATTATTTGATTCAATTCGTGAGTCTATTTTCTTTACTATGAGATATATTAGCAGCAGTTCCAGTGTTTATGAGACTGAAGAGTTCTTTCTAGCAAGTCCATAACCTTAATTCCTAATAGGTTACTCCAAAGAATTATAAAAACAAAACAGTTAATACCAATACCACAAACACACAATCCTGAAATGTAATTCTGAATCACCAGTCAACAAATAGCAAACTGCAAAGGATTTCTGAACCTAATATGCCATACTTGGAAGGACAGCTTTTACAGAAACTGATAAATGATAATGCATTATTGCAAAAAATCACCACAAAGTAACCGAGGTGCGAACAAATACTCTCTTTCCCAAACTTTCCATCTCAATGGTGTTTTAATCAATCACATGGACACCTTGCAAATTAGATAAGCTGAACACAACTACATATCAATGTTAGTTCTTAGGTGTTCTAATGTAATTAGAGAGGACAGTATTGAGATAGGCAATCTGAGGCAGCAGATAAAAGGCATAGCCTTACAAACCGAATAAGGAAACACAGTTCTTGCAACTAATCAGAGTCTTACCTAAAATGGAAGTTGTAAGACAAAATGATGCCAATACTAGTTATTATCTTAATAATCTCAAAATGCTGCCAATACTAGTTGATTGCCCTTTGTTTATATAATATACATATATTATTGTTGAATACATCTATTTTTTTTTTCAATCTTTGCCTAATATATCTTTTTTTTTATATTGTTGTAGATGTCTACCACTGGGGATAATGATAAAACCACTGATTCTACTCCAAATGTGGCCCCTCGAGGTTCAAGTAATGAGAATTTGAGCTCCCAACCTTCAAGTGGTGATGCAGCAAAACCACCTCCCCCTCAACCCGCTAATTCAAAGGTGCGTAAAAGAAAGTCATGGGTTTGGGGACATTTTGAGAGGAACAATGATGTCAATGATCCTAGAGCTATATGTAATTATTGCACCAAGTCGCTTGTATGTCCATCTGCTAGTGGTACAAGTTGTTTGAGTAATCATCTAGCTAGGTGTAAAAAATATCCTTATAATGTGGACAAAAGACAAGCAACATTATCTCTAAAACCTTCACCTAAATTTGACGAGGGGACTAGTACAAATTTGCTTGCTACTTGGAAGTTTGATCAAGAGGAATGTAGAAGATATCTTGCTAGAATGATTATTGTTGATGAGTTGTCTTTTAATTTTGTGGAACATGAGGGGTTTCATGATTTTTGTCAAGTGATGCAACCACGTTTTCGAATTCCTTCACGTGTAACTATAGGAAGAGATTGCTACAATGTTTACAAGGAGGAAATGGGAAAATTGAGAAAATATTTTGAAAAGTTGCCTTCAAGAATTTGTCTTACAACTGATACATGGACATCCATTCAAAATTTGTCATATATGTGTCTCACTGCCCACTTTATTGATGATAATTGGAAACTACACAAAAGAATTATTTCCTTTTGTCCTATTGCTGGTCACTCTGGGAGGTAATTGGAATGGCTATTGAGAGATGTTTGCTTAATTGGGAATTGATAGGGTGTTAACTGTAACCGTTGATAATGCATCTTCAAATGATTTGGGCTTACAATATTTGAAAAAAGACTGAATAGTTGGAAAGGAAGTGTCTTGGAGGGTGAGCACTTGCATGTGAGATGTGCTGCACATATTTTGAATTTGGTTGTAAAAGATGGTTTGTGTGAAATAAATGATTCCATTTTGAGAATTAGGCATGCAGTAAAATATGTGAAATCTTCTCCTTCTAGGAACCAAAAGTTTAAAACTTGTGTTGAAAAAGAGAAGATTGATAGTAAGAGTCTTTTGTGCTTAGATGTGGAGACTAGGTGGAACTCTACATATTTAATGTTAGAGGCAGCCTTGAAATTTCAAAAGGCCTTGAGTTGTTAGAGTTCACTGATAGTAAGTACTCTTTGGACCTTGCTATGAAAAAAGGCACTCCAACTTTTGAGGATTGGGAATATGCTAGATCATTGCTGCCTTTTCTTAAGATTTTTTATGACACCACTTTGAGCTTGTCTGGCACACTTCATGTCACTAGTAATGAATATATGAAGAAGATTTATGGTCTTGGCATGATGATATCAAACATGATTGAAAAGGGTAAGGATCCTAGTTTGAAAGCAATGGCTCTTAGGATGAAGAAGAAGTATGACAAGTATTGGGCTAATATTGATAATATCAATGTTTTGTTATTTATTGCATTGGTTCTTGATCCTAGATGCAAATTGAGATATGTTGATTACATGGTTGGTGAATTTTATGATGTGGATGTTGCAAGCAAACTGAAAAAAAAGTGAGAGTTATTTTGGAATCTTTTTTTGAAGCTTACAATGTTTCCAATCTTAAACCTGGTGTCCAAACTACTGGAGAACCACAAGATGTGGACTTGCCTATATGGTTGATGAATATCAAGATGTAGGCCAATATCTGGATGATATGTACATGAAACATGGTGGGGATGAAGGAAGTGATGAATCTAAAAATGAATTAGAAAAATATTTGCGTGATGATTGTGAGAAGAAGGTACCTTCTTTTGATATATTGAGTTGGTGGAAAACAAATGCATCTAAGTATCCAACAATTTCTTTGATAGCAAGGGATGTGTTGGCTATTCCTGTGTCTACAGTTGCTAGTGAATCCGCTTTTAGCACTGGAGGTCGTGTGCTTGATTCATTTCGCAGTGCTCTTACTCCTAGACTTGTGGAGGCTCTAATTTGTGGGCAAAATTGGTTGAGGAATTCAAGTAAACCCATATATCTAGAGCATGTCTTGGAACAACTTGAGTCGGTATCCATAGGTAAGTTTATTTCTACTTTCTTTTTTTTTCCCTTGTTTTTAAATCTTTTTACTTATATATTGAAACTCTTTATTGTTTTCCACTTTTTTGTGTTTTACCTAGAAACATCTTGCATTACAGAAGATCATCCCCTTTGCACAATTGATGATTGAGAGGAGAATGTAAGTCAATTTCTATTATTGAGGCTCATATATTATTGAATAGATTTTTTTGGATAGATTCACATGTTCTTTCCTTTTTTTTTTTTTTTACAGTGTGGCTACACCTTGGTGTCAGTAATGGGGAATACAAGAAAGTGATGGAGAATATAGGAAATGCTCAATTTTGGAATTTGGATATTGAGCTATTATAATTTGGAGCATATGCTGTTTGAAACATTTATGTTTTAATTATTGTTTGTTGTTGTGTTGCACTTTAGTTTAAATTATTATATTATGGATTTGATGGTTTTATATTTATTTGTAATTTGGCCTGCATAGTGACAGGTCTTGCTTTGCACAGATGATGGTTTTATATTTATTTGTAATTTGCTCTATGCCTTCTTTGGGGCCTTAAATTTGCCTAAGGAATTGAGGATGCCAGAAAGAGATCTTTGGGTCAACAGGTTGACATGAAATATGCATTCCTTTTCAGAGCAGTAGGGGGAGAGTTTAAATGCTTTTTATCCTATACACATACACAAATAAAGACACTTGCATTCTGGACTCTTTGCATGGCCCACTTTGTTTTATCAATTTTTTTTTTAAAATATACATTTTTTTTAAGCTGGGGGGAGTGATGAGCTTTTTCCACTATGATCAAATCTGTGTACTTTGTCTTTTCTTTTTTTCTCTCTCATTGAATTAATAGTAATGTCTGGAGAAAAAAGAGGGGACGGAAAGGACATCACCAAAGTAAATGCCTATCTAAATTTACTTGGATGATCTTGATTTCACGATCTTATTGGTCAAAACATGCCTCAATTATTCTTTGAAAATATGAATAAATGGAAATTTATCAGCTGTAAAACAAAAACGGATAATTATTATATTGAATGGTTAAAAATCGAAATCCGAAAAAATTAACCGAAAAAAATGGTTAACCGTTAAGACGTTTAACCATTAATAATGGACTGGTTACGGTTTGCATTTTAGAAAAACCGATAATTATGGACCAGTTTAAAAAATAGAGTCATGGACCGGTTAACCGATCCATGAACACCCCTATACATGTGTCATACGTGATATATCAATACATATAACACCTTATAATCATCATAGTCTATTATTTCCTAGCTTCTATATATCATAATGCATAAATGAAGTTTCAAAGTTAGATTTACCTTGTTTGGGTTGTTATGATGTTGGTAAATCCTTCTCCAAGCTTGGCACGAATCCTAAGTTAAGTAGAACATAGTTTAAGCTAGAGTTTAACATATGAACTTGCTTAGAACGAATTTTTCACTTACCTTTCTTTGTTGATTTCTTAAGCTTGCATTGAGCCTTGTTAAAGCTTGTTTTAATGGTGGTGGTTGTAAGTGTTCTATGGAGTAGAAGAAGGACGAATTTGGTGGCATTTGGTGTATTGTTTGTGTGATTTGTTGGCTGTCCAAATGAGTTTAATTGTTTTGTTCCTTAGTTCTTTAATGATTATATATATATATATATATATATACACACACACACACACATAGAAGAAGAGAGATAGCAGCTCCACATTTTCAGCTAACATTTCTACTAGATTTCTCCAACTTGCCTACATGATTTGTTATGTTAAATGAGTTGTTTTGCTGGGTGATTTTCATTGATTTTTCCCTTAGTTGAATTGACTTGTGAGTTGCAAATTTTAAGCAAGTTGTTGGGTGTTTTCGGCTAGGAAAAGTCCATAAAATTTCAGCCGTATATTTCTTGACAAATTGCACCGAAAAGAAGAAAGAAAAAAATTTAAGAGAGATAGGTTAAATGGAAATACAAAAACAAAGAGAAGACAATGAATTTATAACCAACAATTGTGTAAGGAGTGGGAGAAATATGAACTTGTGCAAAAAGTCAGTTTTGCGGGTCCAAGTGACACGTATGGTAAATACTAATTCGATAATATTTTTAAATGAAAACTTACATGTTATTGGTGTTAAATATTTTGAACGCTATGATATACATAGAATTTCTATTGAAGATATGTGTATGTGTATTAATTTTTGCAAGTTTGTTACGTACAAGGGGGTTCAAAAATGAAAATGCGAGAAAAAGAAAAATTAAAAAAAAAATGTAAGGGAGTTATGATGAATGGAAATACAAAAACAAAAAGATGATAAATTTATAACCAACAACTATGTAAGGAATGGGCAAAAATATGAACTGGTGCAAAAAGTTAATTTTATGGATCTAAATGACACGTACGATGAATACTGATTTGATAATATTTTTGGATAAAAATTTACATATCATCAATATTAAATATTCTAAATACTATAGTATACATAGAATCTTTAGTTTAAGGCTTTTACTTTTCAACTTTTATACCTGCTATCGTAAATTATATTCTATCTATTTAAAAGTTTTGTTTGGTGGTATTTTGACAAATTAAGTATTATATTGCCCTTAACTTGACTTAATTATAAATTTATAGGGTCTGAAATTACATATGAATTCATTGCTATTTATAGATTTATTCTAGAGTTTTTATTAGATTTAGAAATTTAATATGTATTTTATAGTTGTTACTTAGTTTTTTTTACTAATTATAAGTTACTAAGTTAAATCAGAATTTTAGTTCCTATAGACTCAGAATTATTTAACTTAAAGGTACTAATATGTTTCGAATATTAAAACTTAGGTTCTTAAATATTAAACAATTTTTCTTTATTCTTCATTTCGAACATTATGAATTTTTTTTAAAGTCTTAGTGATAAAGATTCTTTATTCTAATTTGTTTATACTTAAAATTTAAATCGTGAAAAATTTGGAGTGATTTTTGATATTTTTATTATAGCTCTTTTATGATTCTACATTTTATTTATAATATTTATTATAATTGGATTATGTAAAATTAAGGGGATTACATACTCCATTCTCTAGCTTATATATTTCGTTATTGTTTAGAAGCAAGGAAATTCAATAGGTAGAATTGTCTATAAAGCTTTTTATATTCGGTCACCTTAGGATTTATAAGCAATCATGATATATTTTAGAGCAACACATGAAGCTAAATATGGAACCCCCATGATCGGTTACTCTATGAGTATGTGGGTAACCAATTTGTAAAACTTGAATCATCTATGTTTTATGCTAAAGGAAATATCATAGGAAAACTAACAAGTACAATAGGGACAAAGAACTTTAATATTCGATTCATAAAAGAAATAAATTCTGCAATAATAACACTCATCTAATATTTGATAAAATGCATCTATGACATGATTTATGAAATGAAATATAACAAAAGAAACCTTAGAAACATACAAAGATACGTAACATTACAAGTGTAATATGAATCACCTCTTAAATTAAGAACCAATGCAAAATGGTTCATCACTCCCTTCAGCACTAGTCGTGCAGAAGGTGGGGTAGGTGCAGACTTTAAAATTCTATTTTTCCTCTCTATTCAACATGAAACCAAATCAAACTTTTAGGGTTATATCCTACCTATCATGGTTTTGTATTTACAAAATAATAATAATAATAATAATAATATAATAATAATATAATAATAATAATAATTAAGTTTAAAACATATTCGATACATGTTAAACTCAATGAACCTACAAATATGTTTAAAAAATGAATAACCTAGTAAATAAATGATAAAATATAATCTTATAAATAATAGAAATCTCAAATTATATAGACAAATAAGATTGACAAATGAAGTAGAAAACTTCCTATTAAAGTAGGCGTTAAAGAATGTAAAAATAGGCATATTCTAATAATAGGATCCCCTTAAATATAGATAAAAACATGAATTAGAAACAAGAGAAAAAAAAACAATGAAAATAAATATTAAGTAATAAATATCAACTACCTTAAAGTGGATATACTAAAAGAACCACATAAATAATAAAAGTTTAATAATAAAATTATTAAACAAAATGAGACTTAAAATATTCAATATCATCTATTAGCAAACACAAAGTAAATAAAATAGAAATTAATAAAATTAATTTTATATAGTACTTAAAACAAGCTTTTCAACGCTTATTTATATATGAAAATCCAAATTAAAATGAATATTAGAGATTTAGTTGAAGATTACATGATAAAAACTAACATAGAAAATTATTTGGATCACTTCTCATAAATAAAATCATTAGTACTAATTTTATATAAATACTAGAAAAAAATTAATTATGACATTGAATTAATTCTTCATATATTAAAAATAGAGCTAAAAAGAATATAATAGACTTAGTTTAAGCCAAAAATCGACATCTACAAATTATAGGAAGACTTCTCTTACATAAAATGTATTATTGCGAATCTTATGAATTTACTGGAAAAATATATCTTTTATAAAATTTAGAAATCCTAATTAAGTACAAAAAAATATACCATAATTAATAAAAATTGAATTAGAACATAAACGAGTACAACCAAAATCATTATACAAACAACACGTATAATGATAAATATTTGTTATTTCAATTCATAGGAAATATTGAATTTGAGTTTTCAAACCCTAAATATTCCTAAGGGTCGTATCAAACAAACAAGAATGCTTAGGTGAGGGATTTATGATGATCAGCTACTTGATTGTGTTTACTACTACCTATTGTTATGATTAGTTTTATTGCTTATTTGATGAATGACCGATTGTTAGGAATGCTATCATTTGCATGATCTCTTGAATAAATGAATAAGTATAATCACTCGACTAAACAAATCAGATATACTCAACGCGTGTGCTAGAAACCTCCTGTAGGTAATGTCCCAGATTTGCAATTAAATATATTTTCAAAAGACCATGACTTAGAGAATTTCATATCGCTCTTTTATCTCTTAAATGAGTTTTACCAAAAGAGTTAATGAAATAAACGTGGGACATTTCTAAGTCTTGTTTTGACAGTGGATGCTGCCTAATTGGGTGTCCACTTGCCAAGAGGCACTAGATGCTATCTGATAGGGGGTCTACTTGCCTGATTCACCATTAAGTGGTGATGGTCAGTCTGATTCACCATTATTTAGTGATGGTCCGATTTAAATATTAACCAGCACAAATCAAGTGAATATGTTGGGGAATATTGCCTTTTTTCGATGACATATAATCATTGGTTAAGTCTAGATGGATGCAGAGGTGTGCAAAAAAACCGATGAAACCGAAAAACAAAACTGAAACCAAAAAACCAATCCAAAAAATATGGTTAACCAGTCGATCGGTTTTGGTTTAGGATCACGGTTTTTATTTTTTCTGGTTTTCGGTTTCGGTTTTTTGTTAATGGTTACCCGTTTTCAATATTTATAGATATATTATATGTATAATTTAAATATATATAATTATTTTTTTTAAATATATACATACATATATCTACATATACATATAATTTACATATATTAATATTCTTTGAATTTTGATTAAAGTACTATTGTTCTATGTTTGATGGGAGTTGATGTGATAATTGATTAATTTGATTTTTGTTGACGATGATACATTAAAAGGCTTGTTTTTCTCATTTTCCTTAATTTGATTTTCCTTTTTTTTAGCTATTATAATATATATAATAATTTAAAGAAAAACTCTATGATAAAAGATAAAAAAAATGTTTGTTGAAATTATCAATTTGATTTATTCAAACCAGTACATTAAATGGTTAAAAACCGAAAATCGAAAAAATTAACCGAATAAAACGGTTAACTGTTAAGGCAATTAACCATTTTATAATTGACCTGTTAAGGATCACGATATTAAAAAATCGATCATTACGGTTAGGTTCAAAAAAATAAGGCCACGGACCGGTTAACCGATCCGTGAACACTCCTAGATGGATGCTACCACCAGGCAACCTTGTTAAAAATAAAATGAGGTGTCCTATGTAAATTAAATATGGAAAACAACTAATATGTAGACAACGTAAATCTGCATCATCATTTATGGCTTCGGACTCCCATAGATGTGTTGCTTACATTCATCATGTATGCATTCATATTGCATGTAGGTAGATTTACATGAGTGATTAATTAATGCTTGATAACTTGCATGGCCAGTAGTAGTGAGGAATGAACTCACTAAGCTGTGGTTTCGCTCACCCCTCAACAGTTTTTGTGTAGGAATAACGATAGCTGGGAACGGGTTAAGAATGTGTGGAGAGTACTTCTCTATCAAACCTTCTTGTAGCTAGAAAGTTAAATTGCTATAAACTTAGATTATAATTTTGAATAAATTGTCCAAACAACAGAGACTTTAAAATTTTTGTAGGATTGAAACCTTATTTTTACTATTTGGTAGGGGATACCAATTCTCTACGATCTTAATGGAATGTGGAAAATCGGATTCCATAATTGAATTTCAATAATACTATTATATGTATATGTATAATTTAAGTAGAAGGTATTAATAAATAAGTAGAGTCTAGTAACCTCTGAATTACAAGACGGTTCTCATATTACGAGTGCACGCGTGGTATGATAACATTAGGATAATCCTACTAGGCCCCCTTTTGAGGTGTGACACATAGCCATCTTAATTTTTTGTAAAATCAAGCATAACGGTTTAATAACATGACCAAATACACAAACTAAATCGAAGATTATAAATATGAAAAAAAAAAGCATTTCGGTTCCTATTATCAAGGAATAGCAAGTTTGTCATAACGAGTATTGAGGATCTATAAAAAAAAAAAAGGAATCATACCATCTCTAGCATCATCAAAGGTTTCCACTTTCCTAGTACAAAATCTTCAACATGATAGTCATTTTAACAATGAATGTAAAGTAAAGTTAAAAAAATTGATATACTTTAAAAAAAACTAAAAACAACTATATGCAAACTAATATATATATACATATTAAGTCTTCACAATGAAGAGAAATCTATCAAGAAAGAGTTTGAGAGTAGGAAAAAGGAGAATAAAGAAGGGAAAAACATGAAATTTTTTTGGTATAAGACAAGATAATTATTTTGAAATCGATGCTTCTCAAATTATGAAAAAAACCCCATTTCGAATTCTCCCTAGAATTGTATACAAAATACAACCAAAGATAGAGAAAAAGGATGGAACTTTAAGGTGATGGAAAATGAACAGTTGCTATGACTGTGTTACGAGAATATCAAGTAAGGTTTTTAGAATACCTTATTGGCATGAGGAAAATGAAAACAATTATTGGTTAAAATTGTTGATAGTAGAATCGAATACGGTTGAAGATAGTAACAATCTTTATACAAGTATAAATCTATACTCCAAAAGAAAAGAAGAAAGCACAAGATATTGTAATCCATCACTTGCAGAAACACAATATAACAAGCATGTGTTGTAAACCCTAATTTTCAAAAAGAAAAGAGATAGAGGAGGACTTACTTTCTATATTTGTGTCATAGAGAAAGACAGAGAGAGAGAGAGAGGATATAACACATCTTGTATATGTACATTCGTAGTCTTGGACATAGTATTCGGCCAAGTCTATTAATTTGTGCACTCACCTTCGCATGTGGCAAAAGAAAAAAGGATTTATCACGACCCATTGATTCACATACGAATACAATCATCTATGTGTCTATTGATTCTATGAATATCTAGATAATAAACATCTAAATTAGAAAAAAAAAACAATAAGTGAATTCGAAACTTAGGAAATTTATAACAAAGATAGCTTAAAAACAATAATATTGGTCAACTGCTTTTCTTCTTTGCCTTAGGAAATGCATTTATATGCAAGCTCGAAAGGCATTAAAATAGAACTAAAAAAATTACCAAAATTAGAAAACCCCTAAAACTTACAGATATAAAGTAAATGGCAAATAAAATAGGCATGTCTACTAAAAGTCATAACATATTCAAAAGTTTCCAAAAATAGAAAATTTGTCGTTTGGATAACCAAAATAATGAAATTTGCCCAAAAATCGACATCGCATGCCACCAAAAGTAATGATTTTTTCGGTTGACTTATTTCCTTTAAGATAGGGACATGAATTACAAAACTACTATTAACTAGTCTTTGTCCCATTTTACCATACACCTATTCACTGCTGCTTCCACCTCATTATCCATCTCCTGAAATAAGAAATCTAGAAACAAATATAATAAAAATTCTTTGCAAGCTATACAAGATTCTTTAGCAAAATTTAATTCAAGATTGGAAAAGCACAAAAAAAAAAAAAAACAGACTGTATCTAATGGCAACAATGTTAATTAACCTAGGGAATCATTACATTCACAAAACCATAATCATCATGCCTTAACTTACTCTCTTTTTGCTAGATAAGATATTCTTGGGTATACATATGAGGTAGAGCAATTCTATCATGTCCACAATGTTGAATAAGGGCGACATATTAGATTTAGAAGATAATACTTTGGAATGGTATAAATAGATGTATCTTAACAAGCAATTAAGTCCTCAGAGCAATTTTCTTAAGGCATTAGAAATCAAATTTAGACCATTGGGGTATAAGGACATTTAAGACAAGCTTTGTAGACTAATATAATAAGGGTCTTTTTAGATTATCAAGCAGACTTTAAAGCATTATTCAAAAGAATAATTGGGCCACCAAAAGCTTTTCTAATCAATTGTTTTATTTTTTGGTTAAAACATATGATTTAAAGAGAAGTATAACCAGTAAGACCCAAAGAACTGATGAATGTTATCTAGCTTGCCAAAATTCATGAAGAGAAAAATGTGTGAACAAGATATATTTCCTAAATCATACATTTCTTAGCCCACATCTTCTTATTCTAAGCTGTATACACTTTAATTTTATAAACCTTCCTGTATAGCTAATTCTTTAGCACCATCTTCTTATGCATTTAAGCAACCATTTCCACCAAATAAACTATCTTAACCTATTTAACGTGACATTTGAAGAAATGCAAGCCAAGCATGAGCAATAATTTGCTTTAATTATGATAAAAATAGATCTCACAAGAATCACTAATGCAAACATTACATGATGATATGGAAGATGGTGATGTGGTGAAAGAAACATCATTAACGATGATATTATAAAATATATGGTATATGATTTTATGACTTTTGCCTATCATGCATTTATTGGGTCGTTACAATAAAAAACTATCACATTTCAAGGATTGATTACTAATAGACTTCTTTCTATACTTGTTAACTTTGGAATTACACATAATTTTGTACAACAAAAATTTGTCGCATATATTAGTCTTAATGTCGCACCATCTCCTCACTTTCAAGTTATGATTGGTTTTGGGACTAGATTAGATTATGATGGACAATGCAATGATGTTCTTCTAATTCAAGATACAAAGATGATACTAGGAGAACAATGACTACAACAACCCAATCACATAGCAACTGAGACAATGAATTCTAACACATGCGGCAAAGTTACTACCAACAATGCTATCATGGAATCATTGAAAGATGAATGTGTGATGACTTTGATTGGACAAAATTCCACAATTCTAAGTCCTATTACTAATCATCAATTAAAGTGCCTCTTTTCTACAAAATCAATTGTACCATACTTTCATTTAGCAACTGAGACAGTGAATTCTAACACATGCAGCAAAGTTACTACCAACAATGCTATCATGGAACAAGTATTGGGTAGATCTTTGCTTATGTTTGAGGCATCATCATTGCCGCCTCCCACAAGACAAATCCAAAATTGAATTCATTTGTTTCTTAAGACTTATCCAATTAATGTCAAACTACATTGATACACACACTTTCAAAAATAAAGAGTGAGATAGAAATTCAAGTCAAAGAAATGTTGGAACATGACATTATGCATTTTCATCCCTATTTTATTTTTCAAGAAAAAAGATGGAAGTAGGCATTTAGAACACATGATGGGCATTATGAAAGATAAATTATACAGAGCATAAGTATTTTTACAGCTTAACTTGCATGCAAGATATCACCAATTTAGAATGCATCAAGAAGACATTGAGAAGACTGCATTTAGAATACCCGATAGGCATTATGAATTTTTTGTTATGTTTTTTTTCTTATGTAATGCCCGTTCGACTTTTCAAGCGATCATGAATGGGGTATTTTAATCATTTCTTAGGAAATTTGTTATTCTTTTTCTTTGACAATATCCTAGTAATAGTTAGGATTGGCTTTCCATGGAGAACATTTATCACAAGTTTTGTAAATTTTCTTAGACAACACTTCTTGATTGAAAAAGAGTAAATGTTCTTTTGGTTATTAAGCTATCAATTAGTTGGGACCATATCGTGTCTATGGAAGGAATAAACCTAACCAAAGTTGAGGCAATAAAAAATTAGCCTTTGCTTTAATCTTTCAAGTAATTCAGAGCTTTTCTTGGCTTATTTGAATATTACAGATGTTTTATTAAAGGATTACAAGTCCATTAACAAATATATTGCAAAAAGATTCATTTTTATGAACAAAACCAGTAAAAGCACCTTTTAAGGATCTTAAAGAAGCTTTAATTTGAAATCTAATATTAGCATTAGTAAATTTTTCTCAATAATTTATAGTTGAGATTGATGCAACAACGTCTACAATAGGGGTTGTTCTATTTCAATTAGCTCATCCAATTACGTTTTTTAGAAATGTTCCAAGTGCTAAATTCGCCAGTAGAGTTTAGGCCCTACGAACCTAGAAAATGATCAGTAGTGCATGAGGATTATTTGGAACAGCCACTCCGATGGTTAAGTTAGTCCACGGATCAATTTAAAGAATTTAAAAAGGATATACTAGTAAAGGAATGATCATATCAGCTTTGCTTGCTCGTACCTTGTAGAGGGAAGCGCTATTTATAGTTGTGGCCATACCAACATGGGGCCTACAAAATCTTTTTTATTAAGGTAGACCTTGGGTCAGTAGCTGCTTGATTCCGAGGGAAGGAACCATCTCTATGCTTGGGGCGAAGGAGCTATTAGAGTGTGGACTATGGCTAAACTAGATATATACGCCCTAGTCTATGCTGAGACAAGAATCAAGTGGTGAGTCACGTAAGGTGAGCTTAAGAAATTAGGTCATCGTGAGCTTCCTCTCAAGAGTCATAACCTAAGCTCGACTTTAGATATCTAAGGTTAGGAGATCAAGGTCTTTGCCAAGCTAAGCTCATTAAGAGACTAAGTATCAAGGTCTTGGCTTAAGTGAATCTTCATGGAGCATCTTAGCCTTTTGGCCTATATAAGAATTATGGTGGGTTGAATGGGCTATGATCTATTATTACCATCAACAAGTAAGAAGCTCCGACCCTTACTTAAGCAAAGCAAGTGCTTATGTTTTGCAGTTTCATGCAATTGCTAATGCTATGAGAAAACTAAGACAATATTTGTTGGGATCTCATTTTATAATTCAGATTAACCATAAAAGCTTAAAAGAGATTTTGTATCAAGTCATATAAATGCCAAGAGCAACAAAAATAATTGGCGAAATTATTAAGGTATGACCATAGTATTGTACATAAGGCAAGAGTTTAAGTGGTTGATTCAATTTCAAGGCAATTTTTAACCTTCTTTAGATTCAAATACCTTTGACACTTGTTAAAGGAAAAATGATACTCTATTTTAGAGTCCTGTCAAATTATATAAAATATGGACAAGGATACCTCTTTTAAATGCCTTTGATGTTGGAAAAATTGGTTTTCTTTATTTCCAATATGGTTTTTTTTTTTTTTGTCACATCCTTCTCTTATTTCTTGTCTCATATTTGAATATCATTCAAATCCTGTATTTAAAACATACAAGAAACCAGCTAAAGTTTTTTTTAACCTTTTTTTAAGGAAAGGCACAAGATGATGGGTAGAGCAACATGTTAAGACTTCTTCTATTTGTTAACTTGTTAAACATATGACTAAGTCTTCAGTTGAACCATTAACTCCTTTGCCAACACTAGAACATATTTAGGGAGATTTTAGTTAGGATTTCATCATTTTTTTTATCTATTTCTCAAGGAAATTCAATGATTATTATAGTATTGAATAGTCTATCAAAATATTGTCATTTGGGTGCTCTATAAACCCATTTTACTATTAAAAAAGTTGCGACTTTTGCTATTCAAAATGGTTGTCAAATTACATGGATTTCCTAAAACAATAGATTTAGATAAGGATTCTATTTTAGTTAGCAGTTTTTTAAGAGAACTCTTTTAGCTAAGTGAGACTATACTGGACTTTAGTAATGCTTATTACCCACAACCAGATGGGAAATTTAAACAAAATCATTCGGTAATACCTATACCCTTCCATGGGCAAGATATGCCCATAACACTTCTTGTCATGAAATGTTAGGTGTTTCTCCATTTAAGATAGTATATGGTAAACTACCTCCTATTATATATTCTTCTGTTAGAGGTTTTACCAAAGTAGACACAGTAGGTTAGAACTTTCGAAAAGGGATGATGTTGTACCCCAAAAGGTACACTAAACATGACAGTCCACCACATATGGTATTAAAGCTTAAGAATGACTTCCCAAAGTTACATAAAAGCTTTGACATCATATGTAAGGCGTCCTTCACAGCAATAGGAGACATAAGTGGGAAATGTAATTTGAGAAAGTAAATATAGATTACAAGAATTTAAATAAAAATTATCTTCAAAATCATAAAAATATAGTCTTTACATCATCTTAGGGGCATTCCCCTGCTAAATCTTCAACATTGAAAATATAGTCTAGGTCTTACATATAATAATAACTATAACTATATAGATTTTAAAGAAAATCTATTATAAGATTTTAAAAAGGATTTCCCCTAAAAGCTTTCCAAAAGTGTAAGCTTACCCAGATTGACAGAGACCTCAGGTACAAGAGATATTAAAAAAAAAAAAAATCTATTAAGTTGTAAGCTTAACTAGCTTAGTGAGAATATTCCCAAATTAGCATACTCATATCAATAAAATCAAATAAGTTATTAAACAGACATATGAAATGTAGCAAACATGTAAGCAAGCAATACATATGATCAGCTAGAAATCATATATTTGAATTGATTGACACCCTCCATTCAAGGTTAGGTGTTTCAGGTTCTTTAAAACCAAACTTTATCACCTAACTTGTAGTACTTTCGGGCTCCTACTCGTTCCATCTTGAAATAGTTCTTTCGGGCTCCTATTCGCCCATCTTGCTAGTCTTGTGATTCCTGCGAATACCTCATTACTATACTCTTGTCCCACTAAGGGCATAGTAGCCATATGCAATCTGACTCACTTCGTGATATGCATGATTCAATTAATATAATTCTTGACATGTGATTAAGGTATTTTAAAGGCGATCATAGAATTTGCAAACAATTTATCATAATACTAGAACACGAATTTAATCAACAACAATCATGTCTTGATATGATTAGTATGCTTTCAATCAATATTATCATGCATATTCCATCTTCATCTCTTCTTACTTCTAGCTATCTATAAGCACAAACAAGTACGTAAAAGTAGGAGATAAACTCACTCGGTCATCCTTTCAAAAATCCTTTACTCATAAAGTCCTTCTGATATGGATCATTTGACTCCTTGTCACCTAAACGAAAGAAATACCAGGAATGAATATTTCATAAAAGTTCTACTTAAACTTTCTAATTATTCCACTATTTTTGTCAAAATTCGGATGAATGAAAATTCTAATTTAAAATGGCCATAATTCGCTCATTTTAACTCAGAATTTCGCATATAAGATGTCATTTCTTACCTACTTAAAAAAATATATCTATTTCTAAGGTTATTTTTATATTAAAAGCCATTTGGGTTTCAAAATGGGTTGGTACATAATTGATACGAAAATCTTTGCACTTACATTGTAACTTTTCAAAATTTTACTTCATCTAAAAAGTCTATAACAAACACATAAATATTTATATAGTTGAAAAATCCTTTAATATAGATATATAATCATATTTTATGTGTAAGGACCTGGCTTACTTAATCCCATTGATTAAGCATGTCAAATCCCCTGGCCATGCATAATACTTAAGTACTATACATAAGGCCATCTGAAAAAGGAGATATTTATGTGAATTGCCTGTTAACCTGTTTAAACAAATACAAAACTTTAACAAAAACTACTCATCATTGAGTAGATACTTTAATATAGCAATATATAGATACCCATAACCTGGTATCTCAAAGCTTACAAAATCATGTAATACATATAGTATAGGGAAACTTAAATACTTTATATTACAAACTTAGGCTTACAAGTAAGCCTGGTTTATACTATTACATTTTTTAAAAACAAAGCTTGATTTAGTCTCTCTTGAAAAGAAAAAAACAAGGTCAGTCCAAGAGTCTTAATCATCGCACTCATCCAGAAATCCTCAAAGTCCATCCTATAGGCCAAGGAATCATAAAACTTATCTTCTTCAATACCTAAAAGAGATAAAAGTGAGCAAGAGGCTCAGCATAGTAGCAAAAACAAATATGATATGGCATACACTCCTGAACTAATACAAGGCAAAAATCATAAATTATTTCTCTTTATTAAGTCAACAAAACAACACTAGATTATTCAAACTCCGATTTCAATTCTAGAAAGTGACTTACCATCCTTGACTCACCATCACAGCAGTTGGGAAGCGTCGTGGTAGTCCCTACAAGCAACTACCTTAGGGCAGGAATCTGGGGGTCCTAAGTAACTATAGCTACTCAGGGGGTTGATAAAAGCATCTCGAATACTTATATCTCTGAAATGATCTCATAAAGAAAAGGTAATTTCATTAGGGTTTATAGCAGTTACTTAACTTTACTTAACTTAATCCATAATATCATCTCGTTCAATCATCCCCATAAAACGTGAACTAAATTAAATCATATTATACCATGTTAAGAATAAGAAAATATTACACCGATACCATATACTCTATCAATTACCCACTGAGCCACTTATTGGAAGTCATTGCATCATGACGAGTAGCCTAAGCACCTAGTGTCCGCTTAGACAAGGTTGCTGCTCCCTAAACCCAATACAACGGCTAAAAGCATAACCAATATAAACACTTAAATTTCTCTTCAATTAAAATTGGATTAGAAATGTATAACCTAGCAATCAACAATCACATTATTGCGTATCTTGATAAATAGATTTATCAGGCAAAAGATCGGTATTCGAACTCAATTGAATACGGGAATCTATCAAAGGAATTCTTTCATATAAAATATTATTAAGTCACAATAATATATTAAATCACTAAATACTCATAAAATTTAGACAAAACTCAAATCATCACACAACTCTTTATTCATACAAATACAAATATTCATATCATATTTCATTAATCATTCATCTATTTTTTTTTTTAATTTTCCATGAACAGTACCAGAAGGTTGGTAACACTCATTACAAAGGCCATGATATAGATCACAGGCACAATCACGGCCGTGATGTATGCAGTGATGACAATTACGCCCATATTTAGCTTTCTAAAAACTACTCAGGGAGATCATGGGCTATGTTACTGTCGTGATCTAGGTCATGTTGACTAAGAAAGAAGTCAGAAGGAAACAAGGGCTTGGAAAAGGTTGTATTCAAGCTTTTTAGAACATCAAAGGAGATCACGGGCCGAATCACGACCATGATTAATAGAGAAAGTTGCATCCGAGGAGATAACAGCCTTGCTTACGCCTGTTATGAACAAGGTAAATGACCTATAGTAGTTGTTTCGAAATTTTTGAAATCCTCTATCTTTTAACTATTTATTTATCTCTTTTGTAATTGCAAAAACATGCCAACTAATCCATAAACATAGTATTAAGCATTATCAAGTTCATTCACTTATTTGAGTCTATTACACACACATATATATATACACACACACAACAAACTTAACTTAAAAACATAATCTCATCTTTTAGGCCTATTAAAATCTTTTATTACTCTAATGATTCAAGTTCTACTTATTTATCACTAACAACATCCATATATATGTCATATCATCACAAACTTCACTTTTTATTTCATCAAACACTAAGAGTACATATATCTATTGGCATACCTAGTTTAACATACATAATAACATGCCCTTAATTCACATATAACATCAAAGTTCTACTCCTATCGAACATGAACACCAATCAAAATCATGAATAAACAAGACAAATAAGAAATTAATTTTTCTTACTTATTTAGCTACTAGTAGTAATCAAGTTCGTTTTCCAACTTTCTTAGCTTAGTTCCCACTTCTCTTGAGTTTGTATCTTACTTCTTCATAACTTTGCATCTAGGCTGTGATGGCTTAGAAGAAATTTGAATGGATGAAATGGATTTGTTTGGGCTTGAGAAAGAGCAGAAACGGAGAGAGAGAGACGATGGAGAGAGAGGGTATGTTTTGGTTTGTGATATTTTTGCCTACTTTGTTGATTTTTGGGGCATTTAGAAGCTTATGGAATATGCTATAAACATGAGCTTGGGGTTTGCATGTATTTGGGGCCTAATTTTATTAATTTGATGGGTTTAGGCTTAAATTAAAGGCTCCAAAATCTGTTATATCATGCATCTAATACACATATATCTTAATTAATGCAATTCAACAAACACACATAACACTCCAATTTCACTAACATACATATACTTTAATTTACAAGGATTTCTCATACTAAGTATTTATCATGCAATCAAATTAAATTATATTAACTTAACTATATCAATTTAAATTACCAATCATCAATTAAACATATATAGGCAACTTAATTTAGCATATTAAAATTTTGGCTATTTTAATATGCATGATTCTAGTGATGTTGTCTTAACAATAATTTTTTCATAAAATAATTTACTTTTAGAAGTTTTGAAAATGAAGTTCATGAAATCTTTCTTTAAGTTGTTGGAAGAAAAATAAAAATTTTGGGTTTGTTACTACCGAAGGCCTACTCATTTAAAACCATCATTTTTATATTTTCTCAACTTTATAAGAATAGATTTATTTCTTAAAAACATGGTTCTTTAAGTTACCTAATAATTTTTATTTTCTTAAGTGAATGTTGAACTAGTAATTTAAAGTTAGTTTGACTTAGAAAACTTACTTTGTTCTTAATATTTTTGGGATATTGATGTATACCTTATAAATAAGTTTTTAAGAAAACATTATATAACAAAGAATTATCAACATTAAAAGTTTATGATAGAATTTATTTTATTAGGTTGAAAAGGTTATAGTTGAACCATTTTCCTAAGTTGTATCCATTTTATTTTCTAAATGGATTTTCAACTAGTGAGTTGATTTTAGACTTTGACCTGGAAAAATTGTTTTACTCTTTAGTGTTTATCAAGGTTTAGGCACAAGCCATATAAATAAGCTTTTTTAAAGAAAATTTTGCATGATAAAGAATCATCAACATTAAAATTCAATTAATAAGAATATTTTGAAAAAGTGTAGTTGAACCATTATTCTAAGTCTTAGTGGAAAATTCTCTTATGTGTTAAAATTCACTTTTCTTTAGAGATTGGTCCTATCTTTTATATGAAAGAAAAATTATTCCTTTTATTGTCTTGAAAATTTTCATTAAGATAACAACATCGTCCTAAGATCATGCGTGAATACGAACTTAGTAGTTATGTTATGAAAACAAATTCATGTAGAACATAAAAATAGAAAATTAAATAATCATATAAGAACAAAATATGGAAGTCTTAGCTTGTATCAAGACTTCCCAGGACTAAATAATTTCTAGTCACCATAAATAAAATGAAAGGAATAAAATAAGGTAAGAGAATTAAAAAAGGGAAAAATATGGAAACCTTATCTTCTTATCAAGGCTTCCTAGACTTGATTATCATTAGTCTCATAAAGAGAGAGAGAGAGAGAGAGAGAGAGAGAGAGAGAGAGAGAGAGAGAGAGAGAATAAGAGAAAAGGAAGCTTAGAGTCTTAGATTTATATTGAAGGCTTCCGGGACTTAGAATGGATAATTCTCCATTGTTTTGACTTGATGAAGGACAAGTTTAAGACTAGAAGATGACTAGTCTTAATAAAATTACATGAGATAAATAAATAAATTACAAGAAATATAAGAGTATGAATAAATAAAAGTTAGACTAAAGCAATAATAATAATAATAATAATTAATAATAATAATAATAATAATAATAATACTTGAATATTGTTAAACAAGACATAAATATATTGTTTCTTCCATAATACCCATGAGTTTAAAAAACACATGATATGATTATGTTATGTTAACATGAACATGAAGATGATTTTAGGAATTTTTACCTAAGGTAGTTATAGATGGATGATATAATGGATAGTATGTTTAGTGTGTATGATGAATGTTTTATTGAAATGGAGAGGTAGAGAGTGTTCTGTAGAAATGGATCGAGAGAAAATTTGAGAAGAGAATATGGTAGAGTTTTGGTATGAAAAATGATATGTGTGAAACAAATGGAAGAAGAGGTGGTATTTATAGAGAAGTGTAGAGGGATTTAGATGTAATAAAATAAATTGAAAAAAATAATAAATAGAGAGAGAGAGGAGTAGATTTGCGTAGGCCATGGGAGAGAAAGGAGAGGGAGAGATTAAAAATTAATTTTTTGCAAAGAAAAGTAATAAAGTGAAAGAAAAGTTTAGTAAAAAGTAATATTGAGAAGGTAAATGGTAAGTAATAAATGTGTAAGTTGTAAGAATAGGTTTGTAAAAAAAAAAAAAAAAATAGAGAGATAGATTAAGAATGAATAGTCGAAATAGTACATGAATATAGACTAGATAAAAAGATATCGATAGTATGGAAAATACGCGTAAACGAGCTATATCTGATATTTTTAGTTATCAAAAAATTAGGAAACCGATATTTTACGAATCCTTATGAAATTACGAATCTATATGTGTCATCTGAATATTTTTATTATTCTGAACACCAGATACATTTTTTGAGAAATGATCCTGTTCGAGTCCGAAACGAAGGTTTTTTGGGCGAATCCAATCTTTTTAAGCTTCCTCATACTATTCTAAACTATAATCTACGTTTAGCTCATATCTATTGTCATCAAGTTTCGAGCGTAGAATTATCGGAGTTAAAACTACTAGTATGTCTTTATCATTGTTGACTTTTAAAGTCCTGGTTTGACTAGGGTTATGATTTACTGCAATTTCACCTTAAAATTGAGGGATTTACAGATGAAATATTAGCTATGTTGTGTGTTAATCTATTAAGAGCACAAAAACATATGAAGAAGTAAGTAGATGATCATATAATTGAATTAGATATGATTTTTATAAAATTACAATTATATCATCAAATGTCCGTGTCTCAATAACATTTTCACAAGTTATTGGCCATTTTGGTTACTTAGGTAATATTAAGACACAATCAACAAATTAAACAAGTTTTGATTCAGTGGTAAGGACTTCCTTTTGAAGAAACTTGGGAAGGTTGTGATGATTTTAGATGGGTAAATTACACCAAAGATTTCAATTTAGGGATAAGTTCATTTAATGTATCATTATTTTAAGTGCTCCAAAAGAGGAATCAATGTTTTGCGAAGTGAATCTCATGAGATACCAATGTTTTGTAATGTTTTTGAGGTATCAACGTTTCAACTAGTTTTTAATTAAATATCCTAAATTTTCATCAACATTCAATGATTAGTACCTTTATTTGAGTCATTTTACAAAACATTGATACCTCTTTTTAACCATTTGAAACGTTAATACCTTAGATAAATTTATACTCAAATGTTGATTCCTCTTTTGAATCGCTTGTTGATAGCTTAAATGAACTTACTCTCAAACTTTAATACATTTTTATATAATTTACTTGGTTTTAGATACATCTATTCTAATTAGTAATTTCAACATGGAGGATAAGGTTGTTTTTTAATAGGGGGAGACAATTGTTACGAGAACGTCAATTAGGGTTTCTAGTAAACCTTTGTGGTATAAAAATTTTGTAACAAAATAGAAACAATTGTAAGTCAAAATTGTTGATAGTGGTTAATAGCAACAAAATATGGTTAAAGATAGTAACAATAATCATTATACATGTAGACGTATGCACTATAAAAGAAAGAAATGAAGCAAAGGAAAAGGGCACTTCTAGAATCAAAATCTATGTTGTCTTCTAGGAGTTTAATTTACTCAAAGAAGCATATAATTTGTCACTTTTGAAAACACAAAATAATAAGCATCACTAATAAACCATAATTCAGAGGAGAAAAAAAAAAGGACTCGCTTTTGGTACTTATGCAAGAGAGGAGGGGGAATAAGAGAGAGAGAGAGTGCGCCTTGTATTCATATATTCATGGGCTTGTGTAGTGGCTAACTCTATTATTTGTTATTTCAATGGATACTCTCTTGATGTAGATATTATTGTAGTATGCTTGGTTGTGTTTCTTTCTTATGTAAAGAGAGATTTAGTTTGCCTAATAAAAATCCATTTCTTAATCAAGTTGATAATTTTACATATTGTATTTTTAAAATTTGTGGTTTTCCTTAAGAGATTCCATATCAGAATTTATAAACAATTTTGTTTAAGAGAATAAAGAAATAGAGAAGAGGACTCCATGGGTGCTTAAGAGTGGGATAAAAGATAGATTTAATTTAGACATTTCTATTTTTTTATAATACATGTGATAATATCTTATAAGAAGCATTTTATGGTGTCGTATTCTTTAATGGACCAGTTCAATCCGTCTAATAGTGATTAAACAAACGAAAAAGCTTTAGTTTAATTTCAAATTATAGACTAGACCCTCCACTAATAATTTTAAAACTTAAATAGAGAAATGGTCTGTTTGGATGGTCTATTTTTTATTTATTTATTTATAACTGTATCTATATGTGTTTGTTATCTGTCTCTTATCTGTATTTGGTCTATTTGATCTTTTATGAGTAAAAGTATCTGTTTGTTATATGTATCTGATCTAAGGGTGTAAATGAATAAAGCCGATTCACAAACTACTCAGGCTCAATTCAATATTTACTCGAGTTTGATTAAAAAAGTTGAGTTGAGCTCGAGCTCGAGCTATTTGGATAGTTTATCTAGCTGAGCTCGAGTTCGAGCTCGAGCTACCCGAATAGTTTATCGAGCCGAGCTCGAGCTACTCAAGTAGTTTATTGAACTGAACTCAAGCTTCGGATATTTAGCTCGATTAGCTTATGAGCCAATTCAAGCTTTATTGAACTTAAAACAAGTGTATATATTAATTGAATTCAATCTAGCATGGTATTAATATAAATTAAATTAAAATTTAAATTATTTTTTTAATAAACCCCGTCTAAGCGAGCTTAATCGAGTTGAGCTCAAACTTAAATAATATTATTTCGAGTCTAACTCAAGCTTAAAATTTTAAGTTTAGTCGAACTCAAGCCAAGCTCGAGCCTTGAAATTTCGAATCAAGCTTGAGCTCAACACTGCACCATCTTAACTCAACTCGTTTACAACCCTAATCTCATCTATATCTGATCTTTTTCATGCCAAATAGATCATTAAGAAAACTAAGTGGACAGCATCAAAATCCATTCACTAGGATCTATCAATGAAGATTTTAACAAGTTGAATATTTTTTTTTTTAAGTTTTTCTTTTCCATATCCACAAGTTTCCACCGAATTTTAACTTATAGATCAGTGGATTCCAACTTTCCTTTCCATATCAGTTCGGTCATATCGCTTCACGTGGAGTCAAATGTTTATACTATTCTATTCTAGATAAGAACGCAGAATTCGGAAATAAATCCGGGGCCAGCAGACTAGAAGATTCAACGCGATCCTGTTGCCCAAATATAGCCTACGTACCCTTTGCAATTTCCATAAAGTTCCGTCCTAAACTGCAAAATAAAGCACCTTTATAAGCACTTGAGCCACTTTCAATCTGAGACCCAGGAAAGCACAAAGGAACATTTGGCCTTTAAGGTACTAATCTCTTCCCCTTTCCTCCATTACCATGTTGCTCCTTTGTCCTATAAATATATGAAATTGTTACTTTTTTAATGCAATTTCTTGTTGAATTTATGTTATTATTACCTTAATTTTGAATGATGTTAGCAAGATTTGAGCTTTTGTAACAATTTTTTTTTTTTTCTAATTGATCTGGGGTGGTTTTGGATTAAATGAGCTAAATTGAATTAGGGTATGTATATCTTTGCCCAAATATAGCAGTATAAGATTTTGGGTCTTCTTTTTCTGTGGAGAACATGTTTGAGAAATCAGGATAAGGCTTGATATTTTTAGATTTTAATATGTGATTGGTCTCTCTCTCTTTTCTATGATTTGTGGAACTTGATCAATTAGGTGTTTGATTAAGAAATCTATTGGTCTTTCAATTAATAGTGGCTTATTTCGGAAAATCTGCATGGCATGTTCATTTTACGGAATGGGATAAGGTTATAATGTAATAGTTATTACGGAGAATTGAATAGAGCTGTAATAGTATTTACATAAATCAATTTAGGATATTTGGATGAAAATAAAATCATATTCCAGCATTGAATTACTATTGTTATGATTAAGTAATGAATAGCTATTTAATAGTTTTGGTGATGGAGATTGCTTATGGAATTACTATTACGGATTTAAAATGCAACTAAATGTCGGATAGCTATTCTATGAGGAACAAGGCTGTTTTCTGTGTCTGTGTACAGATTCATGTTTGATTTTTGTAACTGTGTTCTTAATTGTGCTTGTATTACCATATCGTGTCGATATTTGAGGTGTGAAATCAACCAGGCAGGAGTAGATGGTAGTTGATGGTTGTGGTTTATTAGGATGGAGACTTTTCATGGAAATATGTTTTTCTCAATGAAAGAGTAACACTTAAATCCACAAGTTACTATGGTGTTTTTGAAGATTGCGCTAATGATATTTGATAACTGCAATTGGTAGATTATAGGAAATGCGTGTACCCCCCACATGCAAAGATGGATCTTTTAGGCACAAACACAATGATAAGTTGGGATTTTAAAAGCTTAATATTTGTTCTTGCTTCTGTGAATATGACATTAACGGTTATGACTTACTGGTACTCATTGATGGGGAAATTCTTCAAAATTCAGAATGCATAGGTTGGACAATGTAAATGCCTGGTTACTTCAATTTTTTTTCTGCATGCCTGTATGTTGCTAAAGTCTTGATGGTTGAAATTTCACTTAACGATCGAATGAGTGATAAGTGGTAAAGTTTTTGCTTTGGCCTTAACTGGTGCACCATAAAGTAGACTATTCTTTATTGGTAATCATGACTTTATCACATATTAGGGTCTTGAAAGAATGGTTTATACTTTTTGGGTGAACAATTCCAAACCCATGCACATCGTGTATGGCAGATGTTTTATGCAAAAATGCTGTACAACCAGACGAGAAATTTCAAAACTTGTTACATTATTGTTTTGATTGAGCAAACAGGAGTTGCTTTATGAGTGAGAGGGCGATCTGAGGCGATCTTGCATATTATGATGTGTGCTTGTACATCAAAAGATAGATGTGGTTGGAGACAATGTGAACTTTTGTATATCGATTCACTTTTTCCATTTTAGCCAGCAGTTTTAAGATTCAGCATGCCTTCTATATTTGCAGGTATATAGCAAAATTCTATGGAAATAGAAGCTCCCACCAATAAGGTTTCGATAGAGTCGATTTGCGAGTCGCTTATTGCAATCTCGTATTCCCTGCCTGAGAAAGTTACTGACTTACATGCTTCACCTGGGAGCTATACCAAAGCAAATGGGTTTGCTGTTATGAATGGTGACAATCGTGAGAAATACAGATCAAACCTCATATCCATTTCATATGTGCAGTCTCCAGAGCCAGCTGTTGGATCCTGAAATCCATTAGGAAAGTCTAATGAAACACCACTGTTGTGTTCTTGCGAATTTTGATTTGGAATTTGTACCTCTAGTTTCATCTTGTAACTCTGTGGTGTGTTGGAGTTTGACTCTATGTATGTGGTGGTGTTCCTTTCGCAGTCATGATTTCTTATATTAATCTCTCTTGCAAAATGTTCAGGGATGAAGTTGACAAACCTTGCATTTATATATTCCCAACTCGTAATCAGAAAAGAGAATTTGCCTGTGTCTTCTTGGGGATAAGCTGTTAGATGCTTTGAATCGTTTTCCAATCATATCCTGAAACTTTGTGTGTCCTGAATTTGTTTCAGCGTCAACTGGCTAAAATATGAGGAAGTATGAAAAACTTATCCCATGTTACATCTGAAATTTCTCGTTTATTGTTATTTGCAAACGTTGGGAAGTTTTCCGAAACTTTTGATATCCGATAACCTTTGAAGTTGGGAACTTGGCGGACCATCTGGACTGTCTTTTCAATCATTGCTAATTGGCATATTAATTATTTTAATGGCATTATCTTAGTTGGGTATGAATATAATTCGTTAATTAGATTACTTTTGGAGGTTTATACAAGTGAGTAGATGGGATAATGTATGTGTGTTAAGCTTCAGGTTTATATATGGTTTTGTGCGAATGGGAAGTCGAAGGGATAAATTTTTCATAGCGTCTGCGGGGCTGTTGCTCCAGGAAGAAGGGTAGAAATGATCATCGAACTTATTTCTAATATAGATATGGAAGATGTTGTTTGAAACAGCAAGTTCAAATTTGTACTAAAAGCATTGTTGCAAATAGCCGTTTTTAACAGCTTTTTCTTTTGTCTTTTTAAGTTTATACTCGTCTTCTTCAGAAAATCATTTTCTTTGAGGCGTTATTTGTAATAGCACGTTCAATATCTATATTAGAAATGAGTTTATTAGCTGTACTATTTTTGGACTAATCTTTCCTGTTTGTATCATTTTTCGTACAAACCAATATATTGATTTTGTTTAATGAATAATATATTTTCTTTTGAAAAAAAAATAAAATAAAGAGTAACCATCATGTTTTTTTATACATTTTTGTTTGACTATAAATATGTAATGGTCGAAGGTGTATGATTTTTTAAGTTAATATTGTTTGTATCTATATTTGAATTATTTAAGTTTTTAGAATATTTGATTGTTTATGTAGAAATATAACTGTAAACCCCTAAATTTTTCATAATTCTTAAGAAAATAATTTTAAAAGTCAAACACTAAAACTGAGACTTTGAAAAATCAATTCAAGTTAAAACCGAATTTTAAATAAGATAATATATAATAATTCTTAACCTTGCAGAAAAGAAACCCTCAAAACAAAATGGAAAATCCAACAATCGATCGATTCAGCATCCGTACACCAACCAAATCATCTATTCGATCTTTAACACACAAATCAAGATGATATAGCCAAATAATGCTTGATAACAAATTACTAAAACCTTAAATCATTTGGTGAATTTTAGAATTAAAAATTTGGATTGTCACCAAAAGTCAAACTAAGTTAATCTATAACCCTACTCGGTTAAACAATCCTGTGAACTGAAAAATATTAAATAAATCACAAATAAAACAAAATGTTGAACCAAACATATAATATGGTCAAAAACCCTAAAATATTAAGATCTTACAAATAAATCAACAAGCCAGAAGTCAAACCGGAATCCTATAAATCAATAAAGCCTACAACAAACCCTAGTGTTTAAATCTGGTAATCCCGTGATCTTAAACCCTAAACAACGGAACTGAAGTAATTGTTGATAATAGTTCGTAATAATATAAAAAAGCTTAAAAATAGTAGATTCGCAAATTTTAGTATCTTTCGGATTCTAACGAGATTAGTTTTATAAAATCTTGTCCTAGTACACTGGATAATAAAAATATTCTAATGACACTATTAGATTCGTATTAATACAAGGATTTCAAAAATATTAGTTTCATAATTTTTTATAATTAAAAATATCAGATATCACATTTTTCGCGTATTTTATTTACTACCAATATTAATTTATCTAGTCTATTATTCATAGTACTATTTCTACTATTCATTATTATTCATCTATCTCTACATTCTGTACTACCTATTCTTATAACCTACATACCTATTTCTTACAATTTTTTTTCCCATAAAAATTCTACACCACATATTATTAAACTTCTCTTGCACTTTTACTCTAAAATTAATTTTTAATTACTCTTCTTCTTCATGCCATTAATTTCTTTTCTTTTTCATTTATTTAATTAACTCTTAATTTCCCTCCATCTTCAACTATAAATACCCCATTTCCCTCTACCTCTTTCACACATTCACTTTTACATAACAAAACTCTACCAAAATCTCTCCAAAAAATTTCTCTCTACCAAAAATCCTCTCTAAACAATTCTTTCCAACTTTCTTTCCTCTACACAAAAACCATCTTCCACATATTGCTACCTACATATTCTTACAACTTTCATATTCTTTCTTCAACACATACACACCTTTAGGTAAAGATTTCCAACCATTTATTTTCCCATGTCATGTAACTTAATATAACTATGATGTTGTTTCTTAAAAACTCATGTGAGTTGTAGAAGCAACAAGATGTTCATGTTTTGTTCTTGCACATGACAAGAATTTCAATTTTATTTTTTGTTATTATGATGATATTATGTTGATATTATTATTATTATGCTCCTAACTTAATCATATATATATATATATTATCTATATGTATATGTCTATGTATATATATTTCATAGAGCCTAAATTCCCACTAACTATCACTAACTTGCTTTTATTTTTATTATTGCTTTTCCTTTTCCTTCTTTTTCTTTTTCTTTTTGGAACTATTCTATTCTTGGTCCGGGTTGTCTTGATGAAATGAAGACTCCAAATACTTGACCGGGTTACCTTGATGAAGCTAAGGTCCCCAATACTTGATATTATGATCTTGCTTGTTATTTGCTTCTTATTTTTTTCCTATATTTTCATCATTTACATACTACATGCTCATATACATGCATCATCATAATGATATTGTCTCAATAAAATTTAAAGTATAAATTTTTCTTTAATGAAGGAAAATGAAACCAAACTCTCTTAATGTATATATATCCTTACTACTAAATCAAGGTTTTGTTATCACTCACATGGGAAAATTTATTTCTCCAACTTCTTTTCGAAACCTACCAAGACTTTCATTAAATAACAATGAAAATGATTTTTCCCAAAGAAGTTAACTAACAAAATAAAAATTTTCTTTTATTATGATAAATCACGTAAAGTTTATTAAAACATAGTATTAATAATTCTTTGATAAGTAAATTTTTCTTAACAAGCTTACTTGTAGGATTTTACTAACTCTATAATAAAAAGTAATAACTATACTAAGTTTTATAAGTTAAGATAAAATCAACTCACTAAATTATAAACTCGCTTAGGAAAAAAAAATAGAAGTTGCCAAGTTTCTAAATGATAAACCGTTTTCAAATAAATAAAAAGAAATATAAACATGACAAGTTACAAGAGAACAAGAGATATTGTCAAAAACTTAAGAAAATATTGAAACATGATTTCCTTTCAAGTAAAATTGGTCAAAGAGTTGAAAGACCAAGTTTTGGAAATGGAGTTTAATTTTAAAGAAATAGGAAAATGAGATTATAACAAGAAAAAAACTTGTTTACCAAAGCCATTTTCAAAAGGAAAAATATACACAACCCAAATTATTATAAGTTATCAACAACTTAATAAGAATCTTGAAAACTTCATTTTTATCCCTAAAAGTAAAAATTTGTAGAAGATCAAAGCTAAGAGAAAATTTATTTATTTTAGAAATTGGAAAATAAAATAAGAATATACTTATTTATAATAACTCAAGAAATTAAAAGCTCTTTCACAATACTTAGGAAAGAAATTGTTAAGATTCAAGTCTTCAACCCCGTAAGATAAATTATTTTACGAAAAATAATCGTTGAGACATCACCATTGGAATTTTGCATATAATATGAGTATATATATATATATATATATATTCAAAGGATTTTTCAATCATATTAATATCTATATTTTTGCCAAAGGATTTTTGGATAAGGAAAAAGTTTGAAAATTGTGTTTTAAGGAATTGAAAATTCGTAACGATTCTCTACCTCACCGTTTCCAAACCCAAATGGCTTTTTGTGATAATAATAACCTTCGAAATAGATAGATCTTTTTAAGTAGGTAGAAAAGGCATATAATTTGCGAAATTCCAAATTAAAATGAGCAAGTTATATCCATTTTAAGTTGTAATTTCATTCTACGCGATTTCAACGAACATAGTGAGATAGAATTAGAAAGTTTAAATAGAACTTCTACGAAATACTCATCCCGGGTATTTCTTCTATCTAGGTGATGAGGAATACGCGATTTCTCTTCCTGAAGATTACTACGACTAAGAAGATTGTAAAATAGATGAGTGAGTTATTCCTCTTAAATTCGTTACTTTACTTGTGCTTGTAAAGTAGTGGTATTAGTATACTAAGAAAAGATAAAAATGGATATGTATGGGGAATTCAGGAATATGTATATATATGATTCTATGCTTATGTGATGAAATGAGAATTAAGAATACCGCAACTTCGAATTGTTCGTTTAAGTATTTTGTCTACCTACATTTATGCTTGCTTATTGTTTGCTAAATTGTTTGATCGCCCCTAAGAAATCTTAATAAGGTTTGGCTTAAGAAAAATAAAACATTCACGCATAGCATCCATCGAGTCACATTTCTTTTGGAAGGCTGCTACTCCTACACGTAGAGTCGGATGGGCTGTTATCCTGCTGAGATACGAGCCATGTTCCTTCCTAAGGAATCCACATCGCTAGAGGAATGCTACACTAGGTTCGAAGCCGTGCCAAGCGAACGTTTTAGGCGAGGGCCTGGGGACTAGCAGTAGAAGGTCGAGGATATTCATCAACAATTCCCTAACCATTAAACACAGAGGGGTAAATCCAATTTATATATAGTTTCCGGATAACTATATATATTTGTGTAATCATGCGATTGTTGCATAGCATACATAGCATACGTGTAAAAAAAAATTAAATAAACTTGTTTTTTGTTACGGTGCGAATGAAAAGGAATATCTCACTAAGCTAGTTGTAAGCTTATACCCCCATAGGTTTTATTGAAACAGGTATACCCGTGGCTTTATTCGAAGATCATGACATTAAGGAATTCATTGATGGATTTTAAACTCTTATGGAAGTAATGGAAATATAGGATGAAGTTATTTTGTAATTTCCTTATATGCAATGTATGCTATGTTAGTATTTTGGAGATTTCTAAAGAAATGTATTTATATAGATTTGGAGACAATAGTAGAGGTATGCCCTTAAGATTTGTAATCAACCATGTTTATATTTTATGAAAATTATTCTCCTTACCTTGTTACTTAATTGTTATCAATGTAAATTGCGATACTCCGATACGTTCCCTTGGTTGTGATGTACGCCTTGTACATGATATAAAAATCTTTGCATGACTAAGGTAGTTATTCTTAGACTTTAGTATTGTGTATGGTGGATTGTCATGTTTGGGGTACCCTTTGGGGCGTGACAATAGCAATATAAAAGGTTTATATTGTTTCAATGGATGAAAATAAAGAAAAATTTAAAAAATATTTAAAATAAAAGAAAAGTATTGTTTGTCTTTGCCATTGAGGATTAAAAGTGAGATGGATTGTGGATGCATAAGCCTCCATCGGGAGATCTGCAAACAAATGGATATTTTTGCCATTTTTGTGGGTTAGTCTTTTCCTGTATGGTCATTAATGCCTAAATCAATAAAGACAATAGAGATGATAATTTAGCAAAGGGAGAGAAGAGAATGTAGATGCTTTAGCAAGGTGCTTATTTATGAAGGAGTTGAATGGATTTTGTGGATGTTATATTTAACTTTGATGGTTATTATAGGGGTTTGTCCTTAGAGTGAGAATTTCTCTTGAGAATTTAAGAGGCTATAACTCCTTACTAAGATATATTCTAAGGTCTTCAAGGGTTGTGCTAAGAATAATGAGTAATTGGGTTTCACCATGTAGTTAAAGGTTGACTTATTGAACCAAGTTGGAGTAAGCATAAGAATAAGCTCTTAGTTGGACTTTGTAGGCTAGTTTCCAAGCCATATTGTCTTTAGAATTGAATGGAACCCCATCTTTTAGACCTAACAAGCTTTAGATAATTGACTTTGGCACTAAAGATCTTTATGTCTTTAAGAGTGTAATTCAATCCCATGATGTAGGAGATCAAAAGCTAACATGCTAGTGAATTAGCCGAGCTCTTTAAGGTTGTTATTAGTATTCCATGTTCAAGGTATCTATTGAACATATAATTGTTCAATTTATATGCTCAATTCCCCAAGTTTTCCATAACTTTGATTGGATCTTCTCAATTTAGGTAAGCTTGTCCTATTCTTCGCATGAACTTATTACCTAAAGTCTTTGGCATACTAGGTCTCCAAGCTGAAACTCCTTATAGTTGGCCTTCTCATCATAATATCGAGCTTCTCTTAGTTAAGTGGCAGCTAACCTTATTTAGGTTAGGCCACAGACTTCATCAATGGCATTGAGATTGCTTTGTAAATAGATCTGGTTAATTGTTACGTCTGAGACTTAAGTTTAGAGGTTTGAAATCTCTAACTTGGTAGGGTATATAACTTCTAAGCCAAAAGCAAGTCAGTGGATGTCTCATCAATCAAAAATGTTTTCAAACATAGGTAACGATATGTAATATGGAATTATGATTCAATTTTGGTCCAGTTCTGCATACCAAAAATACCTTAGTAGACAAAAAGCATTGAAGGAATTAAGGTAAATTATCATCTTACCTCAAAAGTAGAGATGTAACTGGATCGGGTTTTTGACAGATCATATGAACCCAAAACTCGACCTACTATCCTATAGGGTCTACCAAACCCAACCCTATAACTCTATAGGGTTTTGATGCTATATCAAAACCCGCCTTATAGGGTTTGATTTAGAACTCGTAACCTGACCCTATAACCCTATTTTATAAAACCTATTTTCAAATTTTAATAGTTAATTTAAGAAAATCCGATGCTTCTATCACAAGTTTTCTATACATTAAAAAAATGAAAAGATGCATTTGGAGTTGATTAAAAATATTGTAGACCACATTTGTTATACAACATTTAAACACATAAATATATTGCTGTTGTCATAGTATAATATCTTAAATACATGTTTAAATGAAATCTCCTGTTAGAACTAAAATATAACAAACATCAAATAATGTTAATCTCCATATCAAACATGACTTGAATCAAATTTAATAAAAAGTTATAAAGTTCGTAACTAGTCTAATAAACATAAAAGAAAAAAACATCATCGAGAGCTATAAAGTTCATTTATTTCTTCTTTCTTCTTCTTGCCCGTTTAGTAGTGTTTTTATTTTTAAATTATAACATCGAGTTGTTAAGTGTCCATCGAATTTGTTATATTATCCAAACTCAACCCTATAACCTTATAGGGTTTTTACTATATATCCAAACTCGATCCAAAAACCATAGGGTTCAACCTTATAGGGTTTTTAACGGATCAGGTG
Organism: Combretum micranthum; assembly: GCA_024138025.1. Taxonomy (NCBI): domain Eukaryota; kingdom Viridiplantae; phylum Streptophyta; class Magnoliopsida; order Myrtales; family Combretaceae; genus Combretum; species Combretum micranthum. The sequence continues at coordinate 287,519 of JAMXBD010001394.1, forward strand.
AATCGGAAACCCTATAACCACCTACTTGGTTACATCCCTACTTAAAAGTAAAAGCACTTTGTTATAGTTATATGAATTTTCATAATGTTTGCATAATATAAAAATTTATACTATTAACTTTTTAAAAACTTTTATTATCTCATTAATGGAACCACTAATTAATCATCTAATTATTAAAGTGAATATAATAAATGATATATTAAGTACCATAAAAAAGTGATATATTAAATATTTTAAAGGTGGAATCACAATTGGATATGATTCTTAGCTTTTCTCCAATTTTTTTTCTTCATTTTTTTTCCTTTTTTTTCCTTACTAATTTATTCCCCTTTTTCTTAAGTTTGGGTTTTTATCTGAAAAATGTAAAACGATATTTCTATCATCCACCTTTCATTTCTTTTATCTTCCTATATATTTAATTCCAATTTTTACTTTGGATCAATTGCTTATTGTTGGAACTTTTTTTAACATGTACGGTTACAGAAATGGGAGTCAATTTTGTCAACTAGTCTTGTATGGATAAGCCCACGTAGGCAAAAGCGGGGCAAACCATTCTACTTTTGCAATTTCCATAAAATTCTGTTCTAAACTGCAAAACACAGCACATTTAAAAATATTGGAGTCTGGAACTTTCAAGCTCGAACCAGGAAGACAGAAAGAAAGATTTGGCGTCAAGGTACTACTTTTCCCTTACGATGTTGCTTGTCTTTCGTACGAAATTTAAAATTATTCATGATTTCAGTTATGATTCCTTGTTCAATTTACGTTGTTTTTGCCCTAATTCTGGATATGTTTGCAAAATTTGAACTTTTGTGACAGTTGGTTTGTTCTAATTGATCTGGGTTTTTTTTTTTGGATTAGATGAGCTTAATTAAGACTAGGGCTTGTTAATCCTTGCCCTGATACAGTATAAGATTCTGGGTTTTCTATTTCTGTGGACTGCATGTTGAGAAACCAGGAAAAGGCGTTGACTTTTTAGATTTTAGTATGTGATTGATCTCTCTCTTCTTTATAATTTGTGGGATTTGATCAATCTGGTATTTGTTTGAGAGATCTATTGGTGTTTCAATTAATAGTGGTTTTGTGTCGGGGAAACCTGTAGTGTCTGTTATAATTGCTTTTTCTGTATCATCTCGGGTTCGTGTTTGTTTCCTGTACTTGTGTTCTTAATCGTGTTTGTACATAAGATGTTAATTACAACTGGATTATGATAGTGTTTAATTAAAATGGGAAGTCTTTTGTTGTTGCCTTTTTAATCTACTCCACTTCCACTTGACACTTAAATCCACAAGTTACTATAGTGTTTTTGAAGATTGCTTTAATGATATTTGATAACCGTAATGAGTAGATTATAGTAAACAATATAGAAATTTTGGAAACATTACCTAGGAAACTAGCCCGCTCTTATTTGCAAGGATGGATCTTCTAGGCAAGTAAAAGGTGGTTAGGCACTTCCCCTACCTATTTTTAAAATCCCTCATTGAAGCTGTGATATATAAGAAATTGTGTTAACATGTGGAACTGCATGTGAGATTACTGTAGTTTTTTTTTTTAATTTTTTATTTTATGTGTTACACCCTCAATGGGGGGTGTTTCTAGAAATAGGTAGGCCAACTACCTATGTTTTTGTGCTTTTTAGCATAAGCACAATGATACTTTGGACTCTAAAAGGCTTAGAATTTGTAAATAAATGATTAGTGTGCAAGGATAGATGCTTAGATTATTTATCTTTATGAGACATAAAAAAGACATACTAATGTTGGTGTGTTATTTCAGTATGTTCTTTGTTTGCTTGTTTTAGGTTTCTGTTTGGTGTTTGAAAGGAAGTGGAGTTGGACAAGTCTTAATAGAGGATAACACTTGGGGGATGATGTATTAGGATGAATGATCATGTGCAATAGCCATGCTGCCAGTTATTTCTGTAACCATGCTAATGTTCTCAAATTGTTGGATACTCTTCTTCATGGGTGAATGTAATGCTTTTGTCAATTTGACATCAATGTTTATGACTTACTGTTACTCATAGATTTGGAAATCTTTGGTTGATTTTTAAATTCAGAATGCATAGGTTGGACAAAATAAATGTTGGGTTACTTCAATAATTCCCTCTGCATACCTGTATGCAGTGCCAAAGACTTGTTGGTTGCAATCTTACTTAAAAAATCATGAATGACACACTGTTTTATGTAAAAATATGCTCTACAGCCATGCAAAGTGAATTTCACGACTTTGTTTTGATTGAACAATTCAACATGAGTGGCTTTGTGAGTAAAAGGGCAATCTGCTGCAGAATGCAATTTATGATGTGTGCTTATACATCGAAAGTTTAGTGTGGTTGGAATTAATAATGTAATCTTTTATGTACTTAATATTTGAAAGGGTTTTAGCTTACCTATCAATTCACTTTTCCCATCTTAGCCAACAGTATATTGACGCAGCATGCCCTCAATAATTACAGGTACATTGTTAAATTTCTATGGAAATTGAAGCTCCTAACAAAAAGGTTTCAATAGAATCAATTCGTGAGTCGCTTATTGCAATCTCATATTCCCAGCCCGAGAGGGTTTCTAACTCACATGTTTCACCTGGAAGCTTCGCCAAAGCAAATGGGTTTGCTGTTATGAATGGTGACGATAAGGAGAAGTACAGGTCGAGACTCATATCCATTTCATATGTGCAGTCTCCAGACGCCACTGCTTCACCGGATGTTGGATCTTAAAATCTATTAAGACAGTCTAATAAAACAGCATTATTATGTTTTTGCAGATCTGATATAGAGTTTGTACCTCTAGTTTCATCTTGTAGCTCTGGTGTGTTGGGAGTTTAACTCTATGTATGTGGTGTTGTTCACTTCGTAGACATGATTTCTTATATCAATTTCTCTTGCAGATTGTTCAGGATGAAGTTGACAAACCTTGCATATATTTCCCAATCGTATCTCAGAAAATATTGTGTCTTCATAGGGAAAATCTGTTGAATGCTTTGGATTGTTTTTTATCATGTTTTTAAAACAAAGTGGAATTCAGAACATATTTCAGCTTTAACTGGCTAATATATGAAGGGGAAGGTTCAGAAGTCAGAAGTCTGAAATGACGAACCTTTTACCATTTTACATCTGAAATTTCCCATTTGTTGTTAACCGTCAATGGATCATGCAACAGCTCTAGTATCACTATTACTAGGTTACCAGCAGATTCGAATTGAGATAATATAACAAAACGCAAAGTTGGGCTGGATAGGGCTCATCCTTATTTGGATGATTTAAACCCCAGCTGGATCAAGTTCCATCGCATCTGGAAAATTTAAAGCTTGAGATCAGCAGAAATATAATATAATAAATTGGAGCTTAACCAGTAGCATAGAACCGTTTATGGTATGATGGAGTTGTAATTTAATGAGGGATTAAGGGAAAAAATAATAACTTTTTCTTAAAAAAAATTACATAAATCTTGTTAGATAGAAAATAATTTAAAAAAAGACAATTTGAATCCATCTTTTTAAAAGGTAAGGTTAGTGTAAATAAACAAAACTCGTCTCTTGAAGAGACGAGGTCATGTCTCGTCTCTTCAAGAGACAAGTCAACTTGTCTGAAACTGGGATTATTTTCATCCTAGTGGTATTTTTATAATTTTTTTAAAATATCAATATTAATTTCCTTTCTCATTTAATGGGTACATTATGAAATTATAAAAAATATTATAAAACTATTTAATGTTTAGTTAATATAAGAAAATAAATAAATAATTATATTAGAATAAATGTAAAAATGGTTGCTATGTCTAGGATTATTTTCATCCTAGTGGTATTTTTATAATTTTTTTAAAATATCAATATTAATTTCCTTTTCCCATTTAATGGGTACATTATGAAATTATAAAAAATATTACAAAATATTTTAATGTTTAGTTAACATAAGAAAAAGAAATAAATAATTAGATTAGAATAAATGTAAAAATGGTTGCTATGTCCTTTTTATAATCATAAATTATTGATTACATTTGTTGTGGTCTCATAACAACAAGTATCAACAATTTGAGGTAAACTTGAATCTACATATGTTAAGTTTGGTTGGTTGAAAGAAATAAAATTGAAATAAGATTACAATTGTATGTAATTGAATATGGCCTGAATAAGTTTTAAATAGCTGTTAATAGCAAAATATAAAAGAAATAAAGTTGAAATAAAATTATAATTGTATATAATAGAATAGGGTTAGAATAAAGTTGAAATAGCTATTAATGTTGATTCACAAAATGATTAAAGAAAGATGTTTATATAGAATAATAATAGATAAGAGAATGTTAATTCTACCAACCAAACAAGCCATTAACAAGTCCAACTGCACTACAAATTAAAAGAATTGTCTCTATGTGAAAGGACAAGTCCAGTTGCGATATAACTGTACAACTTATGGATATCCCACCGTTTTCTTAACATCGACATCCCTTTTGGAGGTAGCTACATCTACTGGTGTAAGAAAATACTACCAAGATCAAGGTAGGCATGAATGGGTTTAATCTGATTTTCATTAAAACTAAATCAAATCATAATTTATAATTTTTTTTCCTTTCCTAAACCAAATCTTTAAATAACAATTTAATTCGAATTAGAAATTTTTCAAACCATTAAATAATAGTTTAGTCCGGACTACAAATTAAATAAAAATTTTAGTTCTAATATCTTATATTTGCGCAGATATTCAAATATTGAAATCCGTCTATAAAATTCAAATTATAAATCCCAATAAAAGTTTATAAATCCATCACATTCATAATCTATAATCCTTCGTAAAATTATTTAGTCACTAATGCAGTACCTTCACCAACTAATAATAGTAACATATAATCTATAACCCTCTAAAAAATCATCTAATCAACCGTCTACTAACAAATTTGGAGCAAAAAAATAATAATAATCATCCACCAACAAAATTCATTTATGAATAAAAGTGATATGCTAACAAAATAAACAATGAAAACTTAATACATAATAACATATATAACTTAATAACAAAATCCATACTTTACAGAGTTTAAATGATTAATATAAAATAATATTAAATTACAAATAGAAGAATACATCTTGAAGCCAAAAAACAACTTAAAGAAAAAAGAATAAGTTAATATAAACTAACATTTATCATATAATAAATATTACAATAAATTCATAAGAATATATATGATCTTTAACTAATTATCATAACAAAATTTATAATTACAAGTAAAATATTTTAATGTTTGTCTAAAATGATTTGGTTTGATTTGGTTTTATGGATTAGTTCGGTTTACTATTTCAAACCAACCATAAATTTATGAATTAGTTCGATTCGAAAATTTTCTAAATCAAATAGTTTAAAACATCATATTTTCACTCCCCATAAATTTACTGTCTGTACCCATTAGGATATTTGTTGCTTTAAACAGGCTATTGGGGATGGATACGGGCCGGAATTTATCAATGTCCAGACCATAATTTGCTTCCCGTAATAAATATCTTTTACCGATAGACTAATTTTTTTTTTGCCATCACCGATAGACTAATTAAAACATAAATATTTATCACAAGATTTTTATTAGTGTTTTTTTTTTAAATAAAGATACATTAAAAAATCAATTTTATTATTAAATTATTATTTATAGATTTAAGTAAGAAATAACTATTTAATATTATTTTTAAATAAAAATTTCTTATAAAACTATTATTACGCTTAATTAAATATCATGGTATTTATAAGACTGATGAAATTATTATTTCAATCAATTTAATGAGCTGATGAAGGAAAAAATTAAAGTATATTAAAGTTATGGGGCCAAACTTGGAATTTGGTCAGTTTGGGCTCGAGAGTACCAGACTTGCTCTGGCCTTCTTCACAATCCGAGTCGCCTATGGGTCCAGAAAAGGCGTCAAGTACCCCAGGGACCCGCCGTGATAGTTGGATAATTGGATTCATCGTGGCTCAGTTTGTTGAACCATTTGAATATTGGGGAAAAAAAATTTACTATAAAAATAGTAAACCTACGTGGCCTCCACGAGAAAAGATTTAATACCAATAAAATGTTGATATACACTAAAAATGATGGTCATCCAAATAATTATCACATATAATTTGTATGATTAGGATAAGCTTTATTAATGATACCTGAATTTTTTAATTTGTAACCGAATAATAACTAAAAAAAAATTATACAAGAAATTATACAAACTTTTAAAAAGTTTTACTTATAATACATCTAGACAGATTTCATCTTTTTTTTTTTTTAAACCAACTGACAAACAGATCCAATTAAAATATTAATTTTTCGTCCCACTTGGTAATGTTTGATTATCAAAACATTTCTATCCATTTTTACTTTTCTAGACACCCCCGGCCCCAGGCGCGCCCTTTACCCTCCCGAATCAAATCCGAGCGTTCAGGGGTTCAAGAGTCCCATTCTAGAACCTTTTGCTTCTAGATTCAAATCAAAGTGGACTATTTTTCAGATTAAAGTGAGAATTAAATCATGTTATTTGGAAAAAAAAAAAAAATCAATGAAAGCTCCAATTTTTCTACTTCCTTTGCGTTTCAAGTACTATTCTTTATAAATAAAGGTTCTAAAGCTCATTAAACAGAGTTGGAGAACTTCATTTTTTGGGGGGGGGGGGGAAAGATCCAAAGCTTTATCTCTTTACAAACTAAAAGCTTCGGATACCGTGAATGAAACTTATCCATATAGTTATATGCATCATTTCTTGTTCTTTTCTTTTCTTTTTTAAATTTACATATCATATACATATAATACATGATATATAATATCTATTTAATTATCTCTTAGCCTAGAGCAAGCTATTTCAATGAACTGCTGGTTTTTTGCACTAGGTCTACAAATTTGAATGAATTTTCACTAGGTATGCATATCTTCCCAATGTTTCTTATATCAAGTTATCAAGTATATAACTGAATGGATTTTGATGTTATTTAGTTTTCACTTATTTACATTTTTATTCGTGTTAAAATAATGAACTCTTATTTTTACAATTTGTTTGCATTAGTTGATTTTTTACAGCCGATATGATATGATATGATGTGCCCTTCATTCGATAAATTTCTACTCTTTTTCTTTGACAAAGTTTGGATTTGCTTTGCCTTAAATGACAATTTAGAGAACATTACTAAAATGGTAACTTATAATAGTACTCCTGGAAACCATGAAATATATTGAAACATTTTGAATTTTAAAAGAGCGCACTTCATTACCTTATAAAATCTTCGTATCATGTAAGAAGATCATTTTAAATTTTAAGAAGTTCATTTAAATCCTTAAAGATATGTTAATATTTTAAAAAACTCTCTCTTTTTAAAACTTCGAAAACTTTATTCCTAAAGTACATAAAAAGATACCCTTATTATTTGTTTATATTTATTATAAGACCCACAAAACAAAAATACAAAAACAAACATTAAAAAAAAAAAGGGATAAAACAGTTTTTTCAAAAATGACCTCAAAATTTTTATTTTTTTTAGAACCGAGCTTTATTGCAGAAAGAACCCATGACAGAGTCCTCCTTTGAATTAACACCAAGCAATCCAGTTGCTCTAAGACAACTTTTCACACAAAATACGTACTCGTAATTATCTTTTGACACGAATTTTATAGTAAAATTTCAAAACAATTGTTAATTTTCTAGAGCGCAACTAAAGTTATTTATTTATTTTTAGGTATTCGATACAAGTAAAGATTTTTTTTTTTTTTTGGGCCAGGACAACTAAAGATTATAATTGTTATATATTATTGTAATAGTTTCAAAAAATTACACATATTAGCCACTTATCATAAATGATGAAGAGGGTAATCACACTGCCACCCGTAGTTGTTCTCAACAAAATAAAGAGATACTTGTATATGAAAATTAAGAAAAATGAACATTATTTATCATTTTACATAAAAATTTTTTGTGATAATTAATAACAACCATAGACCATTACTAATTGCAACCATTTAAGATTACTACAGTATTATTTAATAATTTTAAATTTTTTATTGAAAGAATATCAAGAAAAAGTAGAAAACGTGTTTCATGGAACAGAACACCGAACTTAGTGAGCAAGTCATTTTCACAATAAATCCTTTCATCAGAAGTGTAATACCAAAATGTTGAAACTCTGACATGGGCAATTAGGCATAATTTATATTGGCTTAGTCATATTACAGTTGTCCGATCATCTTCATAGGGGAAGAAATTTTGAAAAGTTTGCTTCTCCCACACTTTCCCCTTCCTTCGAAACCTCTTTAATCTTAGTTGCATCGAATAAATATAGACGAAATGACATTGTCTGTAAAGGAAAGCTCTTTCTGGGAAAGGTGCATCTGGTGCAGCAAAATCTTAAAATACCTTGGGTGCCACTTCCCAATCATTTTTTTTCCGACCATCTTTTTGTTTTTATTGGATAATACCATGCATATACGATATATCTAAACTTTAACAAAATATACATTTAGGTAATATTTAAACTTTAGCAAAATATATACTTAGATAGTACAAAAATTTTAAAATTGATTAATTTAGTATTTAAAATTTTGAAATTGATTAATATCTAAGATAACTTGACAGAGATAATGCTAGCATGCATGAAAAGTTTTTTCAAATACTAAATTGATCATTTTCAAAGTTCATGTATCTAATAGCATGTTTTGTCAAAATTCAGGCTCTATTCATGACACTAATCTTTTTTTGCTTTGTCAATCTAGAATAAATAAAATATTATAATATTTGCAATTTTTTAAAATTCAAATAAAAATATATTTTATTTTACTATGCACTTAATAAGAGTTTTTTACAACTTAACAAAGAAATTATTAATAAAGATTTGCACTTGTCAATACATATATCATGGAACTGACGCTTTTCAAAATTATTATTTCCCATAATTTGTATAGTATTATAGTTTGTATCTACAGATCATGTGTATATAACACTTATCAATTGAATCCTTCTTCTTCTTCTTCTTTTCTTTTCTTTTTTTTTTTTTTAAGAACTTATGATAAAGCTGGCCTTTAAAATATTTACTAAATTTAGCATTGTTAGAACCATTTTGGCAGCATGTAGGTCGGTAGGAGTAAACTAATTCCACTAGTGTCTAGCTTTGTAATTAAATATCATAGATAGATGCGTTGGAATTTAATAAGACATAATACCTGTCAAATATCTACTCTAAATGGTGAACTAACCATCTGTTTGATGTGCTCCTGCTGCATTTCATTTGTTTATTAAGAAAGATTTGCCTAAAACCTAAGATTTTTTACATCCTTCATTGTGACTTCTTTATCATCACATGATGACAACCTATATATATACTATGTTAGTGGTAGGTCCAAAGACAAAAGGATGAAGTAAACCCCAACAGTAGAAACCTGAGAATGGCTTTGCCAAGATGGAGGTGCATATGTGTGTGGGGAAAGGGGAAAAAAAAAATAGATAAAAAAAAGTGAAAGAAGAAACTTACCAATCTTAATTGCAGACAACAATGGTATGCGACAAGACCTTTCAGTCCAACGGCAAAAAAATTTTTTATAGTAGATGACTAAATTTAATTTATATGCTTTTAGCCAAATTTTTACTTGGATTTGACTGTGAAGTTAAGGTGATAACGTTTGAAAAATCAAATCCTTATTATATTGAGATGATCGAATAATAATTGACATAGTGAGATTCATAAGGATCTGTGGAATTGGTTTGCCCAATTTTAATATTTTTGTTCATGCAATAGATAGAAAGCTTTTAATGGGCTTGGATCCTATGGAGGTGATTTTAATATCTATTATAAAAGAAACTCATTTTAGTCATCAATTACTCCTCCAATTTGATTGGACAACATTGATGGATAAGTTCCCAATAGAACCCTCAACCCCTCTTTAGTTGGATAGGAAGAAAATATGGAGACATGCCATCATTCTACCTATTTTTCTAATTCTAGTGAGGTACAATGCTTTACAGCTCCCTTACCTATCACACATGCATTTGAGCCAATTAAAACTGTATTTCTCCTCTCTACACGCTTTTCTCCTAATCATCCTCGTATGTGTCATTTTTCTTAGGCCACATGTAACTTGATAGTCATGTGTTATACATGTAACCTGATAGTCATGCGTTACACATGTAACAATTGCAATCAAACTCCTATAGCTATAGTATCCTAATCGAATGGATGAATTAGGATTTCTCCCTTCACATATTATAATGTACAATGTTGTTTGGAAAAAAAAAAAAAAAAGAAAAGAATAAGCAACAGTGATTATATGCAAGAAAAATTGTACAAATATCTTGTTGGATTCTATGCTTACTAAAGAGCTTATGATAGGAGTTTTCTTTTTCTTTTTTTTTTTCCCTCTTTTTTCCTTCTCATTATAGGTTTGACTTGACTTAATCAACGAACCTCTACCCTGAATATATAGGGCATTATATTGGCGTAAATGGGCGCTTATGTCAACCCTGATGAATTCCCAGCACATTATCGATTTGGCTATAAATTCATCCGTTCGAGCAACTCAACAACCAATAAGAAGCCAAATGAATTCCAAGCATATTATAGAGCCTTCAATCGATTATCCAAAAATCAATGGATTGGGCCGATGGATCAACCCATTATTCAATCTGCAGGTTAATTTGTTTGAATTAGAAAACCCATTTATTAAAACCATTTTTTTTACCCCTTGGCTAATAAAGTATTAATACCCTTTTGATATCCTCTAATCTCTTTGGGAAAAAATTATTTATTTTCAATAGGAATTATTATATTATTTGGATATAGACATTTCACGGATTTATATTATGAAAAATCAAAGGATATATGACAAGATTTAGATGTTTTGAAGACGACATTTCATACTATGAAACGTTTGCACACGCCGATAAATATACGATCCTGCAGAATTTTGTACGCCTAAAAAGGTCAAATGAGGGGTCATGCTGGTTCCACTCCAAAACTTTCATTCATTTCTGAATTTTTTTTTACCTATGTGATCAAATGTAATATTATCCAATTGAAACATTTCATATCATATTAAAAACCAGTAGTAGTAGCACTAATAATAATAACAATTTCAAAATGACTACTCGACAATAGTCATAATATTAAAACAGAAGTTTAGAAACAAATTATCAGATTGAATATAAAGCAAATGATTGCAGATCCATAAATAAAAAGATTACTTTCAAAATATTATTTTTAGGAAGCATGTCGAAAAAATGTACACTACTCTATTGTTAATCTTGATTGAACAATGTTGTATTTTATTAAGTTTATTTATGTGATATATCACTTTATCTATATAATATACATGATTAAATTGGAATTATGTTAGCAAGAACTTTATTTAAGAATTACCCTAAAATTATATATATATATATATATTATCTTTTGATAAACTATGATTAAATTATAAATTTATTTTATAACAAAAGGAAAGAAATATACCATGACAATATGTAAAGCTATTATGACTCTTAATTAATTTTAATTTGACCATAACACAATAGAGTATTAATTGTAATGAATAATTATAATAACTTTATCATGCAAAGGGGAAATGTTAGAAAACTATGGCCCATCATGTGATGTTCTAACTTTGTCTTGATTGAAGATGCCCCTTGATGTTATATGAAGAGGCAATGGTCTTATTCTCTCTCTCAGTCTATATGTGTGTGTATATACACTATAAGAAAACAAGCCTTTAGAAATAGAAATTTCGTGATGAAAAATGAATAAAACAAGTTATGTTTTTACAAATAGAATTAGCGACGATGGTTTTTGTGATGAAAATTTATATTTAGAGACAGAATTTATGTCTCTAAAAGCCAAGTTTTTTATAGTGATATGTGTGTGAATACCATTAAAAGAAAGAATTAGGTCAAGTGCAAGAAATCATACTTTTTTAAAAGATAAGGCCTTTGAAGAGATAAGAAGATCATCATTCTTTGGAGTTTCAAATAAAGAAATAATATCACTTTAAATGAATAATGGGTGTATCTGTTTATTATTAGACTTGAAAATGAGTTAAAATACCCATAAACTACTTCCATTTTAGTTTACTTTAATATTAATTTGGTTCTACTTGATTAGTAAACGAACGGACCTCAATTTATAAATTGAATTAATGAGTCAACTCATGAGTAGATTTGTGAGTTATATTTGTAGATATAATTTTTTAAAAAAATCAAGTTCTATTTAATATGTATATATCTTGTGGCTCTTATTAATTATTTTTTAATTCAATAAAAATAAGAATAAGGAAAATTTAAATAAATCACATTTTGTAAATCTATCACGATAAATTTAACTTTATGTCATAATTTAAGGCTGGATGCAAGTCATGCCACTTGTGAATTACTTGAACTTAGCTTGTGAGTTTAAAATGAATCACATTTATAAAAATAAACAAACTTGAGCTTAAATTCAAACTTCGTAAAAAACTTAGCTCAATTTGAACTTAATAACTTTTGAAAGAACTAAGCTTGGCTAACTCGGTTTGTGTGATTTGTTACTTGTTTATTATGTTTATGTGAAAGTTATGAATTTATAATATCCGACAATCAGTTTGTGCAAATAATTATATCATATCAATAATAAAATTTACATAGATGAGTGAACTACGTTTAAAATATACATAATATATAATGAAATGATGCAAGGAAAAATTCCACTATAGTATGATTCACGACTTTATCGAATAAAAGGAGTAAGGACTTGTTTCTCCTTATGTTGAGGAACTTATGGAAAAAGGTCGTTTGTTTATGGCAATATTAGGCTTTTATATTTCAAATAACTCATCTAAATACCCCAGCAATAGAAATTTCAATTAAAAAGTGAAATTGTGAAACTTTCTACATTTATATAATCATATATAGCAAATCTTCTCGATACTAGGTGACAAAAAGCAATGGTCTTATTTTATGTATTTCTATGTCTCTGAATGCCACAAAAAAATAAAATTAGGTCAAGTGCAACAAATCATACTTCTTTAAAAGATAAGGCTTCAAAGAAGAGATAAGGAGTTCATCGTTCATTCTTTGGAGTTTTAAATAAAAAGATAATATCATTGTTACTTTATCATGAATAATGGGGATATTCTACTCATTAACTTGAAAATGAGTCAGAACCACTTATGAGCTGTTTCGGTCTTAGTTTACTTTAATTTAAATTTTGTTTGGACTCAATTAGTAAACGAATCATGCTCAATTTATAATTTAAATTCATGAGCCCACTCATGAGCAAATTTGTGACTTTTATATGTACATATGATAAAAATATTGTGGCTCCTATTAATTGTTTCTAATTTCAATAAAAATAAGAATATGAAAAACTTAAATAGTTCGTACTTTGTATATCTATCATTCTAAATTTAACTTTTATCTTATATTTTAAGGTTGCACACAAGCCAAATTGCTTGTGAACTACTTAAACTTAGTTCATGGATTCAAAGTAAATCACATGTATCAAAATGAAGTGAACTCGAGCTTAAATTTAGACTTAATAAAAAATTTAACTTGAACTCTATAATCTGTGAGATGACACAAGGATGAATTTCACTAAAGTGGATGATTCATGACTTTACCGAACAAAAGGACTATGTTTCTCGTTGTCTTGAGGAACTTATGGAAAAATGTCCTCTGTTTATGGCAATAATTAGGCTTTTATATTTCAAATAACTCATCTAGACACCCCATCTACATAAATTTCGATTAAAAAGTGAACTTTTGGAACTTTCTACATTTATATAATCATACATGGCAAATCCTCTATACGAGGAAATAAATTATGGAAGATACCATGAAACTTATTAGCTATATTTTGACACAAAAGTAGAAGCATCAATTGAATTTTATTGGCGGAAGATTATCTTCATTTTTCTACAAGTTTGGGTTTTTAAACATTACTGTTATATCCATATCATTCTTATCTTACATTGGATTTAACTTGTAAATATTCTACGTTGTCTATCTATTTTTTTCCAAAATAAATTGAACTAATCCCAATTACCATTACTATTGCAACCATTTGGATAAAAGCAAAAGCAAAAAAAAAAAAAAAAAAAAAAAATGAAGAAGGAAAGATCCATGCAGTGCATGTGATGAGTTTGTGGAATGACCTAACTGAGGTGATGGGCATGGGACAATATACAGATACGGTTACTTTTCATTAAGGTGGCAAGATTCGTTTCCATGTGGCACTGAGGGCGTCAAAATCATTGTAGAAAAATTAATTAAAAACCCTTTTTTTTTCTCATCATGTTTCCATTTGCTATGTGCCCATAAAACACAGATTTTGTTGATAGCATCAAGCACAAATAGCACCATGCGCAGCTCCAATTAAATGACAAAATAAACATTAGTACTGTCGTGTCTTGTTCAGTTTTTAATGAATGAAGAATGTCAAGGAACTTCGCTTTCGTGGACCCTATTGATCAAATCTTGTTTTCTTTTAGTATTACATGACCAGGAAAAGTGAAGTCTTTTAGAAAACTTATTGACTTTGTGGCTGTAAATTAATGCAAAAAGATAGTGGTCCCCTAGAGTTCCTGTGTATAATGGTTGAAGACGCCATGCGGGAGTCTCGTTCCAAGGTCCTGGCCTCAGGGATCATCATCAGTAGCTATATGTGCAACGTAGGGATGAAATCCATTAACGTAATCCACTACGAACTGAAGGATTATAATGCCGTTTTCTTATCCAAATTTCCAAATGAACATTGTAGTCTATTATGGACCATATATTCTCCCATTTAAGTTTTCAACTACTATTCTTAATTTCGGCCAAAAAAAAAAAAAAAAAAGAAATTCCACTATTCTTGATAATATCAAAAAAAAAAAAAAAAAAAAAAAGAGAGAGAGAATCTTCTTAAATGAGTGAGGGTAATTTGTCAATAAACCCATACCCTAACTTAATGACATTAACACTTATCATCCAAGTAGACATAAACAAGGTTTCGAAACTGAACGAAGTGGAACCGGAAATTGAAACCATCTCTCATGGTTCTAGTTCGGTTTTATGGAACCGACGGTTTCCTATTTCGATTTTGAAACTGCGAAACCATAATTTTTTTTAGATAACAATAAATAAATGAATTTTAGTTTTTAATAAAACAAATTTTAAACTCAAAAATTCTAGTTTGGTTCTATGGAATTGGTGGTTCCCCGTTCCAGTTTTAAAATCGCGGAACTGCCATTTTTTTAGATAAAAATGAATAAATGCTTTTTAGTTTTTAATAAAATAAATTTTAAACTTACAATAATTATTGGGTATAAAAGTGTTAAATAATTTAACCAATTTTTTTTTTTTAAATTTTGCTTAGAATGCGCATTTATATATACAAATACATTTAATACTAATTGTAGTTAGTAATATGGAATTGCAAAAAACTTTAGAGGGTAAAAATAAAATTATAAGGTAAAAAAAATCTCACATTATTAAAGAAATGAATTTTCCTAATATGTGAACTTTATGTAAACTATTTATATGATTTTAAGTATGTTTATTTATATTGTTGATGATAACACATTAAATATTGTGAATAAGTAATAAATTTTACTATTCATATCAAATAGTTTAAACTTTTAATAATTATATACTTAATATTATTTTCATAAAAAAATACTCTAATTTTCTTTTTTTTTTTTTTAAATCCGGCTCAAACCATTAGTTCTACCAGTTCTAAACCGACAAACCGTTTAGAAACCGGAAATCAGTGGTTCCTTTGCTAGTTTTGCAATTACCAATGGGGGTTCCTATTCAATTCCCGATCTGGGACTAAACTGTACTTATGTCTACTTTCAGGTAAGATGGCTAAGTTCGAATCTCCTCTTATGTTATAATTGGAAAAAAAAAAAAAAAAAAGCAAACGGATGTCTTCCCCTCCCTTGGTTTTTATTTTTCTTTCTTTTTAATAAGATTGGTCCTTTTTCTTTTTCTCGGGGAGAATCGAAACCAAAACAAGATTTTGGCCCTATTAACCAATGAAGTCCTTTTATCCTCTCTAGTCCATGAGATTTTATCAATGAATCAGATCAAGATTCGAGCCCGCGTCCAACCTCGTTCCAACTTCTCTCAATTTATAAATCAGTAATTAAAGTTTTTCTTGATTTTTAAAATATCGGATAACATCATTACAATATTATCTGTTTTTTTTTTTGTATAATCCTAATTCTTCATTATAGGTTAGAACATCTTAAAGAAATAGATTAAGAAAAATCTCTCTCCCATCCACTTTCCCTTATGCTGACTTTAACGTGGTAGAAATCGTATAAGTGGAAAACAATGTATTTGTGCATAATTTGTTGGTCTTTAATTTATTTAATAACAGTGGAAATAGCTGAAATGGTTGAAAGTAGTAGATTATTACAATAAAAGTTAGTAATGTTAGGTTGCGAGAAGATAGTGTAAATGGATTTAATGAAAATCACAATGGCAGTACAATGTAACGAAGATAATGAATGATGGCTCAAGGTAAAGATCCAATTGGAGTAAGTCTGGAACAGATTATGCAGAACCCAAATCCGACCAGATTAAATATAGGATGTCTTAGAATATGAGAAAAACCTTATAAGGATTTTTCATTAATCTCAAAATCTGACCCTACAGGATATTAGGGAACCAATTACTCACACGTCCTGACGCTGACATTAAATTGAAATTACAGTAAATTCATATAATTCGTGCCGTGAAAAACATTGCTATAGTCAATGAAATCATCCTCAATTCTTGTTGTATTTCTTGCTGACATTCTCTTTTTCATGAAGCAAGGAAATCTCTAAACTTATTTTTTTCCCTTAGAAATATTTCAACCATAATGTCACTTCTACTGTCTTCTTTTCATCGAAAAACATAAGTATAATTCATATGAAGTCTTCTAAACATCAACTTCATTGAATAACTAAGCAAAATCAACAAATACATCATGTATTATTATCTTGTGTCGAAGCGGGAAAAAAGTGATGGGAAGAATTTTGATTAGAAATTATTTTCCCCCATATACCTAAATTTCATAAGGAATTCGAGAAAATGGAAAAAAATAATAGAAATTTTTTCTACTTCACCTACCCAATAAATTAACTTCCTTTTTTTTTCCCCCCTCAACTCCATTTTCCTTACTGTTTTTGTCATTTATAAAATGAATCACTAATGAGATAGAGATACTGATTAGAATTCGGACTTGACCATTGCATTAACTTTATTTACAATCTTTTAAATAAATATATATATATAATATATGGAAGTATATATAATTGCATTTGAAATAATAAATTTTGGAATATCCTAAGTATCATTATTGGACTTGGAGCAAATAGATCACAAGTCAGTGAAGGAATCAAAAGTCTAGAGGAAAAAGAAAAAGAAAATACCGGTAGTGAAAACAAAGAGCAAAGGGACTAGTTGCAGCAGAGGTTGATGGGCGAGTGTCACTGTTGTCAACGTCCGTTCATCCGTTGCATCAGCCATGGAGAGGGAAAGAAAGATATTAATAAAAATATTTATATGATGTGTGTCATTGTTAGTGTGTGCAACTAGAACTTCATGAAAAATGAATTTTTTTTTTTTAATTATAATGGGTCAGATTACCTATCGGGTTATATATACGACTCATAACTCAACCCTAAACCCTATAAGATTTTTAATGACTCACTTGATTGTATCCCTACTTTTGGGTACTGAGCCTCTAGTTTATGCAATGTAGCAATCAATTTTTGTGACAATAAATTTTTTTTTCACTTTTCATTTGTCACATGTTATATGTGCTATAGAGGATATATAATAATGCTCTCCAAGAACAATCGCTTAAAAAAATAAAAGAACACCCTATAACAATTTTCATGTGCTTAAACACCCAATGAAATTAACCAAACCAGGATTGTGATATCCTTCAAATATAAGGCGATAGAACTAATCTAGTCATCGAGACGTCTTTTGATGTAATGATTTAAAATTTATCAAAAATTCAAAATTAAGCGTGTTCAGTGGAAGGCATTTCCAACATGGTGACCTCTTGGAAACAGCTAACACCAAATACAATATCGTATGACATTTCACTAAAGTAGACAATATATTAACAGGCAAAGTTTTGGGTCATTACAACTGAAAGTTGGGGAGCTAAGTACTATTTAAGTCAAAGTGCCTCAAAGTGGAGGCATTTCATGAGCCTGTATGGAGAATCTTTAAAGTCCTCCCTATCTGATGTGATTCTAGACTTAAGTGACAAAACTAATGAGGACACCATTTCTGTAAGTGAAGGAAAATGTGATATCCTTTAAATATAAGGTGGTAGAACTTTAATCATCGATGTGTTTTTTAATGTAATGGGTTGGATTTATGAGAAATCAAAAGTTAAGTATGCTCAGTAGAGAGCACTTTCAGGAATGGGTAATCTCCTTGGAAACAATAAGTGTTGAGGACAAAATTGTATCACATTTTGTCAAATTGGACAATACCTCCTTGTGTGGTGTGGTTTTAGACCTGAGTGATGAAACTAACAAAGATGTTAGTTCTATGAGTGGGTGGAGATTGTGATATCTCTCAAATATAGGGTGGTAGAAATCTAATCATCAAGGTACATTTTAATATAATGCATGGAGCTTGTTAGAACTCTAAAGTTAATGCACTTAGTGGAAAACACTTCTAGAATGGGTGAGCCTCTTGGGAAGCATCTGGCACCAAAATATAAATGCTTGCGATAATTCACTAAAGTGGATAATTGCTCAGTAGCTAAAGTTCTAAATCGTTAAAATTACAACAAAGATGAAAGTACCTTTAGAAGCTTTGTATGTAGACCGCTTTGTTTAATTTCATTGTATCGTAATAGGTATGATAGGTCAAAGTAGGAAGGAAAGAGTGAGTGTATATCCATTAGTGGAGGTAGATAAAAAATAGCCTCCTCTTTGTCCATTCTTTGTGCAAAATTCGCCAACGCATAAACCACCCTCTTCATCTCCCTATATCGATATTCTATTATGAAATGTTGCAATAATGAGATCTTTTTTCTTACACATATTGAAGACATTGAAGCATTTGAGCTTAACATCTGCAAATTTTTTTAAAAAATACACATACCCTTGAATCAAAATTAATCTCAACTTTCATAAAATTTTTCTCCACACATAATTTTTAAGCTAAAGCTACTGCATAAAGCTTAGCTACAACAATGCCATTATGTCCCTTTTTTTTTTTTTTTTTTTTTTTTTTGTGAAGCAAGTAATGCGGTTTCCATATTCATCTATGATACTCCCCACCAAAATAATTTTGTTATGTTGTTCAAAAGAAGCATCCATATTCAACTTGACCCATAAAAAATTAAATGAACTCCATTGTAAATTTATTCTTTCAATAAGATATAACTCTCTTGTTTTGCTAAAATGTGTCCAGTATTTGTGTCTTTTTAGTAAAATAATTTTATTTTTATTTTCAACAAAACCATCATAGTTGTGAATTAATTTGTTTCTTACAAGCCAGACCATCCACAACATCACTCTAAAAGTAAAACCATTTGGTGGACGAACCTTAGTCCAATCCCATACAATATTTTATAATTTGCAATAATCCATAAGTTAAAATCGATCTTATTATTCTCATTTAT
This sequence comes from Combretum micranthum, assembly GCA_024138025.1. Lineage (NCBI taxonomy): Eukaryota > Viridiplantae > Streptophyta > Magnoliopsida > Myrtales > Combretaceae > Combretum > Combretum micranthum. The sequence goes on from JAMXBD010001394.1 coordinate 307,116, forward strand.
AAATTAAATAGCATGAAAATATCTTAATGTATGTTATACATTTTTTATTTTTATCCCCACATATAGGACACATTCGCCATTATGGCCATCACTCCTTTTTTAGGTTTATAATAGCACAGAGTGAATTTGTTAAAGTTCTCTGAAAAAATAATTTTATTTCTAGTACAAAGCAAGATTTACATAACCAATTCTAATGTATAATGCTTTCAATTATTTCAGGTAGTAGCATCTCATACGCACTTTTTAAAGGTGGTTTATTCTAGTTTCATTACCCAGATCATAGATATCATTTCTATTTTTGTTAAGCTAACTGGTCCATATATGTTAGCCGATACTTGAGAGATTAGAGAATCAATTTGTTCTTCATCCCATAATGTTTCATTAATCTAATACTCTTTCATAGAAAGTTTAGTTGTTGCCTTTGAAATGGCACCAAGTATAATTTTTCAAAATGGGACCAATTCGACCTCCTAATCAAACCAAAAACTAGCATTATTTTTGCTTTATCCATTCTTGACTTTGGAAAATTTCTTTACATAAGAAATAACCTAATGTTGGTGCTTAATCAATATTATCCCCTCTCAAAGCCTTATATTTATCTAACACATAATTTCATGGGATAATGGTATGAATACAACCCAAACTTTTCGAAACTATTCAATTATTGCATTAACTTGTAAATTGCTAAATTTGGTACTATTAATTTCTCTTAATTAAGTTTTAATGATATAAAAAATGTTATAGTATTGTCTAACTATTTTATTAAGTGTGCAACAACAGTTAGAAGCGTTGTTAGAATGATTGTCAGAAGCAATGCTAAAACTACTATGAGAAGCTATGTTAAACTGCATGCTAAAACCAATACTAAAATCTTTAAGCTAAGAAGAATGTTTCACAAGAATACCTGGGTAAATTATGCTGGAAGGTCATAACATCTGGGGGTAAATTCATTTAAGATCACAACATTTAAAGAAGTAGATCAAATTAGGTCATCATTGACACATGTCATAACATGGTAGATTTTCTAAGTTTTAATTAATTTTTTCTCTTTTTGACACATGTCAATAGTGACCTCAATTAACTTACTTCTCTAAACATTATAACCTTAAATAAATCAGTCGAAACACTGTGACCTCAAATGAATTTACCTCCAAACATTGTGACTTTTCAATGTAATTTAACCAAGAATATTTTCATAAACTTCCATTATATCAAGAACAAATTTATTTTGATGGATACCAAAGTTCACTTGTTATATGTATTTAGTAATGCATATAATGTGTTCCTATAAACCCTTGAATTTTTTCATAATTCTTAGAAATAATCCTAGAAAACCGAAACCCTAAAAATTGACCCAAGTTAAAACCAAATTCAAAATAAGATCAAATACGAAAATTATTAACCTTGAGAAAAAAAGAACCCTAAAAAAAAAATAGAAAATCCAACAATCGATTGATTCAACATCCGTACACTATTCAAATCATATATCCGATTCCTAATACACAAATCAAGATAATATATCCAAATAACACTCGACAACAAAATACTAAGACCTTAAACCCTTCGGTGAATTTTAGAATAAAAACTTTCAATTGCCACTAAAAGTCAAGCTGAGTCAACCCATAACCCTAGACTTGGTTAGATAATCCCGAGAATTGAAAAATATTAAATAATCACAAATAAAATGAAATAAACCCTAGATGTTGAACCAAAAATATAAAATGGACAAAACCCCAAAATTTTATGACTTTACGAATAACTTAACAAGTCAGAAGTCAAACCAGAATTCTAAAAGTCAACAAAGTCTACAATAAACCCTAGTGTTTAAGATCCGACAATCTCGCGCCCTTAAACCCTAAACAATGGAACGGAAATAATTGTTAATAATAGTTCGAATAATATAAGGAAGCTTAAAAATATTAGATTCGAAAATTTCTAGTGTCTTTCGGATCTAAACGGGATCAGTTTTTGAAAATAGTGTTCTGATACACCGGACGGCAAAAATATTTCGTTAATACTAATAGACTCGTAAAAATATAAGGTTTCCAAATATATCAGTTTTAAAATTTTTCGGTAACTAAAAATAACAGATATAGACCGTTTATGCGATTTTCTTTATTACCTGTATTTTAATTGTCTAGTCTACTATTCATAGTATTTTTTCTACTATTCATCATTCTATACTTTTCTTACTACATATTTTACTATCCATACACCTATTTTCTTACTTTTTCCAATACATCTCTAATCAAATCATATCTTACACATTACTTACTTTTCTTACAAAATTACAAAATAAATAATTTCTCCCCCTCTCTCTTCCCAATGGCCGGCGCTACCTCCCCTTCTCTCATTTCAATTATTTTTCTTTTTTAATTTATTTTATTACACTTATTTTCCTTCCATCTTCAACTATAAATACCACATCTCCCTCTACTTCTTTCACACATTCATTTCACATAACAAAACTCTCTCAAAATCACTCCACAAATCCTTTCTCCAAAATTTTTCTCTACCAAAACTCTCTTCCACAAATTCTTCACAAAATCCTCTTCTATAGACAAACTATCCACCACATACTACCAACCACATAATATCCTGTTCATCTACCATCTTCACATCACAAAAACACTTTAGGTAAACTTCTTCCAGCCATTTAGTTTACCCATGTTATATAACTTAGCATGACCACAGTGTTATTTTGAAACTCATATGAGTAGCACATGGTAAGAAATTCCGATTTTATTATTTTGTTATTATGATTATATATGTTGTTATTATTATTAATATTATTGTTATTGTTTCTAATCTAACTCTCTCTCTTTCTATAAATATATATGTATATATATATATATATCTTAGAGCCTAATTCTCACTAACTCTTACTAACTTGCTTTTATATTCTTAATAAAACTATTATTGCTTTGATTATTGCTTTTTCTTTTCTTTCTTTTCTTTTTCTTTTTGGGACTAGTCTATTCTTAGTCTCGGGATGCCTTGATGAATCTAAGATTTCTAATACTTAATATTATTACATTGCTTATTATTAGTATTTTGCTTCTTACCCTTTTCTATATTTTCATCATTTTCATATTACATACTCATATACATGCATCCTCATAATGATATTATCTCAATAATATTTAAAGTGGAATTTTTATTTTATAGATGAACTTGAAACTAAAACTCTTTTATTATGTAATTAGTCACTAAATAAAGAAACTTGTCAACAACAACTTATAAAATGTATTTTTACGACTTCTTCTCAAACTTTTCCCAAAGTTTTCCTAAGTGTTAACAAGGATAATTTTATCAAGGAAACAAAGGAAAAATGAAACCAAACCTCTTTATATACATCAAGATTTTGTATCACTTACCTAGGAAAAATTATTTCTACAACCTCTTTTCAAACCCACCAAGACTTTTCTTAAATAATAATGAAAATGATTTTTCTTAAAAAAGTTAACTAACAAAATAAACATTTTCTTTTATTATGATAAGCCACCTAAAGTTTATTAAAACTAAGTAATAATAATTAATTGATAAATAAGCTTTTCTCAAAAAGCTTACTTATAGGAATTTTTACCAATTCCATAATAAAAAGTAATAACTAGACTAAGTTTTATAAGTTAGGATAAAATCAACTCACTAAATTATAAACTCACTTAGAAAAATAAAAGTTTGCCAAGGTTTTTAAATGATGAACTCATTTTCAAATAAATAAAAGAAAATAAACAGTAGAGGTTTCAAAAACAATAAATATTATCAAAAACTTAAGAAAATATTAAAACATGATTTCCTTCTAAGCAAAATTGGTCAAAGAGTTAAAAGATCAAGTTTTAGAAATAAAGTTTATTTTTAAAGAAGTTGGAAAATGAAAATATAAAAAGAATTATTTATCAAAGTCATTTCTTTAAAAAAAAATACACAACTCAAATTATTATAAGTTATCAACAACTTGATAAAACTCTTGAAAACTTCATTTTTCTCACTAAACGTAAAATTTAAGAGACATTTTATTTTAGAAAAGAAATTAAAAAAGAAAATAAGAATATACTTATAATAACTCAAGAAATTATCGAATCTTTCAAAACACTTAAGGAAGAAATTATTAAGATACAAGTCTTCAATACCATAAGACATTATTTTACAAAATATAATCGTTGAGACAACACCATTAGAATCTTGCATACAATATGAGTCATATATATATTCAAAGGATTTTTCCAACTATACAAATATCTACATTTTGATACAAGTATTTTTGGATAAAAAAAAGTTTGCAAACTTTTGTTTTGAAAACTACAATTTTTATGATGAATCTGTACTGTAAGGTTTCAAAACCCTAAACAATCTTATATGACAAAAATAACCTTAGAAATGGATAGATCTTTTCCAATAGGTAGAAATCAGTATATTATATGTGAAATTCCAAGTTAAAATAAACAAGTTATAGTCATTTTAAGTTGGAATTTCATTTTACGCGATTTTTGATGAACATAGTGAAATAGAATTAGAAAGTTTAAGTAGAATTTCTACGAAATACTCATCCCAAGATTTCTTTTGATTACGATGCAGAATACGAGATTTCTCTTTCTGAAGATTACTATGACTAAGAAGATTGCGAAATGGACAAGTGAGTTATTCCTCTTAATTTCATTACTTGCTTATGCTTGTAGAATAGTAGCATTAGTATATTAAAAAAAGATAAAAATGGACATGTATGGGAATCTAGGGATATGTATATATGTGATTCTATGCTTATGTGATGAAAAGAATTAAGAATATCGCAACTTCAAATTGTTTGTTAAGTATTTTGTCTACCTACATTTATGCTTGCTTATTGTCTGTAAAATTATTTGATCGCCTTTAAGAAACCTTAATAAGGTTTGAATTAAAAAAAAAATGTTCACGCATAGCATCCATCGAGTCATATCTCTTTCGAAAAGCTACTACTCCTACGTGTAGAGTTGGATTAATTGTTATCGTGCTGGAACACGAGCCATGTTCCATTCTAGAGAATCCAAATCGCTCAGGAAATGCGACTCTAGGTTCGAAGTAAAGCCAACCGAACGCTTTTGAGCGGAGGCCTAGGGACTAGCAGTTAGAAGGTCGAGGATCTTCATTAACAATTTCCTAACTTTCAATATGGAGAGATAAATCTGTTCTATATATGGTTTCCAGAAAACTATATATATTTATGTAATCATGTGATTGTTGCATAGCATGCATAGCATATGCGTGAAAATTTAATTGAACTTGTTTGAAATCATGATGCGAATGAAAAAGAAATACCTCAATAAGCTAGTTGTAGCTTATACCCCCCATAGATATTTGTTGAAATAAGTATACACGTGACTCTCTTTAAGAATCATGACGTTAAGGAAGTCATTGATGGATTTTAAACTCTTGTGGAGGCAATGGAAACATAGGATGAAGTTATTTTGCGAAATTATTTCGCAAATTCCTTATATGTAATGTATGTTATGTTAGTAATTTGGAGATTCCTAAAGGAATGTATTTACATAGATTTGGAGACAATAGCCGGGGTATGCCCCTAAGGTTTGTAATCAATCATGTTTATATTTTATGATAAGTATTCCCTTTATCTTGTTACTTGATTGTTATCAATGTAAATCGTGCTACTCCGATATGTGCCCTTGGTTATGATGTACGCCTTGTACATAATATGGAAGTCTTTACATGACTAAAGTAGTCATTCTTAGACTTTAGTATTATATACGGTGGACTGTCACGTTTATGGTACCCCTCTGGATATCACAGTTCCACTCAAAGAGGATTTAAAATCCATGGGGATACACTTAACTTGGATTTATTGGACATATTATCTTCAAGAAAAATTCTTTATGAAAGTTCAGATATGTTTATCTTATGTCTTTAGTCAAGGTTTAAGATTGTAGTTTACTTTTGCAAGAACGTAAGGCAAAATTTTGATAATTCCATCACGATTAAGGAGCTTTGGATAAGGATGATTGAAGCATCTCTCATAACCAAAATATCTTGTGGATATTGGAGTTTTAAATTCAAATATTATTAAATTTATCCAAGATATGGTGCTATCCATGTTTATCATCCCGAGTTTTGAAGATTTTGTAGCAGTTGCAATTAGCATATTAAAGGTCAACGATAGGTATAAATCAACTTTAACATTCAAATTCAAATCCCTAAAATAAGGAGATGTTTTCCTTATTTCAAGAGAAGAAGATATCAATGGCATATTTAGTTGGAAATAAAGGATATCCATCATGATCTTTTTAACCAAAGACTAACTTGTTAGAAATTATAGCTCAACTAGGTTTGCTTAAATGCACATAATTGTAGAAGTGGAAGTACAAGGTGGGTTTTAAAACGATTTTAAGTACACTTAACAAACCATTATCTCTTTAACCAATTTTGCACACAATTAAAACAGTAATAATAAAGAGATAAGAGAAGGAGAAGATTTATACCATATTTAACGTGGAGTTCGACCTAGTCTCCATGGTCCACAATTTGCCTCAATCAAGGAGGACTTCACACATTTCATTCATCACAAAACAAATTGCCTCGATACAAAGACTTCGCGGAAAATGCCTCATGACAGAGGACTTCACACTTGTCTCAACATGAAGACTTCACTCAATTGCCTACACATACGTAAGACTTCACACAGGTGCCTCAACATATGATGACTTCACTAAAATACTCAAATAAAACATGAGAATAGTGCCTTACAATATCAGCTTACTAATCTCATGAATGATACTATTCACTCAACGAATACACACATGAGCAAAGAGTATTTTTACATAATATGTTTGCAAGTTAAGCTCTACTCTCTTTTTTTACTTGCGTTCATCACTGAAAATCACCCAAAAACACTCTATATATATCATATCTAAAAACATAGCCATTCTCCCCAAAATAAACTTCAACGGTCGAATTTGAAAGTCTATAATGGCTATTTTTTAAATCGTCGTGCCCTAAGCCGTTGTGCATCAAATTTACCCCCCGACCAAGTCTTTGCTCCCGAGCCTCAAATTCAAACTTGTCATGTCCAAGAGCATGTTGCACCTTAACTTGTCGCGCCTCAAATTTAGCCCTCCACCAAGTTTGGAATCTTTATCTCATCGAGCCTGTGACTTCATCTTGTCAAGTGTCAAGTGCATGTTTGAGCTTGTTGCACCCTAACCACTTGACATGTTAAGCCCTCAAAGTGACCCTGACCAAGCCTATTCAAGTTGTTTTGTTCCATTCGTCACGCCTTGATTTCACACTTGTCACACTTTGTTTCAAACTTGTCGAGTCGTCGATTTGCCCTCGAGTTTAGGCCACGACCATAGCTATAGCACTTTATTTGTTCCTGCTAAAACCTGTACAATCTTCGTAAAAACACATAGCATACACATATGTACAAATTAAAGCTTAAACATATCAAAAACAAGTTTTACTTATTAAATGTAGCTTAACTAAGTTGTAGAGCATTTGTGCAATACATTTTCTCATTAAAACAAGATTGTAACCACCCATGGTTCACAATCTCCCCCTTTTTATAGAACAATTATTGCACAACATTGCTCTCCCTCAACTTAGCTTTTCCTTTCAATTAAGTATTTAGGTAAAAGCTTACTTGCAAAAGATATAATGTTAAATTAAAGGTTCCCAAGCTACATGTAATAAACAACTTATTAAATGCAACCTAACTCCCTCAGTTAAGCACTCCGGGTAAAAGCTCATTTGTAAATATGATGCTCAACTAAAAGACTTAAATTATACTTAATAGATAATTCATTTTTAAGCGCACAAAAACATACAAGCCTAACATTTTTTAAAGATCCACAGAACTTTTCTCCAAGATGCAATTAAGCATTAACCTTAGAGACCTACTCTTATACCAATTTTAGAAATTATAGCTTAGCTAGGCTTGTTTAAATGCACATAATTGTGGAAATGGAAGCTATAAGTTGGGTTTTTAAAACAGTTTTAAGCACATTTAACCAACCATTATCTCTTTAACCTATTTTGTGCACAATTAAAATAGTATAATAAAGAGATAATGGAAGGAGAAGATTTATACCAGATTTAATGTGGAGTTCGGCCCACCTCCTAGTCTCCACAGTCCATAATTTACCTCACTTAAGGAAGACTTTACACATTTCACTCATCACAAAACAAATTGCCTCAACACAAGGACTTCAACAAATGCCTCACGACAGGGGACTTCACACTTGCCTCGACACGAAGACTTCACTCAATTGCCTACACACACATTAAACTTCACACAGGTGACTCAATACATGAGAACTTAACTAAAACACTCAAATAAAACATGTGAATAGTGTTTTACAATATCAGCTCACTAATCTCACGAGTGATACTATTCACTCAACGAATACACACACGAATAGTGTATTTTTACATAATATATTTGCAAGCTAAGCTTTACTCTCTTTTTTGACTCGTGGTCATCGCTAAAAATCACTCCAAAACACACACACACACACACACACACACACACACTCTCTCTCTCTCTCTCTCTATATATATATATATATATATTAGGTTTAAAAGCATAACCATTCTCCCCAAAAGAAACTTCATCGATCGAATTTAAAAGTCTATAACAGCTATTTTTTAAACCATCGAGCCTAAATCTTATTGCACCCTAAACCGTCTTACCTCAAATTAACCCCTCGATGAAATCTTTGCTTCCGAGCCTCAGATTTAAACTTGTCATGCCCTACAGCATTTCGCGCCTTAATTTGCCTCGCCTCATATTTAGCCCTCAACCAAGTTTGGAATCATCTTTATCTCATTGGGCTTGAGACTTGAGCTTGTTCAGTTCATATTTTGAGCTTGTCACACCCCAACCACTTGCACATCGAGCCCTCGACATGACCCGCAACCAATCCTACTCAACTTGTTTTGTTCCATTTGTCATGCCTTGGTTTTACACTTGTCATGCCTTGGTTCAAAGTTGTCAAGTCATCGATTTGCCCTCGAGTTTAGACCATGACGAAGGCTGTGGCACTTTTTTTGTTTCTACTAAAATCTGCACAATCTCCACAAAAACACGTAACATACACATATGTGCAGAGTAAAGCTTAAATATATCAAAAACAAGTTTTGCTTATAAAAAACAAGCTTAAACATTTTTCTAAATCACTATGGAGAGATTCATTTCCTTCCATTGTTCCTTGTAGCATCTTATGATGGTCATCTTGTCTCCTCTCATATATATATATATATATATATATATAATGCTTAAAAATTGAATAAAAGCGTTAAAATAAGCTCAAAAGTACAATGAAAAATGGGGTAGATGCTATCGCATAAGTGATGCAAAGCTTTAAGGTGAGCAGCAACGCGACAATATACAACCCCTTTGCAAGGGAAAAAATAAATTATGTTAGGCTACACTGAGGTAATGTAGGGGTGGGGGCGAGGCCCTCGCGACATGGACCGGAGGTAATCTTGTAATGTTAGTCTCTTAGACTTTCCATTTCTTCTATAACTTTTTTTTTTTTTTTATAATGGTCATTAATCACCCACAATCAATGACAAATCTCCACTTACTTTTAATTAACCTTCCAATTTTAGTCTTGCAAACTTTCTGTATCATCTATAACTGAAATACCCTAAAATCTCATTTAAGTTAATTAGATATTATTAGACGATTAGTATAAAAATACAGGTAATTTTGAACCTTAACTTAAACTAGTTTAGAGATTGATTTTAAATGATTTAACTATAAGAATTTTTCAAATTATAGGATATAATTAGATAATTTAACCTAATTGAATTTAATTGAAAATAGAGATTATAACACCATAAATACTCGATTTAACCCATTAAACTACTTTAATCACCTATTTCAAAAAATTCAAATTAAATAATCCTTTCCAATTATCAATTGAACTTTATTAATCAAGTTTAATCATATTAATCAAGTTTAATCATCTAAAACCCTAAATATCCAATTTATATATTTTAGCTTAAATTCTAACTCCTTAAGTCCTAGAAATTTAAAACTAAATATTTGTTTTCAAATCTCAATTCCTAAGTTCCTAAAATTCTAAATTCAAGTGAGATATCAATTTTTTTTTTCAAATTAGAATTACTAAACTTAAAATCTAATGCCAATTATTCAATTTCTTTTCTCACTTCTTAAAGTTAATTGTAAAAGCTCAAAAGCCCATGATCCAAAGCCCATTCCAATATATGAAAATCTAAGTCCATTGACTTAAGTCCAAGCCCATCAACATAAAGCCCATGAATCAAGCCAAAAGCCCATGGGAGCATGCATTTATCATGCACACATACACATCTAATAAAAACCCTAGAGCCTAAAAGAATCTAATAAGTAAAAAGACTGAAATGACCTTAACCAACTCTTGAAGTTTCTACATCTAAGAAAAGACCAAAATACCCCAAAATATCTCCCAATTCTAGAGAATTCTAATGCATATGAAAAGACCAAAATATCCCCAATTAATCAAGCAAAATGATAAAAAAAACCCTTAAGCCTAATAGAAATTACATAACAGGAAATAATATAAATATAAGGTTTAAAAAACCCTAATTTTCACTTCACTTACAGCCACTTCTTCCTCAATTCTCTCTCAAAAACACTTCAAAAATATACAACAAGATCCTCTCCAATATCAATACACATAAGGTAAAGTATCACAAAGAGTTATAACTCCTAATATCCTCTTTTGTTTCTAATAATCTAACATATAATTCAATTAATTCCTAGGTGAAATTAAAGACTAGAAAGAAGGTTGAAGTAGGAGAAATAAGCTTGAAGAAACTTCATCAACCTTTGAGTGGTAGAAGTAGTAGTAGATATAATTAATTAAGTAATTTTAATTAGTGTGTTTAATTATGTTAGTGGTATATAAATTCATGTAAACTACTAAAAGATAACTTATATTTAAGTATAGATTACTATATGTATGCATGAAAACCAAGACAAGCATATATATGAATATATGTTATACTAATTGTTGATTTAGTAAAATTATAGCATATGTATGTGTATATATGTGTGTTGAAATATGCATATATGTATGAATATGTTACATTGATCTATTTTAATGAAGTGAAATTATCACACATAAATCTTGAGAGTATATGCATGTATGTATGTTTTGATATATACATTGGAAATTAGGTAAATTATGTTGATAATGATGATTTGAGATATGATTTGTGATTTTAATTGTGAAAATTTGATATATGTACATGATAGGTAAGATCATATAGAATAAACATGTTTAGATTATTTAAATATGCTAGAAAGTTGATTTAGATGCACATATAAGTAATTTGGGCAGTTTAAGTTAACAAATTTAAATAAAATATTAAATGAATTTATTTTTGGATGAAATTTATCAAAGTGATAGTTTAACATGTCTATATACAAACTGTAAATTTTTGTGATTTTGGAAATACATTTACTATAAAAAAAAAGTAAATTACAAAATATCAAAACAGGGCAAAACAGTGTTTCAGCCAGCAGTGGTGGCGTAAATTCATATGGCCGAACCGATGACTTTTTCTTCTTATTTTTGCTGAAATTACAACGATTTGAAAGCTTATTATGTCTAATATAATTTGGTGTAAAGAACTAGACAAGAATCAATCGGGCTAATGGTTAAATCCGATCAAACCGATCGGTCGTCACTGCCTATGCCCTATTCTGGTCAATTTTGTGTTAATCAAATTAAAACCCTAATAAAATAATTATTTTAGGCCAAATGAACTTATAAACATGTAAATATATGTGTTAGGAATTTTACATAAAAATTTGAGCTCAAGAATCCGAGTTTAAGATAGTGAACCGATTTATTAATATTAGGATGTATACTAGTTTTCTATAGGAATTGAAACATTGGAATTTAAGGTAAATTATTTCTAATCACATGAATATAAATAATGTGTTCAAATATTAAAATACTAATTCTAAGATAGATAATTAATGATTTTGATTATAGGAATTTATTTAGTAAAATAGGAATAAATGTGGTATTTTAACATAATATAAACATGATAGGAAACTAGTTTAAATTCCAAAACATATTTAGATAAAATATATTATAAATGATATAAATAAAATAATTATATTTTAAATGATTTATTTTACTAAATAAAAGTTTATTAAATTTAACATAGGATATGTTATTGAAAATTACCATTTTAAGGACCTAATTACTATAAAATGGGTTTAGTAAACTAAGTTGGATATAGAATAAACTTGATTGATTAATTCTATTCAACTTGGCTAAATTAAGCTAATATAAATTTATTAACCAATATTGGCTTTGTAAACTCTTCCGAGACCAGCTACTAACCTAAATAGTAAACTCTTATATGTCAAATTAACTGATAATTGACTTAGAGATAATTGTAATACATGTTCGATATAAGTTGATAATTGAATCAAATGCTTATATGAATTAATCTTTGAAACAGATATTTGTTAGGAGTCCGTCTCCTGCTTTATCTTATGGTCTATCTTTTGATTGTTTAGAGCATAGATTTTGTATCAAGTACGCAGTGACTTGTGTGTTGCGTGTTAGGGTAGGCATTTTAAATGAACTAATACTTAAAGACGACTTTAATAATTGCTTGTTGCTTGTGCGTGGTCGTTTTTTTGACCAGGCCTGAGGGGCGGCAACCTTGCTAGGCGGTGCCAGCACAGTAGTTAGGTACTTAGGATATCATGGGTGGCTCGGCGAGTAGCTGATGGGGGGAACAGTAGCAAGATAATGTCTACTTGGATTGGAGAGAAGTAATGTAGTGTGGTTCACGTTTATGGGACAAATTGAGCTCTACTATTATGGACCATGATGGATAGAGATGCGTAAAGGCTGTGACCCCCAGACGAGGCTATTGCTTGTAGAGGTAGGAGATATAGGTATTTGGGCTACCTGTATCAACCCCTTGAGCAATTGCTACTACTCAAGACCCTTAGGTTCCCAGTGTGTTGCCGGAGTATGAGTGCTTCACTATTGTTTGTTGTGCTTTAACTTAAAGATGCAAGCTGTTGTTTGTTGCATTGCATTTAGAATAGGTGTGTATGATCATCTCGTGTGTACTAGCGTTGCTACAGTATTGGGCTTTAGCTCATTCTTTTCTTTTTCGGGTAATGAAGATTATGATGATGATACTTTTAAATATATAGGGTATGGCATGGACTTCAAGGAATTTCTCGATGAATGGAGTGATTAGGATCTAGGGGATCATTATCTTATTCTTATTTTACTATCAAACTTATGTTTTAATAAGGGCCTATCTGTAAGCCCATGGTTTATATTTTGAGATATTTGAAATTCTTTATTGTGAAATATCTGGTGGTATGATACTGATATATATATACACACATATATGTTGGTCTACTCTTTAGAGTATTCTCTTTAGAAAAATGTTTTGAGAAATCTATTTTCTGCTATGACTTTCCAGTTGTTTCCTCAAACTAATATAATGATTATAGAATCTAAAATTTGTTTAGCAACGATCACGATAAACTATAGATTAGGTTAGCCTTAACGTATAATGCTTAAGTGTCATACGTAGCGACTGACACGCCTTGAACCCAGTTTAGGATGTGACAATAACTTTTCTTTTTATTGTCATTAATCACCCACAATCAATGACAAATCTTCACTTGCTAAATCTACACCATCTCCAACTGTCCAGTATACTAGGTTACAAATCCTCTCTTTTTTCTCTCTTTTCAAATTCCTATCTTCTTGAGAAGAAAAAAAATAATAAAACACTATTCATAATGCAACCAAGATATTCACTATGCAATTATCATTGACGAAATAAAACTCAAATCTACGTTCGTCCAAAAGGTTCAAATGCCTTATGAATCCTTATTACTTTCTTCTTTCTCTCTATTTTTTTTTTCGTTGGCTGTATTTTTTTTATATGATTCATAGGCTTCAATTCTCATAAGAGAATCTTGCTACACAAGTTTGTAACGTTGTAATTCCAAATATTTCATCTATCATTCATCTATGGAATATCAAGCTTCAAATCCATATTACAATGATTCCCCCTCTCTTACAACACCAAGCTATGTCCGACCCATCCTTTATGGAACAGAAGGATATTTGAGCTCTCCAGATGTTCTTAATCCAATTTCAACTACTAAAATGATAGCTTCATCATATAAAATCATCAAATTCTATCCTGAAGCTTCTCATGAAATCAAAATGGGCCTCACTATCTATTCTATCTCTATTTCAATTTCTACAATTTTGAACCTTGATACTCTTTGGCTTAAACCATTGATTATACTGGTGTCGAGGTGAACATTGCTTTGATTTAGAGGTATTGGGGAACCTTCATTTCGTTGTCTATATCAGTAGATTTCAAATCCTTATGATGTCATTTTTCACATGTGATACGTTGTTTTTCCGTGTGTGTATATTTTTTTAAGTAGATTTGGGTTTTTCTTTTTTGTTGCAATTTTTTTCACTTTTTTTGTGGTTTTCTTTCTTTCTCTTTTTTTGCACGATTTTTTTCCTCTAATGTGCTTTGATCCACTTATACGTTGGCAAAAAAACACACATTATTGTTTGTGGGTTTAGTATTGGGCTTCTTCATTTTTCCAAGCTCCCCCATTCTCTGCTAGTCTTAGCATGGGCCTACGAATAAACTTGTGTCACTCTAGTACCCGACCCCTGGCATGGGCCCACGAGCGGACTCATCTTATTCTAGCATCTGCCTCTTTTAGCTTGAATACGGGCCTATAGATCTTCAAGCCAATTCATTTTAGGCTTCATAGTAGGCTTATCTATTATTCTACCTCTTCCATTCTCTATTAGACTTGGCACGGGCCCATGAATAATCTTGTGTTACTCTGGCACCAACCTTTTAGCATGACCTACAGTGGACTTATGTTATTCTAGTACTCGAACTCTTCTAGCATTGAGATGGGTCGCTACTGCCATCCCAATCTCCTCTACACTTGACACAACCCTCACAAGTAATTCTACATTGCTCTGGCACCCAGTCTCTGCTAGACTTGGCATAAGGCTATGAATAATCTTGCGTTACTCTAGCATTGATCTTTTGTCACAACCCACGGGTGATCTTGTATTGCTCTAGGACCTGACCTCTTCTAGCTTTGACATGGGTACACTTGCAATCTAAATCTTTACTCTGCATCTCCAAGTCTAATTGGAATTCCACTAAGTAATAAGCCTCAAGTCATTCTTGTAAAAGAGTTGGGGTTTCACTCCATCAACAAAGTATCACTACTCAGGTAGTGAGTATTTACTCTACCAATGGGTATTTGCTTCATATTTCATTTTTCCATCTCAATGGGTACTTGCTTCACCAATGGGTGTTTGCTTCATATTGTCATTCTACCAAGATGCTGACTCTGCCAATGAATGTTCACCCCACATTGCCATCAACACCTTGTCAGGACATATTCATTTCAATAGTGAGGCATCATTGCTTTGCCATCAAAGATAGACTCGACTAGTGAAGCGTACCTCCATGTCTACAAAGATTTACTCTGCCATCATTATAGTGGCACTCCACAGCAAACATGATCACTCGATCATCATGCATACTTTAAATGTTCTTAATAACACTGAGTGACACAATACCTTTTAAGTTATATATAACTCATGTATGTCATCATCAATTGAACATCGTATTAGCATGTGTATCAATTCCTCCTCACAACGTGTTGTTCTTTTTGCATTATAGGTACATCACCAATGAATTCCAAGATGGATACATCACTTATGGGTACTAAGACATGCTGAACATGTGGTGTTTAATGTGTGTTTTGATGAGGAAATGAAATGCACAGTTAATTACTCAATCATATTAAATTTACACATAATTAGTAAAACAAGTGTCCAATTTGTTTTTTATATGTTTGAACTTGTTTTGCTTTGTTTTTATTCATGTTTTTTGTTATATTTTCATTCAAACCCTTTTTAGACCTTTTTTGTTTAGAATTTCTTAAAGCTTCAAACATAAAAGTTGTAGATCTCTCTTTAATCTTTCTACAGCATCTTGAATCATCTTAATCGAAGTCTAAATGAGAAAGTTATGATCAAAATACAAAACAGTGTTGATGCCAGAATCAGGCACTGGAACATACCAATCGGATGGTAATATATGGCATCCTTATGGTAGCATATGGCATCCAAACAGTAATATAAGGCATCCGAATGGTAGTTTGATCATAAACATTTTTATTTTGTTTTAATGGTATACTGTTCAGATGATAGGGTGTGGCGTTCGGATGGTAGATGGTGCTGCTCTGTTTTGCTACCTTCTGGATGCTAGTTGACAAAAAAATAGCCATTGAAGCCACTTTTACTCGACTGTTGGAGGTGTGTTTTGTTAGCAATAGCTAGAAGGCTTCAAGATGTTATAAATATAAGTATATGGGGACTTGAAGAAGAGGTCTAGAGCTTATTTATTGTATACATCTACTTGTAAACACTTTTACGTGAATTAATTGTAAATTTTGATACTTTGTAAGTGAGAGCCAAGTGTAGTGCTAGTTACTTTGCAATTTCTATCATTTGTCAAGCACTATACTAAGTGAGTTGTGAGCAAGTTGATGAAGTCTTGAGTTGAGTCTTCACAAAGTTGAGCTAGTGTGCTCAAGTTTGTAAAGGCTCAAATCAAGCATTTGTGTCGTTGATGTGTTGAAAATCCTCTATTGAGGCAAATTATTGTTGTGAATAAAGTAGTGAAGTTCTCCATTGAGTGAGGCAATTGTTGTGGATCATGAAGACTCGGGGGCAGATTGAACTCCACATTAAAATCGTAGTACAAACTTTTATATCCCTATCTCTTTATTTATTATTTTTAATTATATTTGTTGTTGTGTATGAATTAGTCATTGAGCTCGAAAAGGAAATCAATTTTAGTGCATAATCCTTATTCTTTAGGTGTTACTTAGTTTTTAAAAAATAGGTATATTACTTAGCATGCTTCACACTCAAGTGCTAAAATCAAGAAATTGTTTTCTAAGATAGGTAGATACTTCCCATAGTAGTTACATTTGAGAAAACCACAACAAGTTCATTTATCAACTTCTTCTCCCCGAATTGATGGCGCATCATTATATGATAGAACAACAACTCATATGAAGCTATTACTTCTTATTTGTGCATTTTGACAAGACAAAATGCTTGAGGTACATTGGCTATCATGGGTATGCTTCCATCTTACAAGTCGATTTACTTTGGCCCCGCAATTGGATGAAGTTGCAAAAAGAAAGAAGTAATGCTCCCATCGCTTGTTAAATGTTAGATGTCTCCATTAGACATGTATGAACGAGGTCGCTTCAACCTCATGTTCTTCTGTGGCAAGGTATTATAATTGCCAAGGTTGCTATGGGATTGCTTCAATCCTTCACAGCTAAAATCACTTCAATCTCATTAAAAATGTTATAGAAATAAGCATTGTCCTGCGGTATGATTAGGAATAGATGCCTCTACCAAGTAGTTGCGGCTACCATGAAGTGATTGCTTCAAGCACTATGGGAGAGGTTGCTTTGACTTTGATACTACAAAATGAAGTTACATGTGCCATGGCATAATCACTTCCATCATCTATAAGGCCGCTTCGACCTCGATTTTGTGAAATGGCATTACGGCTACCTAGCTTGCTGTAGAGTTGCTTCAACTGATCATAGTTGAAATCGCTTCAATCTTGTAAATGATGTACCAGAAATGGGTTTGCATGCTTAGGAGTAGATGCTTCTACCAAGCGATCACAACTACCATGAAGTGATCACTTCAATCAACCATGGATGAGGTCGCTTGGACCTCGATTCTGTGAAATGGCGTTACGGCTATCAAGCTTACTGTGGAGTCACTTCGATCCGTCACAGCTGAGCTCGCTTCGATCTCATAAATAATGTTGCGGAAATGGTTATTGCACTTGTCGCATGCTCAAGAGTAGATATTTCTACTAAACAATTACTACTACCATGAAGTGATCGCTTTGATTAACCATGGATGAGGTCGCTTTGATCTAGATTCTACGAAATGGTGTTACGACTACTAAGCCTACTGTTGAGTCACTTCAACTCATCATGACTGAGATCACTTCGATCTCATAAATAATGTAATAGAAAATGGGTATTGCACCCGCCATATGCTGATGAGCAGATGCTTCTACCAAGCAATAGCGACTGCCATGGAGCGATCACTTCGATCAACCATGGATGAAGTTGCTTCGACTTCAATTATGTGAAATGGCATTACGGCTATCGACACAGTTGAGATCGCTTTGATCTCATAAATAATGTAGCAAAAATTAGGTATCGCACCCATCGCATGCTTACGAGCAGATGCTTCTACTAAGTAATAGCAACTATTATGGAGTGATCACTTCTATCAACCATGGATAAGGTCACTTTGACCTTGATTTTGAGAAATGGCGTTACGGCTGCCAAGCCTGCTATGGAGTTTCTTCAACTCATCACAACTGAGATCGCTTTGATCCCAAGTGAAGAACACTAGACAAATATATTTATGAGTCATGTTCTTATTAAAAGTTCTTTAAACACAAGTACAAGTGAGTATAAAAGAAGATGGACGGGAAGGGAAATAAAAAAAAACTGGATTATCATTATTATTTACTTTATTTCTCTTCCTTACTACATGATAGGAATAAGCAATTGGCAGCTTCGACCTTTAGTACATAGTTGATATTACTATAAAAAAAATGTATTCATTCTCTGTGCCTTCATCATCCATCATTTTCATATCATTGTCTTTAAGTTCAAGTTCGTCATTGTGAACCTTTTCATTAAAAATCCTCCTTAGCATCGGACAATCTTTTGTTGGGTATCCTACCATCTTGTGGAACCTACAAAACTTTACATCTCCTTTCTCCTGTGCAATGGGTTCCTGCTCCACCCTTGATAATCCAAGGAAACCATCCTTTAACCATCGGTTAAGGAAAGCGTGAACTTTATCCATAGAGCACAAGAAAGATGGAACTTCCTAAGCACTATCTCTTATGGGTTTCTTGCTACCCTAGAAGCTTCCTCCTTGAGTAGTGCTCACTGTCACTTCTTATTTGGATCACTCTTTTGTTTGATGAAAGAATTATTTATCCTTTGAGCATTCTCTACCAATGTCGATAAGGACTTGAGTGATAAATTCTCCAGATGCATAGCATACTCTATGAATATCCCTTGGATGCAGATTTTGACAACTTTCCTCTCATCACACATATCTTGGATATCCAAGGAGCATTCACTGAAACGTTCGATGTAATCCATCATATCTTTCTTCAGGCCTTGTCTAATATATCCCATGTCGGTCAATGTAACTCGTTCTTGAGTTTCAAAGAATTTCTCAAGAAACATCCTGCACATAGTCCCCCATGAGTCAATAGAGTTGGAAGTGAGATTGACATACTAGGTGTATGCCTTCTCTATTAGCGACTTAGAGAATTCCTTAAGCTTTAGGTCATCATCCAGTTCATAGACTTCAAGAGTCTCAATGAACTTAAGAAGATGTTCCTTTGTGCTACCTTATTTGCCATTGAATTTGATAAATTTTGGACTAATGTAGTCCTTAGGATGGGGTTTCCTTACAATCCTCTATGGGTATGGAAGCGTCCAGTTGATGACAATAGTGGTAAATGCAGCTTGCACTTGTCTCAGGTACTCTTCGAGTTCTTCCTTTATCAGATATGACACGTAGAAGATATATTAACTCCCACTTGAGGAGTGGGAATGATGCTGTTAGGTGTAGCTATGCCAACTGTAAGAGGCTAGACATTGCATCCAAAGGAAGACGAGTCTTCGAGATGGACCCTTGCCTCTTCTCCAACAGCAAGCATGAGATCTCTTGGAGTTTGAGGTAGCAAAGGTTGTAATGGCTCCCGCTGGTGTCCACCTTCATTTCTAATAGCGGGAATGGTCGTTTGCTCATGTTGAGCATCATGTAGGGCCTCATGGTGAGTACCCTCTAGGACAGCAATAGCTAGCACAATACCATCTGTTTGCATTCCTAATGCAGGCAAAGTTATCCCGGGAAGTGTACTTTTCGATGCAGTAGCAGTTCCTACCATACTAGATAGGAATTGCTTAAAAGCATTCAAAAATTGATTGAGAGCCTCAGGATTCTCCTGTATAGTGCATGTCATGAGTGCATTATCCACTACAGGTGTCTGCACAGCCACAGTGGTAGTATTATCATCTATAGCTTAGATTTGCTCAATAGTATCAAGTTCATTGTCTTAATCTTGGAGGTTTGTTTCCTATCTAGCTCTCTTATGTAGAGGAACCATTCTTGTCAGGAACTTACTCTCTCCCTAGTGGAGTTGCCAAAAAAGTTTAGTGGGGTTACTGCAGCTAGCTGATCACATGTTAGTCAAGTTGAGAGAAGTATTGAACTAATGACACATGTAAAATGTCACAGAGAGAGGCATGGGAGGAGGAACAAGAAAACCTAGTTGCTCAAGTGGGCGAGTTTGATAGAAGATCAAATTAGATAGACTTGATCATTCTTGACTTGTTCTTCATAGAATAAGTGCTTTGATTTTTCTTGAAGATGTTTCAATAGAGTTTCCATATTGTTCTCAATCTTAGCAATATGCAAAATCTTCTACAAATGAGAAGAGCAGCCTCCTATTTATAGATGTTGGATGTTGATGCTAGCCTATGGATCATTCCCAAGGATCCAATGGCTAAGATTGAAGCCTTCTTTTCATATAGAAGTGGGTTGGGCCGGAAATAGGCCTGATGGTTTTTATTATATAAAAAAGCCCATTTTCAATATAAAAAAGGACGAAGGCTTATTTTAGTCCACATAAGCCCTAATTTAGCTAAAAGAAGCCCAAATTAACCTAGAAAAATATTTTTGGAGTCTACTTTTCATGCATGAGAAAACCGACTTAGGCTGAGAACGAAATGAACCGGTCTAATGATCCCTATTCCAAGCCTACCAAGCCAAGTCTCCCTACAATGTCCCTCATTAAACTCATTCTTTTAAGCCCTGTCACTAGTCCAAAAGACTAGCCCGTGGCATTAAATTAGGTTAAAAGCCCAATTACCGAAAGTACCCTTTACAATCTTCTAGTGTAATTTATCCAAAGGAATTTGCTTATCTTGTTTTACCAAGTTTATTTCTTCTTGAGAACATGGCTAATTTCTCAATTTCTATGATTACTCTCAAAATTTGACTAAAATCATATATGGTCCTCATATTGTTAATAGCGTCAAACTTTTTAGCTTTTTCTACTCATATAATATCATCTACAAACATCCCATGTGATATGTTAAATCCATGGCTCCTAAAGTTTAGAGGTATCCAATTACCTATTTGATCTTGTTCAACATTCCTGCTAAAGAATTCTAGTTTTAAAATGAATAAATATGGGGATAAAAGGTCCCCCTATGGTAGTCCCCTAATTAATAGAAATTTTTTTTGTAGCTTAACCATTGATCAACAATTCTATAAGGATAGTTGATATGCAACTACTTATTAGTATGACCCACTAATTTGGGAAGTTAAGACTTTGTAATAACCAATTAATATAATCCCATCCCATCTTATCATGTGCTTTCTCAAAATCTAGTTTAATCATCATCCATTTCTATTTAGATGGTTTTTTTTTAAGGACTATGCAATATTTCATCAAAACAATTATATTTTATGATGTCTTTCTTCCAAGAATAACGCTTGATTAGGCTAGATACATTAATTTAACTAATACATTTCTCATCCTATCGTATGGCAGGATTGCTGCAACTAATTGATCATGTGTGATAGACATACTGGCCGACCTGAGAGGAATCCTAAACTAATGGCACATATACAGATGTCATAGAGATAGATGTGGGAAGAGGAATAGGCAAACCCAGTATCTCTAGTGCACAAGTGTGATAGAAAATCAAATCAGGTAGACTCAATCATTTTTTACTCATTTTTCACAAAGTAGATGCTTTAATCTTTCTTTTGGAAATATTTCAGCAAATTTTCTACCTTTCCCTCAATATTAGTAATACATAGAATTCCCCATAAATGAGAAGAGAAGCCTCTTGTTTATAGATGCAAGAAGCTGATGGTAGTCGTTGGATGAATTTTAAATGGATGGTTGAGATGAAGTGTTGTTCGTAACCATTGGATCTCTTCCATGAATCAAATAACTAAAATCCATCTCTTCTTTTCTATACGTGGGTGTGGGCTTTAGTGTAAGCCTGGAAGAGAATGAAGGCTTTTATTATATAAAAGAAGCCCATTTTCCTATTAAAATAGCTAATCTCTAATATAAAATAATTTTAGCTTATTTTATTCCATATACACCTTATTTTAGCAAAAATAAAAGCCCAAATTTTCCAAGAAAGATATTTTTTAAATCTATTTTTCATGCATGAAAAAACATATTAAAGCCTAGAGCAAAATAAGCCGATCTAGCTGTCACGCCCTGAAGGTACGCTATAGTAGTAAACAAGCTACACTTAATTACTATCAATAGTTTACCTTCAGAGAATGACATGTTTTCAAACAATAGGATCTTTTAGTTGCTTTGATAAGAAATGAAAAATACATATAAGTCATAAATTAGTATATAACTATCATCTCAGTGCTTGAATATAATATTACAAACCATAAATTTCTTTCTAAAAGTCTCTAAACACATACGAATAATTTAAGTACTAATTAGCTTAAACTATAAATAAAAGTAAATCACTTATCCCATAATCTTTCATGAACTTTCAGTCCTCAAGTTCTTACCAATGATTTTAGAACTGGACCGGGGTTTGAACCGGACAGGCTAGGGGGACAAGGGTCGAGGGGTTAGACTGGGTTCAACTGGGGCTCTAACCGGGATCAAGAAAAGATAAAAATATAAAGGATAATTTAATTATAAAAGACCAATATGTGTATAATCACTCAATTAAATCTATATTTGGATCAAATTCATCAATTAATTATTAAATAAATATAATTTAATGGTTATATTTTATAAATTTATAATAAAGTATAAACAAATATTTAAATTTCTAATTTTTATTTTTATTTTTTTTATCCGGGTCAATCGATTCGACTGCCCAGGTCGACCAGGTCAATCCGAGTCTCGCCGGTTCGTTGCAAAAATGAGTTTTAGGTGAGACCGGCTCAACATTAGTACCGGTTCCGGTCGAACCGGGTTGACCTGATTGGTCCGAGCCGGTTTTGACAACCATGGTTGTTACCAGAGCTAAGCTCCCAGAAGTGACCATCCATGGCCTAAGTGTAAACCTAAAAGGACTGTTAGAGTATGAGCAAAACCATGAGCTCAGTGAATAACCAGAATTTATCACATATCAAACAAGTTATTAGCAATCATATGAAAATGCATCAATCAAGCATATGCACAAATACGAGCCTGGATAACCCAAAATCCAGAGCAAGATGAAGATTTACACCCTCTCATCAGGGTTGAAGAACACAATACTATGGCCTACCTACCCATGAGAGACTTAGCTTACAGGAAAACAGTAATACTCACTTTAATTATCACTTTGAATTTATCATGTCTTTAACACCCATTTCCTATTTTAACTTTAGAAACTCCACTAAGTGTTAGTCATTTCAAGCAATATCATAAGCGGCGTCCTTCCTTTACTATTTAGTTCATATGGTATCAACAGAACAAAGGTAATCTTGCGAATCACTAATAGCTTCCTTGCCTAGATAAACTAAGCATTACCAGAGATCCGAAACACTAACACGTAGTAGGCTACCACTTACTTAAGTGCTGCTTATGCAAAACATGCAATGCATGTTTATTTCATTTATGGTGCCAATAGTTTTTAATCAAGTTTAAGGCGATCAATCATTACACATATAAGAAATATGTTATACAAGCAATATAATCATGCAGAATTCTGTTATTATTATTATTAGAGTAACTTGGCAATAAATATTTCATACAACAAACAATTCCATAAACCCATACATTAATTTCAGGTTATTATCTTTCATTAAAGGTAAGCTAAGCTACAAACACACATAATGTAATAAGACCGAGTTACTCAATTGCTCATACTGGCTAGTCGTAGTAATCAACTAGAAAATCCTCATAAGTATCAAAATCACCTATTGAGATGAATAATATATTCATCAATATCACATAAACTATATAATTAAATTCCTTTGTGTGTCTTAGTATCCTATATTGATATTGGGTTTTCTTTCTATTACTATATTTATCATTTAATGATCCTATGATAATCAATTATTATTTAATATTTATTTTCATTTTACTTGTCTTGATCTTGTTTGATATTTATATACATTTATCGGGTATTTAAAAAATCGATATTTAGTAAGCTTATATTTTGATAATTATTATTATTGCTACTTTTATATCGTTCCTTATCTGACCCATTATAGTAACTCATATTTATTTACTATTTTTTAATGTCATCGTGTTTCTTTTTATATACTCCATATAATTTTCTTGTTATGTATAGGTATTATATTATTCAAAAATTTAGCTATTAAATTTCTATTCTTTATTATAAAATAAGTATTTTACAATTATACTTTATTTTCATTTATAAAGTATACTAATATTATAAATAATGATAATCATATTAGTATAATAATAAATGATAATTATAAAGTAATTTTTTAGTAATACTATATTATTTTCATAATAACTATATTAAAATAGTATTATCTTAATGATGATGATGATGTGATGATGATGATGATAGTGCTAATATCATTAATAGTAAATTCATAATAATATTATTGATTATAATGATAATGATAGTCATTAGTGTAATAACAATAATAATAATTGACATTAATAATAATTATTATCATAATGATAGTATCATTAACAATATTACTAACACTAACATTGGTAATGATAATAATATATATTAATAAATGAGGATAAAATAATCATAATAATAACAACAACATCAACATTAATAATAATCTGATTAATAATAGTAATATCACTAATAATAAATAATAATATCATTATTGATAATAATAGTGGTAATAATAATTATATTAATGTTGATATAATTAACAATAATAACACTAACAATAATAATAATTTCAGAAGTAAATCATATTTTTATAATTTAAATTATTTTTTTACATATATTTGTGGCCAAGAGGAACATGGCTTGGTAGGCTTGGTACACGGCCATGTACTAGCCATGTTCTACTAGAACTAAGTAACTCGTGGAATTTATTGCCGAGAGGTACATCGGGGAGCCATGGCCATGTTCACCCCGTACTCATCTAGAAATCCAACTTTCTTCGTGCTTTGATTCGATTTCTTGTAATTTTCCATGTCCAAGTTGTATTTAAAGTGTTCCTAAGTGTTTATACATGTTATATACACACATATATCATCTCATAACACTCCACAATGTCCATGATCCTTGTTTTTTGAATTGAAATGATGTAACTAGGGTTTTTAAGAACTTACCTTGTTTAGACGAATTATTTGTTGTTAATCCATCACCCTGAACTTGTTTCGACCCTAGGTGCTTAGAAGTATAACTTAAGATCATGTTTTAACAATTTAAACTACTTAAAACGAATTAACTTACCTTATTCTTCTTTTCCAAGCTTGAAGTTAAGCTTTAATGGTGTTGCTTTGTGTTTAAGTGTTTGATTTGTTTTGATGGTTTGAATTGGGAAAATTCGAAGTTGATGCTGTTGTCGTTATTGTTGTTGTTCTATGGAGTTTAAGTGATTGTCCTTTTGTCATTAAATAGCTTGTTTCCTTGTTCTTTAAGTGTATAAATAGAAGAAAGAAATGGAGGCTACACACTTCGATTAAGGGAGAAATTTTGCTCCACTAAAATTTCATGATATGTCTTGATCATTCTCTTCATTAAATGAGTTGTGTATGTGGCAAATTTAGATTGGTTATTGAGTTGATTTTTTTTTTACTTTTGGTAGACAATTTGGCAAATTATCCATGCATTTTGGCTCCCACACTTCAATGCAATCTAAACCCTCCATTTTGGTGCAAATTGGCACCAATTTTACATGCATATATATTATAATATTAATTAGTTAATAATTATCTAGATTTTAAGGTAGTTTACTAAGTTAAACAAGTACAAATATGACAATTATTTAAGAGTTTTATCTCCAAAAATTTATATAATGTTCTGCAAATTTCTAGATTGTTATTGAGTTCAACTTTAGATTTAAAGTTATGTGATTAATTATTTTTAGGTTTTATCTCATCCGATTAGGGTTTTCTAAGCTTAATAGGTCAATTTTTATTTTAGGCTCTAATATCTTAAAAATATTCTAATTAAAACAATGGTGTGATCCAAATATTTATTTGGAGTTTAGATTATTAGTTATACATTTGTTTATGTTTTCATTATGTATTGATAAACCTAACGGTTTCTCTTTAGATTATCGTTTCCTAACTATAAGCGTAATTGGTTGTTTATTCTTTATCGTACTTAATATCTTAGCCAAGTTATTCTTATATCTTGAGTTTTCGATACCCACTATGAAATCTTACAGGTAGTATTTAATACTATCTAGAAATCTTTGTTTTAGGATTTAAAACTATATATAGGCTCATTACTACTCGTAGTTCTATTCTGAGTCTTGTTGAGTTCAATAGTAACCATTTATTTTCTATATTTATATTTCTATCTATTTTTACTACTATAAAAAATTCTCGAGGTTTACACTAGTGACCCCTGTTCCAAGTCTGCCAAGCCAAATCTTCCTATGATATTCTTTATTAGGCTCGATCTTTTAAGCCCTGTTACCAGCCTAGAAGATCAACCTATGGCATTAATTTAGGCTAAGAGCCTAATTACCAAAATGACCCTCTATGCCTATAAACCAATACTTTGTAACCACTTTATATAACATATTACATGGACTTATAAGCCTGTATTGTTTTACTAAGTCTAATCCTTAGACTTTTGGAATAAGAACAATGTGAGTTTTATTTAGATCCTAGGGAATTTGTTATATTTGAAAACTATTTTGTATTTTATTTAGAACCAACTCAATCAAAAATCTTTATCATTTCTCAACAAAGAAAGCATGCAAACCATCTTTTCTTAAAGCTTTGTATGAATCCATTGACTATAGAGCTTGGAAAATCTCCACATTTTTTACCCCTTTTCTTATTTGCTCTTTCGGGGTTATGGATAATCCATATCCCCAATCCTCTAAATATGAGCTACTTATATGACTTTTTAGCTTATTAGAAGTAAAGAGTTCATAAAAATTCATTTAATGTCTTCCTATTTATATGCCCACAATCTTAAATTATTTTTAATTGCCAAATTTCGATTTTGTGATCCTTTGTTTAAGGTTATTACATGGTAGAATCCTATATTTATTTGTTCATCTTGTATTTATTTAGATCTAGACTTCATTTTTCATAGAAATTCATCTCAGTCTAAAATTTCATTTAGTTTTCTTTTGCATTCTTTCTTTTCTACAATTAACTATTGTGTAGGATTTGTCACTAACTCATTGTTTAAAGTTTTTAGCTAGTTTTGTAGTTTCCTTTTCTATGTTTTGATTATACCAAAAAAATTTTGTTCCACTTTCTCATTATCTTTCATATTTTCGTAACTAACTCTAAACAACTATTATTACATTCTTCCTATATATTTTTCAACAAAGGCAAGCATTTTAGATATTTGAATTGCATTGTTTCAAATTTAAATGTTTTGTCTCTCACATTATTTTCTAAATACTAGAATGTGTTCAATAACAAAGGATGGTATTTGAAAACCTTTTGTCTAAACGAAAAACCTTTGTTTCTAGGAAAATTTCTTGCCATCCCACACTTACCCAAGCCATATCTAATCTCAGTTAAATGAGGTTTGTAATTTTTTGCCTATTCAACCAAGTGTATTTAGCACCAAAAAATCCTAAATCAAATACTCTTCAATCATCCATGCAACATTTATATTCATATGCTGTAACTTTTATTTAGATTATCACAACCCTCTCCCCACAATTTCTCATTAGCTAAAATAATAGCCCATTGCTAACCATGGTTTATCGTTAAATAGATTTGAGATTTCTCTTAAATAATTTCAAAGTATATATTTTAATCATAATGTGATGGACAATAAATTACTGCAAAAAAATAAAAAATAAAAAAAGAAGTAGAGATTGGGACTATTCACTTAAGTCATTTAACTTGACTCAACTGTATGCATCCATTTGGGATCTCCTCCAAAACATGTTAGCTACGACAATATCAATTTTTGTCTCCAACATAACTACCAATTCTAGCATGTATTCAATCAAAGTCTACACTACTGCATCTCCCTTCCTCGTTGCGTTTAGCCCCCTTTATATTCCAAACTAGAATCCCAGTTGGTCTTACAAAGTTTGGACATATAGAATCCTCCATTTGCTTAAATGGGAATTGATAATATTTTCAACCCCTACAAGTGAAATAGTCGTTTCACCTTTACTAGTAATAAAATCTATCCTTCATGATTCTTCAACAAAAAAGACTGTGTTTCCCTCTGTTTCATCCATAGGGCCGATGGCATGACATACGAGAGCACACTTGTGGCTTCAAATGCATACTATCTACTCTAGCAAGTGGTCTCAATGTATTCTCCTGTTTTATAGTCAACTAGTAAGGATGCATATGGTCTGAATTTAGAGCTGTTATGATCAATGTGATAACTGCTTAATATAGATATTATTCTCATGTTGGTTCTAGTCATGTAGGTTATGTCACGCCCCAACATGTACCTTAAGTGTGACAACCGGCTGTACATAATATTAAAACTCGAGAATGACTATCTTAGTCACTTGGAAGCTTTCATATTGGTACAAGGCATACGGTCACAACAAAGGGAGATCGGTGGAGTTATACATTTTAAGATAATGGCAGCAGAACATACAAAATAATATTTAATATAATTCATTAAAATATAAAGTTCTACAACTTCCATGGGGCATTCCCTTAATAAGTCTCTATAATAACATGGTTTTACTAAGATAAATAACTAAAACTAAAAGATTTTAAAGGAAATCTAATCTAACTCTTCATAAAAAATTCCTCCAAAAGCTTCCCAAAACATAAGTTCTACCCAAACAATCAACGTAGTCTTAGGTATGAAACAAAGATCCTGCAACATCAGAAATCTATTGGGGAGTAGGTATAACTAGTTTAGTGAGATAATCCTTACGCAAAAGTACTCATAACAAGACAATCATACAAATCCATTAAGTACATACGACTATATGGTTTCATACGTAGAATGGATTTACCCCTCCATTAAAGATTAGGGGATGCTTTGAATGTGTCACCATAAACCTCCTAGAAATTTGTGTGCGTCTTGGGGGTCTAATGAACCGTACTACTAGTCATCGAGCTTTTTTTACCCAAAGCAATCAATCCAACTCGACTACACCATGAGACCATATTTCCCAAACGTCCTAATTCCTCAAGATGTGGCTAAGCAACTTACATTTCTGGTCCCATGCTGAGGAGTATTAGCAAAATGCAAAGATGATATTATAAGTGATATGCATGAGTAATTTAGTTTTAAAGGATTTCCAATTTGACATTAATTCATTTAAGGTGATCAATCAGTATTTGCACATACAGCAAAATACATAGAGACAATTACAATAATCAACCAATCGAGCTCCGATATACTTATCGCTCATTGATCACACATAACGAATTACATACATATTTCTCATGATAACCTGCATGCATATCAATTTTTATCTTTCCCTAACGTCTACTGCTTTATTCTACAAGCACATGTGGCTATCTTCTATCAGTCAAAGTAATCCTCGAGAAAGAGAAGATCTTGCTCCTCGTCACCTAAACAAAAGAAATATCCAAAATGAGTATTTCATCCAAGATCTACTTCAATTTTGTAATTCTATATTATTAAATTCGTCAAAATTCTGTTTTAAGAAATTTTAACTTAAAATGGCCATAACTTGCTCATTTTATCTCAAAATTTCGCATATTATATGTTGTTTTCTACCTACTCGAAAAGATCTATCTATTTCTAATATTATTTTTGTAATAAAAGGTTATTTAGGCCTCAGAACAATAGGATACGATTCACCACAAATTTTCTAACCTTTGAAAACACACTTTCCCAAACTTTTCTTCTTTCCAAAAATCCTTCAACAAATATATAAATACGTATGTGGTTGAAAATTTTTTTTTATATATAAATAGACTCATACTTTATGCATCACTTCATTGGTGTTGTGTCAACAGTTATTTTTCATAAAACAACTTATTTTATAGGTTCGAAAAGTTGGATTTTGAAAATTTTCTCTTTAAATGTTTTGAAAGAAAAATTTAATTCCTTGAGTCATTAGAAATAAATGTTTTCCTTTTATATCTTATTTTCTAACTTCTTAAAGATAATTTAAACCTTAAATTTTGGTCTTTTGAGTTTTCTAGCAATTTTATTTGAAAAGAAAGAACTTCAATAGTTTCTTAAGTTGTTGATAATGTCTAATGTTTATCCTATCTCTTAGAAAAAAGGAGTTACCATTGAGAAACTTGTTTTCTTAGGTTGTTAGCAAATTTTTATTCCTCTAAGTGGATTTCTATACTAGTGAGTTGATTCTTATTTTATCTCGAAAACTTGTCTAGTTCCTAGTTTTTATCATGAAGTGGTTAAAATCCTATAAATAAGTTTTTATGAAAAATTTTAATAATAAAGAATTATCAACATTAAATTTTTAAACCAAAATTTTCATGTTATTATTTTGAAAAGAGAGTGTGTATCTACTTATCTAAATCTTTGAAGAAATCCTCTTTGTTGATACTTTAAAATTTTATAAGAAGCTTGTCGAAGTTTTTGAAAAGAATTTATTAAAAATAGCATTTAAGTTCTTTGATGGAAAAATTCTTGCTAAGTGGCAAAAATTTATTTTAGAAAGAGTTTAGTCTCATTTTATTAAAGAAAACTTCTTTTTCCTTTTTATTGAGACAAAATTAATATGTTCATGCATGAATGAGAATACGTAGTTATGAAGAAGATGAGAATATCATATAATAATATAGATAGAAATATAAGAAGCAAATAATCATAATAATAAGGTCAAGTATTGGGAACCTTAGCTTCATCAAGGTATCCCGAGCAAGTATTGGGAGCCTTAGCTTCATCAAGGCTTCCCGGGACTAAGAATAGTCTAGTCCTAAAAGAAAAAGAAAAAGAAAAAGAAAAAGAAAGAAAAGAAAAAGCATAATAAGATGTTAGGTTAGTGAGAACTTAGCTCTAAGAACTATACATATACATAAATATATATAATAACATATAGAGGTTAGATTGAGAAATATTAATAACAATAATAACCATATAACAATAATAAAAGAACATAATAACATAAAAAAATTTATGCATGAACAAGAATAAAACATAAACGTATTGTTGCTTCCTTAAGATTATGATCTTAAGAAACACACATTATGGTCATATAATATTGCATGACATGAATAAGAATATTCATTTGAACTTTTACCTAAGATAGGTGAGGGTGTGTTTAAAAAATCTCTTAAAGAGAAATGAGTGGTTTATGAAGATGGAAAGGAAGAGAGTGTTTGAGAGAAAAATTATAGAGAAAGGATTTGAGAAGTGATTTTGGTAGAGTTTTGGTAGAAAAATGAGATGTGTGAAAGAATGAATGAGGGAGGCGGTATTTATAGAATTTTAGAGTAGGAATTAGATATAATTAAATAAAATGAAAAAGAAAAATAAATGGATTGAATGAGAGAGATAAGGGCACTGGTTTTGCAGGGGAAGAGGAGAGAAATTTATTTATTTTGTTGTTTTGTAATGAAAAGTAATAATATATAAGATGTGATGTGAATAAAATTGTATGGACAAGGTATATTGTAAGGAATAGATGTTGTAGAGTGTAAGAATAGGTTGTAAGAAAAAATAAAGATAGTGAAATAGTAATGAATAGTAGAAATAGTGCTATAAATAGTAAACTAGATAATTTAAATACCGATAGTAAAAAAATACTCGTAAATAAGCTATATCTAATATTTTTAGTTTCCGAAAAATTCTAAAACTAATATTTTTGAAAACATTATAGTTTTACAAGTCTAATGGTATTGTTGGAATATTTCACCATCCTATGTACTGGGGTATGGTTTTCGAAAACTAATCTCGTTGAGATCCAAAACATACTGAAAATTAACGAATCTGATATTTTTAAGCTTTCATGTATTATTACGAACTATTGTCCACAATTATCTCAATTCCGTTGTTTAGGTGTTAAGAACATGGGATTATCGGATCTAGATTTACTAGACTAAACATAGAGTTTGGTTAACTTTAGGGTTCCGATTTGACTTCCGGTTCTTAAGGTTTACTTATATTTACCAAAAAATCTAAGGGCTTACAAGTTATCCCCTCTACTTTAGATACCAATATATATATATATATATATATATCCAAGCTACTTGTTCCTTCTACATCAAATCATTTATGAGCATTTAAATGCAACTGCCCTTGAGACATTTTGATAGTTTCAATATAATTCCCCATTTCCAATTGATTTATGTCATCATGATTATTTGGTTACTATGAATATGTTCATTATTCTTTACCCTTTTCCACTTTGCCTCTGTTTCAATATTGGCTCTTTTAAGTGGTAAAAACCCATGCTTATTATTTTCAGTTCCTTTGCTAAATTCACAAGTGATGAGAGAGGTTCATGATTACTTGCATTGATATTTAAATTAATCCCACTTGAAATCCAATATGTGTAAAAGCCATTCTCCTTATTATTATTTTTGCCAATATGTCTTCTACTATATGATTCTATTTTGGGACTCCTCCATTTGATCTAGATTGAGCTTGTACATTAGCACTTAAATCCATTTGTTGATTTGATGGGTTAACTATCACTGTCTTCATACATTCACTTTAGGAAAAAAAAATCCATCTCTCATAATTAACCAATCAACATCTTATTTAATATACATATATATAGACATTCAACAACATCTATAATAAATAAATAAATTATGTCGGCATTACATATATGTTTATGACGCAGCGATTAACGTGAGATTGAATTAGGGTTTAGATCATAATCATTGATTTTACGAATACCTGGAGTGTGATCCTCAAATACCAATTGATTCTAAGAATTCCTAGGTATTTGGCATGCAAATTTGAAGAAATATATGAAATTCAAGAATTTAGAGAGAAAGAGAGCAAATATGGCTCAAGTATTATATTTCTGATAATAACTAAGAGTTTTGTGCCCTAGGGCATACAATTTATGGGCTAGCATTAAAGCTGTCAAAAATTAAAAGGGTCCTAAAATGAAGTACATATGAAGACAAGTAAAACGCTACAAACGGCATATAAAACCGATACTTCTATAAAAACTTATAAGTAAAATAAAACCTGCCAAAATATCTAAAATGCCCGTTTAAAGTCCTAAACCAAGGAATTTGGCCAAAAACCGGCCTAGCTCATCACCAAAGGTGGTGTCTTCTTCAAGTTGGCATGTTTCCTTCAAGATAAAGACTTACAATTATAGAACTACCACTGGCCAGTCTTTACCTCAGTTTCTCTGGCACCTGTTTGCCATTTCTTCCACTTCATCAATTTGTCTCAATAAATAGATAGAAAATGGTAATTATTAAATATTTTTTACCATCTTCTTCAAGTAGCTAAAATTGTAATTTTCATTCTTTTCACTTTTAATCATTAATCTTATACGTATGAAATAACATATTATTAGGAAAAATTAATCTCCCGAAATGACAAAATAATTTTCTCTCACTTATAGCGATAACAATATAATAAACTGAAAATAAAGAATCAGTAAAGACACCGAGATTTAATGTGGAAAACCCCAATTGGGAAAAAACCACGGGACCACAACACAAAATCTTTCACTTGATTAAAAGAACCTTTTTTTGTTTTATATATATATATATAATATTAATACAAGCTCTCCTTTTATAGTATTTACAGTATACATAAAAAAGAAAAGTATATATAAAAAGGAAAAACATCTATTATACACTTTATTACTATATTAGCTTATCTAAATCTTTAACTCTAATCATACACACTATTACTATATTAGCTAATCTAAATCTTCGACTCCCAGATTGTAAGGATCACAAGAAAGGTTCCTAACTCATGCTAACACCACTATCAATTAATAATGGGTTTATAGTATTTCTCTTCCCTAGTTATACTAATGGATGTTAAAAACTTCATTAAAATGGTGGATATCACAAGATCACCAAATTAACTAATTAGCAAAAAACACTAAAATGCCTATTCAATCTGAACAACTGAGAAGGATTAATAACGAAGGAAAATAATAACCTAGTAATACCGCATGCCATAAATTCAATGAAAGAAATTTTATCACGAGTAGGAATCAATATTTCATCTAATTATGGATTTGAAGATGCTTTATCGAATTAAATCTTACCTTCATCAACATTGTTTGTGAAGACAAAACCAAAATCATGAACTTACGTTCACGTCAAGACTTCACCTTCTTTTTGCCTTTTACGAATCTCAATGTTCGTAAAGTTGCCAAAGGATCTCTTCTCAGTTTTCGAATTCTTTTTGCACCATTCAATATTCTCTATGGCAGTAGGATTATATTGACCTCGTCCATGGCCGATTTCATTCTCTTCGCCGACCCTCCTTTTTTTTCTTATCTTTAAATATATTTAAGGTTTTCTTTTTATTAATTATATTACAGGCCCATATAAGTTAGACCCAAACCCTAACAAACTCTTCCTCCAACTCATATGGATGGGTTCCATCACACCAGCTATCTGTTTGTAACAAATGAGTTTATCCTTGAGTAGAGCTTTAATCATTATGTCTAAACTATTGTCATCAATATGGATCTTCTCTAGCTTCAAAAGCTTTGATTCTAATACATCTCGAATCCAATGATACCTAGCATCAATGTGTTTGGATATGGAATGAAAAGTTGGATTCTTACTAAGATGTATAGCACTCTGGCTATCACAAAATAACCTTAAGTCTTTTTACTCTTATCTCAGCTCTCCTTAAAATTTATTCATCCATAAGATTTTCTTGCAGGCTTCAATCACAACAATATATTCTACTTCAATTGTAGATAGTGCAACACACTTCTATAATTTGGACTACCAAGACACCGCTCCCCCTACATAAGTAATCAGATAACTTGAAATTGACTTCCTAGAATCAAGATCTCTCACCATATTAGCATTTTAAACCCTTCCAACATCAATTTACAACCACCAAACTGCAAACTTAAGCTGGAAGTGCCCCTGAGATACCTAAGAATTCATTCAACTGCAATCCAATGCTCTTTTCTTGGATTTGAGATATAGCGACTAACAATACCAATAGCATGAGCAATATCTGGTCTAGTGTACACCATAACATACATTAGACCACCAACAGCTGAAGCATAGGGTACCTTCTTCATGTTTTTTTTTATTTGGCTCGCTTTTAGGACACTACTCAAAACTGAGTTTAAAGTGACCTGCAAGTGAAGAACAAACAGATTTCACCTTGCTCATGTTGAATCTGTCTAATATCCTTTCTAGGTATCTCTTCTATGATAACCACAATATCTGGCTCTTCCTATCATGGATAATTCTCCTACCAAGAATTTGGCATGTGGGTCCTAAGTTTTTTGTGGTAAAAAACTTGCTCATTGCCTTTTTAAGATCTTGAATTTGCTTGGTGTCATGACCAACAATCAATATATCATCCACATATAATAAAAGAATAATAAACTCACCACTGCTGAATTTCTTTATAAAGACACAATAACCTGATGCAGTCTTGGTATATCCTTGGTGAATCATGAAGGAATCAAACATTTTATACCACTGTCTTGGTGCTTATTTCAAGCCATATAATCTCTTCTTCAATTTGCATACAAGATGCTCCTTCCCCTTCACACTAAATCCTTCAGGCTACTCCATGTGGATTTCTTCCTACAAGTTACCATGAAGAAATGCCATCTTCACATCCCACTACTCAACCTACAAGTTCAAACTAGCAGCAATACCGAGTACAACTCGAGTGGAAAGCATCTTTACCACTAGTGAGAAAATCTCACCAAAGTCAACAACTTTCTTCTTACCAGACCCCTTTCACAACTAATCTTGCCTTATACCTTGTTTGTGAGCTTTTCACTTCAGTCTTTAATCTATATACCAATTTATTCTTTAACGGTCGCTTACCCTTTGGCAGTTCTATCAAATTATATGTATGATTCTCACACAAGGATTTAATTTCACCTTGCATGGCTTTTACCCATTCATTTTTCTTCTCATGTAATATAGCCTCTTGGAAACATTCTGGCTCTCCCCCATCTGTTTGGCATCACATAGTCTTCTACATTATATCTAGTGGATGGCATGACATAACATACACTTTACTCTTTCCATAATAGTGCAATTCATCCTTTCTGTAATGCCATATTGTTGTAACTAAATCATGTACATAAGATCTTCTAGCAGGTGGATTTCTATTAAATGCAACTTTATGTTGTTTTCCAACAAAACAGTCAATGCAGGTTTTTAGAGGTATACCTTTTACATTAGGCAGAAGTTGTTTCTTAGTAAGTATTTGGAGCCCTTTTCACTCATTTGACTTAGCTATTTGTGCCAAAGCTCTATTAATGACTCAACCATCATGTTCACTTCTACTTTACCTAGTTTTGCTGACATTAAGTAAAGGGTATTGTTTTCTTCCCTTTTGCCACTATGAGAGAGCCATTGGTGAGCTTCCATTTACTTTCACCAAAATAGCTACTATATCCCTTATCATCTAATTTTCCTATAGATATCAAGTTCAAGTGGATATCTTGAACATGTCTAACATCTTTAAGGATGAGTCTACAACCAGTATTAGTCTTTAAAATAATATTTT
Organism: Combretum micranthum; assembly: GCA_024138025.1. Taxonomy (NCBI): domain Eukaryota; kingdom Viridiplantae; phylum Streptophyta; class Magnoliopsida; order Myrtales; family Combretaceae; genus Combretum; species Combretum micranthum. Next base: position 344,026 of record JAMXBD010001394.1, read on the forward strand.
CAATGCCAACAATTTTAGATGTACCATCATTTCCTATTCTAATATTACCATTATCATTAGCAGTATAGGTTGAGAAGAATTCACCATGTGATGTCACATGAAAGGAGGCACCAAAGTCAATAACCTAGTCACCATCGTGACATGCGAGACTAACATAATCATTTTCCCAAGCAACATCAATCTCACCATTTGCTGCTGCTGCAGTCGTGTCATCATCTTTTTCATCAATCTTACCTTTTGCATGCTCCTCTTCCATATGCTACATTCTCGTTTCAGATGTCCTGGCTTGTCACAATGATAACACTTAATATTTATTTTTCTTGATTTGGATCTTCTCCTAGATTTGTCAGATCTATTAGATTTATCAGGTGAACATCTAGTCTTGCTTCTACCACCTCTTTCTTGTTTATCAGTAACTAATGCTCGAGTGTCAGTACTTGCACCAAGTTCTTTTCTTCTAGGTTCTTCGTTCATCAAACTGTCTTTCACCATTGCAATAGTGAACTTTCTTTCTAGAGCAGAATTACTGATTGATACCACAAGTGTCTCCCAACTATCAAGCAGTGAACTCAATAATGAAAGTGCTTGTATCTCATCATCAAGCACAAGTTTTATAGCAGATAACTTATTCACAAGAACTTGAAAACCATTCAATGCTCTGTCATATTGGATCCATCCTTATACTTCAAATTTACCACTCTTCTAATCAATGAGATTTTATTCAAGGCACTCTATCTCTTATACATGGACTCCAATTTCTTCTATAGATCATTAGCTCCAGTTTCCTGAGCAACATGATGATATATACTATGATTAGAGATGCAACCAAGGCGGGTTCGGGACAGGTCATATCAAACCTGAACCCTACTCGATTCCCTAAAGGGCGCCCAAACCCGACCCGCGATTCTATAGGGTTTTATGTGCAAGTCCTAAACCCGCCCCTATAAGGTCATGGTCCTGACCCGCCCCACTTCGTTGACCCAATTTTATTTTTACACTTTTTTTTTCTTTTTTTTTTCCTTTTTCATTCTTTTTATTTATCATTTGTCTACTTATCTTCATGATATATTCTCTATTTTACTTATTTGTTTCAATTTTTTTCATTTAATGGTAAAACTATACATAAAAAAAAGTCAATAAGTTAGACAATTGATTTTCGATGTATGATAATTATTTTGTAACACAACATAGTAGAATTTACTTTATTTGAGGATTGACATAGCTACATAAATATGAATATTACCTCTTGTTAATTATAAAAAAAATGACATTCTTAATGAGACAAAAAAATAAAGTATATAATCATATAGTTATAAAAATAATAAACAATGGATATATCAAAGTTTTGATGTTATAAAATTATTTTTTTCTAGTAATCTTAATAGGTCGGGTCAACCCTATAGGGTTATAACTACGTATGAACCCGACCCGTGACCCTACAGGATCACAAAGATTTTTTCCAAACCCATCTCATAACCTTATAGGGTCTGATCCTATAGGGTTTTTAGTGGGTTGAACGGGTCGGGTGCCCTATAATAACTCGTGCAGTTGCATCCATAACTATGATTAACCTATTGTTGGATATATATGACAGTTTTTCTATGCATAATCGCTCAATCTTTATCAAACTTATCTTTTGGTTTCGTATTATCACCATCCAAAGGTACATATAGATCTTTACAATATAAAAGATCTCTCATCATCAACTTTCAAATTGAATAATTTGAAGAATTCAACTTTATCATATTACCCAACGATTCTGCCATCCTTATGGAACTACAAACAATTTTTTTTTTTTAAATCTGCTCTAATACCACTTGTTAGGAAAAATTAATGTCTTGAAACGAAAAAAATATTTTTTCCTCTTGTCTATATCGATAACAATATAATAAAATGAAAATAAAGAATCAATAGGGACATCAGAATTTAACGTAGAAAACCCTAATTAGGAAAAAAATCATGGAATCGTAGCACAAAATCTTCTACTATCAATCAATAATAGGTTTATAATACTTCACTAGTTATACCAATGGATAATAAAAACTTTACAAAAATGGTGGATATCACAAAATCACCAAATTAATCAATTAGCAGAAAACTCTAAAACGTCTATTCAATCTAAACAACTGAGAAAAATTAATAATGAAGAAAAATAATAACCTAATAATATCATACACCATAAATTCAATGAAAGAAATTTCACCACAATCATGAGTCAATATTTCATCCAACCATGGATTCGAAGATGATTTATCGAATTAAATCTTCCTTCGTCAACATTGTTTGCGAAGACAAAACCAAAATCATGAACTTACGTTGACGTCAGGACTTTACCAGCTTTTTGCCTTTTACGATTCTCAATGTCTATAAAATTGCCAAAAGACCTCTTCTCAGTTTCGAATTCTTTTTGCACCATTCAATATTCTCCGTAGCCGGGGAATTATATTGATCTCATCTGTGGCCATTTTTTATTCTCTACACCGATCCTCCTTTTTTTTCTTTTCTTTAAATAAAATTTTCTTTTTATTATATTATATTATGGGTCATACGGATTGGATCCAAAGCCCAACATATATTTATTTCAAAACTAGTTCTTCCTAGAGTTGATGTTTGTAACTTATACTATTGTCGCGGGCGCGCACGAACGACAACTACTCATTTGTAATCCACGTGGGTCATCTAGGCATCTAGGCTCTTGAGAATCAATTTTTTTAGTCCTCTTTTGAATTTGAGGTCGTGTCTTTTATTTACCTATTTTGTCCTCCTTCTATGTCATTTAGAGTTTAGCCAACCTCTTTTCTTACTTTTATTAAATTTTTCTAGTCATCCTATAATATATAAAAAAATATTTTATATTAAAGGGTAAAGATGTCATTTGATATAAAATATGAGGATTTTATAGTAAATCCTAATGCTTATTTAATTTTTGTTGGTTTTGTTTTGTCGGTTATCAAATGCGTAAATGAAGATGAAGAGACATCATTAAAAATAAAGAGACATCATTAAAGATAAAAAAAACGATATTAAAGATGAAGAGACGTCATTATTAAAGATAAAGAGATGTCATTATTAAAAATAAAGAGACGTCATTAAAGACAGTTATTCCCCGTCTTCTATATAAACTAGGCTTTTCTCTTCTCAAACTCATTCCTAAACCTAGAAAGTCCTCTCTGACAATGTCCATTGGAGTTAGAGGAGATCAAAAATTTTGGATCGGGTAAGCAAATCTAAATAAGATCCATTAAGTACAAGAATTGATTATCGTTTTCCTTAGATCTCTTTTCGTTTTGAAGGAGCTTTTGTTGGAGCAAACCCTAGCTCTGTGCAAGATCTGATCTTTTGGTGATTAGCAAAGGGTTTAAAGATCTAATCACGGTAAATTTATCTTCACAAACCTAGATCTATCATAAGATGTAATTTTGATGATACATGTCTGTTTTTGTTGATTTGCAAAATTAGGTTTGTTTGGAGTGAGATCTGTTTTATTGAAATTTTAAGGAAATCGATCGAGGAAGAAGGTATTGTTTTGGAGTTTCCTTAAAAGGTTAGGATTTTAGAGAAATTGGATATGTTAGATTTTGTTTTCATGTTAAAGTTTTTAATTGTTTCTATTCATATTATATTATTAGGAGGCTTGGAGATTGTGGGTTGTTGTTAAGGGAGATTGTAGTTTTGGAGATTTGTTTCTGAAATTGAAAATGTACGACCTTTCCTTGTTTGTTGTATGTATTTGCAGGATTAGTTTTCTATATTCTTTGTTGTAGGAATGATGAATAACAAATCTAAATCTATTTGGCTAATTAATTTTTCTGCTGGATGTGTGTGGCTATAACTAGTAAAGACCTGACAGACAACGATACTGGTGTGACACCTTGATGATCTTTGTGTGGCATTATCTCCAGTAGAGTTGCACTTAGAGATGATTCCAGTAAATTTAGATGATTTGGTAGTATGGCCGCGTGTGTTTGGGGAGTATCCATTCACTAATATATGTATATAATTATCTATTTTCAAAGAGTTGGTTGATTTCTCATGGGTCTGAGTTACTCAAAGTTTGGGACTAATGTACAGTAGTTTTGAACTGTGTTGTTTTGCTAGCTTAATAAAGATAATAATTTGATTGTTTGCATTAGATTAAGTTGCATATATATATATATATATATATATATATGTTGTCTGTGCATATGCATTTGTTTTGTGGACTGGCGTATTGGGCGTTTTTGCTCATTCCTTTCTTTTTCAGGTACAAGTGGTGAAGATATGAGTCTGTTTGCTTGGCTTTTTCTGGCAGATACAGACACTTTTTTAAACTTTTTTCTAACAAATTATTTATCAAGAATAGATATAGATAAAAAAAGTTGGCAGTTCTCATCAAAGGATCAAATAGAGTAAATATAGATAAAATATAAATGTAAATCAAATATATTTACACATATCATTTTGAAAAAAATACAGATACAGATAGAAAATAGACCATCCAAACAGACCCATAGTTTATGGTCTTTCTGGTTATAATCTGTATTTTGATCATGGGGATGGCGATAGTGCTCTAGATTACCCTGCTGAGGAATAGATGTAGATATAATTTGGAGAAAAGAGCCTTTAGATCTTTTGCAAATTTTGGAAATAATGTTAGAATTCATATTTTGTTTTAAAGGATTCTGGATTTTTATGTTTTGAGATCTTTAATAGTTTTCCTAAGGCTTGTATCAATTTATGGAATTAGAAAGAATTTTAGATTTGTTAGCTTTGATTTATGCCAACTGAGTTTTGATCAACAGGATATTTGAAAAGATTGTTATTTATAGGTTGTACAGGTTTTGAACCTTTGATGTACCCTCTGAGAGAGTTATGGAGATTATATTTTATATGTTTTTAATTGTGATTTTTAGTTTTATTGCCTTTACGTGTTTTTTTAAGAGAAGAACACGTAGCGGGTTGTATTCGCCTTAGTTTAGGGCGTTACATATCCCATGGAAAGAATTAGCCTCACAAAGGACCCATTTGCCTCCTGAGGATAAAATTGATAGTTCAAAACTTATAATTCTAACGCTGAGGAAACTATTTACCTAGCCAATGATGTGCTCATGGTCGTAAAGTGGCAGCAGATGTTGAAAAAATTCTAGAAAATGAAGGGAAGATGGGACACTAGGAAGCACGGGATAAACGCTTTTCTAAAAGAGTTGTCCAAGTCCGACATAATATTTGCTAAAAAATTCCTAACTCTTTCCTAAGTATTTATCAAGAACAGAAGTAGCAAATTTTTATTATTGATTACCATGCAAGTTTGTAGCATATTTAGAAAATTAGTTGTGCATAGTTTACAGAGAAATTTAAAGAAAAGAAGTCCTAACTACTCAAATTATTATTATTATTATTATTATTATTATTATTATTATTATTATTATTATTATTATTATTATTATTATTATTATTTTAATCTTTATATCATGTTTAAAAATAGTTATAAGATAATCCAAACCAATCCCGAAAGTTCACGACTTAAATTACCTAAAAGATGATGGTTTGAATAATTAGTATAATCACTATCCATCATATTTGATAATTTGATGGGTTAATTATATCTTCAGCATCATTTTTCATGACTAAATTTTCGTTTATATTTGATAATTTCTTTTTGGACAAAACATTGACGTGCGCCCAATGGCTTCACATGGTACACATTGGCTTTTAATCCCTTCATGCTGTAGCTTATAGCTTTCATTATCAATTACAATTGTGCGTGTTAAAGGTTCACTGAAATTTATCTATACTCAAAATCTAGCAAATCTGCCCCTTTTCACATTTATAGTATATGCATCTATCCTTTCGGAGCGAAAAATTCTAAGGATAATTCATGCACCCTCACCCATGCTGCTACTAAGGAGAAAAAAGTTGTAGGAGCCATAAACTTTGGTCCTCATTTACCAAAAATGAAAAATTGGCAAATGATAAACCAAAGTCTATTTTTAATAACTCTAATATAATCTTCTTCTGGTTGGAAAACAACATAAGAATATTCGAGAAATAATATATATATATATATATTTCAGTGTATATAATAGGGGAGGAAATTGAAATCTGGCCTATCATACTGGAAGTTACTATAAACACTGAAATATATATATTTATAAATTACATCGACGACTTTTAGTTTTAGTATACCGAACTTCCATGCATATAGCAATGCCCCTCGGTCTTCAGTCTCCACTATCCAATTTATCTCTTTATTATCTATATTACATAGATCCAACCAAAGAATATTAGAAAATTAAAAATGTATGAGCTTTCAGAACGGAGTTACAGCGAAAATTTGAAATTATAAAGGTTATCGTATATATTGAGAAACTCATCATGGATTTTAAGCTCCTTTCATTCGTACATGCTGTGTGTGGAGATATTCATGAAATAAAATAATGATGCATTAATTTCATAATTAAGTAATCACTTATATCTTAAACTGATGAGATATCGTGACATCTAATATGATTCTTTGTACATTATAACAACGTAATAGTAGACTAATATGATAATAACATTTAAATAAAAAAATATATAATTAACTTAATCATTCAGAGTCATGATAAAAGTTTTCTATTACAGTGTAAATGTGAGATTAAAAAAATCTCACATACAAAATATGAGACTTATGTAAAGAGTTTATAAAGGAAATAACCATTAACCTAATACCTTAAGGTTTTGGGTTATAAATGATGTCAAGCCCATTTGTATATTCATTCATGTTAAGATGTATAGTTATTTATTCAGCTATATGTTACATACCGTAGACTCTATTGTATAGGATCATTTTGTAATAGTATATAAAGTCTTTTATTCTTTCTCTGTACAGTTACATTTTTGAAACAGAATACAACAAACTCACATTTTTTCCTTTACTTTCTTGTTACTCTAATTTTACTCCGAATTGTCACAGCAGGAAATCTGCATGATCGATGCTTTCCTTCATGGTATCAGAGCAGGAAATCCTCTTTTCTTGATCGATTCTGTAAGTTCTTCTTCACTGAGTTCCTTCTTTTCAACAGTAGCAATGAGTGGAGATAGTCGAGGTGATATGAATTTGTTTGATTCGATGTTGCTAGCTGCATCTGATAATCCTAATATGAGTTTAGGAAATATTAAATTCAATGGATCTAATTTTGTTGCATGGAATAGATCTGTTCGTATGGCTTTAGGTGCTAAATCCAAGTTAGGGTTTGTTGAAGGAATTGTTCCTAAACTTAAGGATGATCCGATTGCATTAGAAAAGCGGAACAAATGTGATTATATGGTTCAATGTTGGATTTTAAGTTCAATGGACAATGAATTAGCGCAGAACTATCTCTATTGTGATAGTGCAAGAGATTTATGGGATCAGATTGTTGAACAGTATGAGCATTTGAATGGACCTATGGTTTATCAGTTGCAACAGGAGATATGTAATCCGAAACAAGGTTCCTTTTCTGTTGAACAGTATTATAATCGACTAAAGAAAGCTTGGGATGAGTTGCAAGCTTTGAATGTGTATCCTATATGTGTTTGTGGTCAACTGGAGTTGTGTACTTGCAATTTAAAGGAGAAAATAATAAATTTTGAGTCAAACAAAACTGATGCAGTTCTTAATGGGTTTGAATGATTCTTATGAGCATGTTAGGAATCAAATACTTTCTATGGAACCTTTACCATCGGTTAGTCGAGCTTTTTATTTAGTCCAATAGATTGAGAAACAGAGGCAAGTTACTATGCTTACAGATGTGGATGCTACTACCTTTGCTACTATAAAAGAGAACTTCAAATCTGTCATAGATAAAAAGGAAGGGAAAACAAGGATGTTTTGCAAATATTGTAAAGGTGAAGGACACTCAATGGACAATTGTTTCCAACTTATTGGTTATCCAAAATGGTATAAAGGAAAGAAGTTTAAATCATCAAGAGGAAATTACTCTTCTGCTTCGCACGTCAACAAAGCTGAATCAGTTCTAACTTTCGAGAGTCCTTTTGAGCAGTCTTATCCCTATTCTTCTGATTCAGTGGGTGCAGGTACTATGGATCCGAAAATGGTACACATGATGTGTCAAGAGATGATGAAGTTCATGAAGGCTAAGGCTGATACAGAAGGCATGGAGGCAGGGCAATCTAATATCATTAGATCTGTCAACGCAGTTCATTCTTTCAATTCAGCAGGTATGCGCTCTCAGCTTACTCCTTGTTTTGCAATTTTGAATAATAATGTTGGTTCATGGATAGTAGATTCAGGGGCTACCGATCACATGACACCATTCTTACACATATTAACACATACAACCACTCTATCAAATCCTATTCCCATTTGTTTACCTATTGTAACATCAGACCTAGTTTTACAAGATGTTCTTTTTGTTCTAGACTTCACTCATAATCTCTTGTCTATGAGTAAGTTTTTAAAGCATGCAAACCTACTTGTCACCCTTACAACCACATCTTGTCTTTTTCAGGACCCGACAACTAAGACAATAATGGCAAAGGCACAAGAAGCTTGTGGATTGTATGTTTTAGAATCACAAGTCCATTTGAATAAATCTATATGTCCTAGTATTTCTTCTGTCAATTCTTGTAATAATAACAACTTTTTGCAGTTGTTACATGCCCGTTTGGGCCATACTTCTTTGTCCAAGTTGAAACATTTATCCATTTGTAAATCCTTGGATTTCTCAAATTTCATTTGTGATGTATGTCATCGAGCTAAGATGCATCGTCTTCCTTTCGCGAACAGCAATAGTAAATCTAGTTCAGTTTTCCATCTGATTCATCTTGATGTATGGGGACCTTACAAGTTACCTTCTATTACTGGTTCTCAATATTTTCTGACTGTTGTAGACGATTACAGCCACGGCACTTGGACATATCTAATGAAAAACAAATTTGAAGTGCCTAGTCTACTTTCTCAGTTTTTCTTGCATGTCAAAAATCATTTCCATGTTGTTCCGAAATTTGTGAGGAGTGATAATGGATATGAGTTTATTTCTTCTGTTACAACCTTGTTTCACAATTTAGGGATTATCCATCAACGTACCACAATCTATACTCCTCAACAAAATGGTCGGGTGGAGAGGAAACATAGGCATTTACTTGATATTACTAGAGCTTTGCGTTTACATGCAAATCTACCTAAGTCCTTTTGGAGTGAATGTGTTTTGACAGCAACTTATCTAATAAATAGAATGCCTATGGAAGTTTTGGGTTGGAAATCTCCATTTGAGTTGCTTTTTGGTCATGCTCCAGATTATTTTTCTCTTCGTGTCATGGGTTGTTTGTGTTTTTCTGCCATTCCTTTTCCTAAACGAGATAAATTGGATCCTCATGGTGCAAAATGTGTGTTTTTGGGTTATATTCCAGGTCAAAAGGCATATAAACTGTATGATCTTGCTCAAGCACAAATTATTGTTAGTCGAGATGTCATTTTCTATGAGAATAATTTTCCTTTCAAGGAATTATCTTCTAGTTCACCTTCTGTTACTTCTGATAGTTCATTTCCTCTCTCTGTTTCGTTTGAAACTAATAATTCCCCAACTTCTATTGTTCCTTCTGTTGTTGTTCCATCTTCTGATGTTTCTTCTTTTGATACTTTTATTCCTCGTTGTTCTGCTAGGACTCATAGGTTACCTTCTTGGCTTAATGATTATACTCATACAATGCATAATTCTTCAATAGCCACTGTTGCCACTACTGTTCCATATCCCCTGTTTAATTCACATGCTTGTCATTCTTATCCTCTTGAATTTGTGCATTCTTTAGCCAATGTATATACTATTGTTGAACCAACATCTTATTCACAAGCATGCAAATATCAAGAGTAGGGTGATGCAATGTCTCTTGAATTAGAAGCTCTTGAGCAAAATAATGCATGGGAGATGACTTGTTTGCCTAAAGGAAAAAGGGCTATTGGATGTAAATGGGTCTATAAGACCAAATTTAAACCTGATGGTCGTGTTGAAAGGTTTAAAGCTCGCCTAGTAGCAAAAGGTTACACTCAAAAGGAGGGAGAGGATTATCATGATACTTTTTCTCCAGTGGCCAAATCGGGAACGGTGCGTGTTGTTTTGGCTGTTGCAAGTGCGAGGAATTGGCCCATTCATCAAGTGGATGTGAATAATGCCTTTTTACATGGGCATTTGGATGAGGAAATTTATATGATCCCTCCTCCTGGTTATCCTAAGGCTGCTCCTGATCTTGTTTGTTGTTTGAAAAAGTCCATTTATGGACTTAAACAAGCTTCACGTCAGTGGAATTGTGAATTAAATCAGTTTTTACTTCGTCATGGATTTCGTCAATCTCAGAATGACTATTCTTTATTTACAAAGGATGATTCTTCTGGTTTTATGGCAGCTCTTGTTTATGTTGATGACATGCTGTTAACGGGTCCTAATTTGGCTGCTATTCAAGATCTGAAGTGTCAATTGCATGAAGCATTTACCATTAAAGATTTGGGTGATGCTAGGTTCTTTTTAGGACTTGAAATCTGTCGTGCATCTGATGGGATTCATGTTCATCAACGTAAGTATGTTCTTGATATTTTGCAAGATGCTGGGATGACTGCTTGCAAGCTTGTCCAAACTTCCCTTCCCTCTGGTTGTAAGCTGGACAATTCTACAGGCACATTGTTGGATGATCCTGTTTTTTATAGACGTACTGTTGGTCGTCTACTTTATCTTGGCTTGACACGTCCCGATATTTCTTTTCCTATGCATCGTCTTAGTCAATTCTTGGCTTCGCCTTGCACTTCACATTTAGAGGCCTTGCTTCACTTACTATGTTATTTGAAGCATACTATATCCATGGGTTTATACTTTCCCCCCCGTTTGAAGAATTTCTCCCCATTAAAGGCTTCCTCTTCTCCTAACAATTGGTATCAGAGTCGATGGTTCTATTAGGAAACTCCTCTATGTAGAAAAAAGAGATTTGTGGTATGACTTCTTTATGAAACCCTTAATGTATGATGAGTATGTGGGGAGCGGACTACTCACAAAGTAACAAACCCTTCATGTATGATGAGTAGGTGGGAAGTGGACTACTTACAAAGTGGATTTAGTGGAGTAAATTTGATAAGCTGTTGAGAGAAAGTATAACCTAACTCATTGTAGAGACTCATCCTTGAGGGGGAGATTTGTTAAGATGTAAGTGTGAGGTTGAAAAAATTCTACATGGGAAATATGGGACTTATGTGAAGAGTTTATAAGAGGAAAGACCTATTAACCTAATACCTTAAGGTTTTAAGTTATAGATTATGTCAAACCCATTTGTATAATCCTTCACAAAACCCGTTTGAAGAATTTCTCCCATTGAAGGCTTCATCTTCTCCTAACAATTTTCAAATAGGACTATAAACAAACCGAGAAGCTCGTAAGACACTCGAGCTCAGATTGGCTCAAGCTCGATTAGGGAGCTCAAGCTTTGATTTAAATTCATGAGCCATCTCATTAACAAACTTATAGAACCTTATGAGCAAGCTCATTAGCATATTAGTGAGTTTTATATTATATACAAATATATAATTAAAAAAAGATAATTTATATTTAATATATGCATATATGTATTTAGTGGCTCTTATATATTATTTTTAGGTTTAAAAAATGAAAAACAAACTATTTAAACGTGTTAAGTTCGAACTTAAATATTTAGTTCGATAAAAAGCACGGCTAAGCTCAATAAAATTTCAACTTGGCTCGAGTTCAATTTACAAATAAGCTAAGGTTGAACTCCAAATAAAGTTGAGGTCAAGCCTGAACTCTAAACTTAAGAAAATGCTTGGTTCGAGCTAGGACTGCCAAAAGCTCAATTTAACTCAACTCAATTTGTTTAGACAATATATTTATACAAAGAGAGATCATCAAAATATTGTGATACTAATCTAACATGCACCTGTTATTGTTTCCATACTTCTCCCCCAGAAGAAATCACTTACTCTCTGCTCATGTCATATTGTTAAAAAAAGTCAAGTGCATTCACTTGAATGTATTTTTAAGTGCATACTTTACAGATTTATTAACGTCTAAGAACACGGAATCTATATGTTAAAGAGTGGGACTATAGGTGGATCTCCTTGTCAATACTATCTTTTATTTTATTTATTTATTTATTTTTGCCAACAGGTAAGTCGTGTTTCTTTCCATATGCAACCAATCCTAATGCCTAATTTCCTTTTCCCCATCATTATCTATTCAATGAAATGGTAGGAAAGACTTTTACTTTTGTTTCACATATATCGCTGTTTTCTCTTTGTGTCGCTAATGTCATAAAAGCATCTAAACTTCACATAAAAAATTAAATTTTGGAACCTGAACTTTAAAATAGTCAATATAATACTCAATTAAACTTTTTACGACTAATTTTACTACCACACTAACACATTTTGCTCTATTTCTTAATGTAGAAGAAGCAACCTATCAGTGTTAGATAGTGTTAAAATAGTTAGTAAAATTTTAATGATATGTTGTTTCTTTCAAGTAAGCAAACCGAGTAAACAATGTAAATAAGGTAGTATGAATTATAACAAAAAGTTTGATTAAGTATTAAATTGACCAGTTTAAAGTTTAAGTACCAAATTGAATTTTTACATAAAATTTAAGTATCAAAACTAACATTTGACCCTATAATATAAATCGTTGGAACTACTTATGGGTGTTGGGTAACAAAAACAAAATATATGATTAATAGGAAAAATAACAAGGAAGAAAGAGTGACATAAAAATTTTAAGTGAAAAAACTCTAATAGAACACGGTCAAAAAACCAGAGGTAAGATTGAATTAATCCATCACAAGTTACTACATCATTATAACAATTTTAACACACCATTATAGCATTGTTATATTTAAAAATTTCCTATTTACAATTTATTATTAAGCACCTGAAGTTTAAAGATATCAATAATTTTTTTCTTTTTTGCAATTAATTACTTAAATCAAGTTCTATAAATAACCTTAACAATTTTTTTTTTGGGATTCAAAAGAATATTTTATTCCAAAGGAAAGCTTGCATCACATAAATCAAGTATTATAAGTCTTGTCAACTTAATCATCTAACTATTAAAATAAATATAATAATTAGTATATTAAGGGTCTGTTTGAATTGTATGATTTTTATTTGTATCTGTTTGAATTGTATGATTTTCATTTGTATCTTATTTGTATTTAATTTATATATGTATCTTATCTTTATTATTTTATCTATATCTGATTTGTTTATGAGTGAAAAATATCTTTTTTTTTTTCATATGTATTTGTTTCTTGACAAACATTCTATTTAAAAACGAAAAAAATAAGATGTTAAAATAACTATAGTAAGATGAACCAAATATATCCATGTCTGCCAGGAATGTTGCTATAGTTAAATACAAATCTAAGCCACACTAACAACCATCAGCTTCTAAATGTTGCATAAGCCTTTGAGTCAGAAACCAACCTCTTATTCAACGAATGTGGAAGGTATTTCCATATTCTTAAATTTGATCCATTGATTTCCCTTATTTATCAAATATTAGTAATGGCTCATTTACCCTCTGACTTCGCGACTACCGCGTCAAGAGCAACTTTACCTATATCATCCAATTTTTGGCTTTAAATCTATTTCTCAAGGCATTCTATTATCATATGGACCTTTTTTTTTTTATGTGAATAACCTATGACACCTAGCCTTTTAAATATTCCTTAAAAATTACAAATTCCACCGACCCAACAGCCTTTAGTAATTTGATCATTGATAGCCTTACTTTTGTGGATCTGATCTTCCATATTAATCGGACTTTACTCAGCACATAATCTTTGTCATAGATCATGATCCCCTTCAAATCATAGATCAAAAACGGTATAAAGCACAATAGGATCACCATGTGGTCCATAATATCAATCTTAACACATCACTATAGTAAAATTATCAATCAAAACATAACATCTAAAATATCTTATCTTAATGATGATCCATCTCTCATTCAGAGTGAATAAGATCTTATCTCTACCCTAACCACTTATCATTAGCAAGAGTCTTAATCATCTACAACTCTTTTGATTCCTTTGAAAATTCCATAGCTATCCTTTTTTTTTCCCAATGCCTCATGTAAGATGCTACTTATACTTATTCATACTTAGAGTGTCATCACAACCTTTGCATTCAATTATAACCACTAATCATCCTTAATTAATTCAAACTATTGATATAGCCTCTTTTAAGTTCAACTTTACAAGAATCCCTTGCATTTACACTTGCCACATCTCAAAATTTGCATAACCATTAAATTTTTATCAGTTCAGTGTGTCGATCAAAAACCTTCAATATCCCTAATCCCTAAACCTTACTAAATACAAGATTTTAGTCAAATCTAAGTTTTTTATTATAGATTACACAAACACAATAATCAAACAATACACTAATAAAAACAAAAAGAAAGACATACAGAATTTACAAGCCTAAAAGCAGCAAATTTTAAAAGTCATGGAAAAGATTGATTTGATTCACTATAATGCATCAGTAATGATACAACAATTTCCTCACACTCTTAAAATATTTAATTTCTTTTATATTATCATTCTCTACCCTCAAACTCCTTATTCTAATGTAAGTTTTAGTTATGAACAGGTGAACACATAAATAGAACCATATAGCCATTATGTGTGTGTGTGTATTTCATCTATTCCAAAGACAATTTACTTTACAAAACATAAAGTGATAAAAATAACTCAATTAATTGTTTATTATGGCATTCCACATTTTAGGTTTGTTGCAAATAGACATCTCCACGACCATATTCAAGCTAAGAACTAGCTCGAAAACACCAGGTCACGATTCAAAATTGCAAGAACCAATCCTAACCTCATTTTAGGCTAGGTTGATTCCCAAACCATGAACCCAGCATTCAAGGGCCGGTACTAGATCTAAACTAGCCCTTGAACAATTAGTTAAAAAAAATTATAAGTAAATTTAAAAATTTAAAAACATAGTATAGGATATATAAGTCAGACCAAAGAAAATATTGATTTTGTAAATAAAAAATATATAGATCTGAAAAATGAATTTATCTCTAAGAAAAGTTATTTATATATATATATATATATGAAAAAATTACACAAAGAGGATTAATATTTGAAGGAAATTCATAATGCAGATCCCGAAAAAAAATATATAAAAGATATGGATGATTTTATTATTTTATTTTATAGGATAGTTATGATTTTATTATTACATTATATGATTTGATTTTGTTATCTTAGGATTTGATAGGATTGATATATCATTTTAGACATCAAATCTTTTAGTCCATATATTATCTTATCATATATATACACAGATCATGTAAAAGACATTATGATGAAGAGTTATTAATGTTTTAAATAAAAGAATTACGTTTCAAAGGTCTAGTGCTTTTCTTCTCACTAATGGTGTGAAGCCATACAATTCAACGATGATGTAAGACCATCAAATCAGAATTCACCGTAGTGTGAGGCTACCAATGTAAACCCCTGAATTTTTCGTAACTCTTAGAAAATAATTCTAGAGCTAAAAACCAAAATAAAAATCCTAAAATCGACACAAGTTAAAACCGAACTCTAAGAAACTCTGAGCAAGATCAAATACCAAATTTTATAACCATAAGAAAATGACAACCTTCAAAAACAAAATGAAAATTCAATAATCATTCGACTCAAAAATCCATATGTTAAACAATCCATCTATCTTATTTCTAACACGTAAATCGAGATGATATATCCGAATAATACTTAATGATAAAATACTAAAACCCTAAATCCTTTTGTGAATTTTAGAATAAAAATTTTCAACTACCACCAAAAGTCAAACAGGGTCAACCCATAACCCTATACTCGACTAAATAATCCCGAAAATTGCTAGATGATAAACAAACCATAAAAATAAAGTAAAAACTTAAATTTTGAACCGAAAATATAAAACGTTCATAAATCCCAAAATTTTATTATCTTACGAGTAACTTTCAAAGCTAGAATCAAAAATCAAATCCCTAAAAGTCAACTAGATTAACAACAAACTCTAGTGAGACTAGATCCAGCAATCTCGCGCTCTTAACCCTAGATTAATAAAATTGAGATAATCATAGTCAATAGTTCATAATAATATAGGAAAACCTAAAAAGATCAGATTCATCAAAAATTCAGTCATTCCGAACTAAAATGGGATCATTTCTCGAAAAACGTGTCTCGAGGCTCGAGATAGTAAAAATATTTTGATAATACTATTAGATTCATAATAATATGTGGATTCCAAATTTATCAATTTTAGAGTTTTTCAGAATCTAAAAATATCTAATATAGCCCGTTTATGCATATTTTTATTAGTACCGGTATTTTATTTGTCTAGTCTACTATTTATTATACTATTACTACTATTCCTCTATCTCTACTTTTTCCTACTACCTATTCTTACACCCACTCTTATACCTTTTACAATTTTCTTTTTCCATAAAATTTTACTACACATTTTACTTAACTTCTCTTATACTTTATTACTCTTTTTATACTTAAATTAATTTTCTTCTCCTCTTTTCTTTAAAGGCAACAACTGCCCCCTTTTGTTTTCCCTCTACTTTCTTTTCTTTTTCATTTATTTTTACATTTTTTATTCCCTCTTTTTTCCTTCTATAAATACACCTTCATTCCTTCATTTTTCACACACATTTCTTTCACTGTAACAAAACTCTACCAACTTTTCTCCACAACTTTTCTCTCCAAAAATTTCCTCCCATCACTCTCTTTTTCCTATCCCCATACAACAACCATCTTTTTACAATAACCAACACACCATTCCTTCTTCCATCTACCATTAACCTTAGGTAAAATTTCTAGACCTTTTCTTATCTTCATGTTAACATAATATGAACATATTGTGTGTTTGATTTCTAGAAACCCCATAAGCATTATGTTAGGGATGAAGTCATGAAAACAACAATTTATTCATGTCTTGTTCAACACTAATTATTGTTTTATTGATATTTTGTTCATGCTGCTAATCTAACTTTCAATCTGCATTATGTATATGTATATATATGATCTTAGAGTCTAAAGCTCACTAATCTAACTTTTTATTTATGATCTTAATTTCTTGTACTTTATTTATTTCGTGCAATTTATTAAGACTAGTCATTCTAGTCTTAGACTTGTCTTCCTCAAGTCAAAACAATTTTTATTATTTCTTTTTGGACTTGTTCATAATCTAAGTCTAGGAAGCCTTGATATAAATCTAAGACTCCCATGATTTTCTTATTTGTTCTCTTGTTTTTCTTAAAGGACTTGCCCATATCTAAGTCCGGGAATAGTTGAACAAAATCTAAGACTTCTGAAATTTTCTTCTTTTTCTTTTCCTAAAGCTTTCTTATGCATTTTCTTCTCTCTTTTTGGAACTTGCCCATTCTAAGTTCCGGAAGACTTCTCAATACTTCACTTTACATATATGCTCATTTAATTTTCTATATCTCTTATTCTCTATGAGTTATTTTTCTTCTCTCATATAACTTATTTATAAATTCATATTCATACATAATCAAAATATTGTAGTATTAATGAAACTTTTCAAAGAAATAAAAGGAGTTCTTTTCTTCTATAAAATAAAACTAAACTCTTTATAAAAATAATTTTTTTCACTTAGTAAAAATTTCCATTTAAAACTTAAGATTTCCTTTCAACAATATTCTTTTCAAAAATTTAAATAAGTTCATAATAAATTTTTAGTTTTGATATTATGCAAAATTCCTCCAACACTTGATTATGTGATTCCACACCCTCTCTTTTCAAAACACTAAAATAAATTTATTATTAAACCATAATGTTGATAATTCTTTGTTATGCAAACTATTCTTAAAAACTTATTTATGAGATTATTGCCAACACTTTAGTAAATACTAAGAATAAAACAAATTTTCAAGTCAAGCTAAATTCAACTCACTAGCTAAAATTCACTTAGAAATAAAATCGGTATACAATTTAAAGAACCAAATTTTAAGAATTAAAATTCATTTTCTTTTTATGAAGTCAAGAAAGTATGAATTATAATAAGTAGACACCCACTTGTAATGACTAAAAATTTTAGTTTTCTTCTAACAACCCCCTAAAGGTCCATGTGTTGAACAATTACAAATTAAGAAAAAAAATATTATAAACATAAAAGTTTAGAACAAGTCAGTCACTTAATTTTTCTCTTATGCTAAAACTTAAAATATTTTGTTATACAACTTAAAATGATTTTTCTTCACAACCACATAAAGATTTATGTTTTGGAAAATAATTAGTTAAAAGAATGTTTAGTATGAAAATAAAATATTCATAAACTCAAAATAAATATTAAATCATGATTTTATTTAATCGAGTTTCACATTTACAAAATCTAATAATTAAAATTTTGTTTAAAGAGTCAAACTTAGGGAATTCTTTAAAAGGGAAACACACTTGGGTTTTATGTCACAAATAGGTAAAACCATGTTCATAAAATAAATTGTTAAATAAGAATTAGTAAATAAATATAAGACCTTTAAATATTTTAAAATATATATATATGAATTATGACTTTCTTATTTTCGAGTCACATATTTAAAAAAATAGCAATTTAATCATAAGTCAAAGGATGACCTTTCACAAAACTATATGTTTTACAAAGTTGTTTACAAATTTTATTTGTGAGACAACATTACTAGAACCATGCATATAATATGAATTTATGTATGTATTAAAATGATTTTTCAACACTATAAATATATATGTGTGCTAGAGAATTTTGGATGAAATAGAATTTAGAAAATTTTCAAGTTGAGGCTGGAATTTTCATAACCAATCTATACTGACCCGTTTTCGGACCCAAATGACTTGAAATGTCAAAAATAACCTTAAAAATAGGTAGATCTTTTCGAGTAGGTAGAAAACGACATCTAATATGCAAAATTCTAAGTTAAAATGAGCAAGTTATGGCCATTTTAATTTAAAATTTCCCTTCACCCAAATTTTGACAAAAATAACAAGATAGAATTAGAAAGTTTAAATAGAACTTCTATGAAACACTCACTCCGACTATTTCTTTTGTCTAGGTAATGAGGAATATGAAACTCCCCTTCTTGAGGATTACTATGACTAAGAAGATTGTGATACGGACAAGTGAGTTTTCCCTCCTAATTTCGTTACATTACTTGTGCTTGTAGATAATTGCACTAGATCTATAGGTACAAGATAAAATGAACATGTATGAGGCATGGATTTATATGTATATCTCTTATGTATGTGTGATAATGAATACTAAGCATGTCGAAACCCACAAATGATTGTTTAAGTATATCGTTATTATTACATGTTGCTTATGTGTGTATGATATTTGTTTGATCGCCCTTAAGTGTACCTTAATCATACCCGACTTTGATATAAACTAAATGGACAGGCATTGCATCCATCGAGTCACATGTCAAAAGCTGCTACTCCTACACGAAGAATCAGAAGGTCCAAGGCCGAGATAGCTTGAGGCCATGCTCATTCATAAGAAACTAAGGCGTACCAATGATACATTCTAACGATGAGTCGCGCTAATCAATCGCTAAGAGCAGAGTGCTCAAGGACTAGCAACAGAAGATCGTGAAGACCTTTAATTACCATTCCCTAACCCTTGATACGAAAGGATAAATCCGCTCTATATATGGTTTCTGGATAACCATATATATATTTGTGTAATCATGTAATTATTGCATAGCTTGCATAGCATATGCATGAAAATAAATAAACTTATTTGAAATCACGGTGCGAATAAAAGGGAATATCTCACTAAGCTTATTGTAAGCTTACACTCCCATAGACTTTTGTTGAAATAGGTATGTTTACGGTTATGTTCGAGGATCAGAATACTAAGAAAACCATTGGCTAATGTCAATCCCCAAAGGGTATCCTAAACGTGACAGTCCACCGTACACAATATTAAAGCTTAGGAATGACCGCTTCAGTCATGCAAAGGCTTCCATACTATATACAAGACGTCTAACACATAGAGAAGACACATATTGATACACTTTAGTAAAATGTAAAGGGAATACAATTCACTATACTTCATATACAAAACACTATACTTCATATACGAATCACTATACTTCAAAATACAAATCATTAAACTTCAATTACATTCATCTAAAGACTTCCCTATATAAACTATTACAAGGCAAATCATAAAACATAGCTGATAACTTCAAACATTCTTATTCTTTGCCAAAATCTCGAAGTCATTCTCGGCTCCAACCATTTCGGTCCCCACTTTGCATTCTTGAGATAACCTGTTCATTTAAACAACTATTGGGGTATAAGCTACACTAACTTAGTGAGAATTCCCTTAATTCCGTACCATAACAAGCAAGTTATAATCAACCATATGCTATGTATGAACAAACACATGAGCAAACAATTATGTATGGGTATACGGAACCCAAACCAGAACGGATTTACGCCCTCCATATCTTGGGTTAGTAATGGTATTGAAGTCTACACGACCGCTGCTAGTCCCCAAAACCCTCGGCTCATAGCACTCGACTCGGCTAGGCTCATCAATGGAATGCATCCCCATGCGCCTTAGTTCCCATTAATGAGCTCTGGCACCAGTCTCGTTATCCAAACGAGTCATCATCGGACCATAAGAATCGACCTACGTAGGAGTAGCACGCTACCAAATGCAATATGTCCGATGCGATGCATGACCAATTTAAATTTTTGCTTAGGTCAAAATATTCATATATTCTTTAGAATGACCAACCAATATCATACACATAACAGTAATAATATGAACAGTTCAGTTATCCAATCGAATCGTGATTTCGATATGCTTCAGTATTTTTTGGCATACATTCATCACAGTCTCATCATATATCCCATCCCCATTCATATTGATTTTTATCTTGTTCCTATAATTCTAATGCAACTAGCTACAAGCACAAACAAGGTAACAAAATAAGGAGAAAACTCACTTGGCCATTGGATCACCGGTCTCTTAGTAAAAGTAATCCGGTGGTAGGGAATCATCGATTTCGGGTTCACCTAAAAAGGAAGAAATACTTTAATAAGTATTTCAACTCAAACTAGTCCGAACGATCTTATACAAACTATCAAATTCGCAATTCTCGTCCTAAGCGGGAATTCCAACTTAAAACGGTCATAACTTGGTCATTTCAACTCGGAATTTCGCAAATTATATATCGATTTCTATCTACTTCGAAAGATCTATCTATTTCTAATATTATATTTAAGTTTTGAAAACTTTGAAGCTTCGAAAAGGTTAGATCAGATTAGGACAGTAGCAAACTTCAATTCCGAAAAATAGTTTTGTAAATGTTTGTAATGTTCCTACTATATAGATTAACTACATATGCAATATTGATGATTTCCTATCATGAATGGAATGTTATGAGATTGATGCATGCATTCTTTTGACAATATTTACTAAAAGAAATTTTAGAAACTTTTTATTTGTAAGACTCCATGGCTATTTACTTTTAAGAAAACTAGTTTCCTAACTTTGATCATTTTCATTTGTTTTGGATTTATTTCTTAAGAAAATATAATTATCCTTGTTAAAATTTAATCTTCATTATATCTATTACTTATGACCTTCATTTCTACATAAAAATTTTCATTTTACACTTTGTAAACATGTTTTCAAAGAGGTGTTATTTTAAAATCCGAATTTTGTAAAAATTGTTTTTGTGGTGATTCCTTTAAGTAAAAATCATTTGACACTTAGAAAATTAAAGCCCAACTATGCCTAGTCACTAAGGACTTCATTTTTACATAAAGATTTGCATTTTACACTTTGCAAATATGTTTTCAAATAGGATTTACTCAAAAATCTGAATTTTAGAATATCCACTTTTGAATGATTCGTTTGGGAAAAACTTGTTTAATGCATTAAAATTTAAGACTTTATGGTACCTATTACTTAAGGACTCCATTCATTATATAAAACTTTCATTTTGAGCTTGGATAATAGGTGTTCTTATGGCCTTCATCCAAAATTACGAATTTCACAAATTGACTACTAACTTAAAATTTTCCATCTTTATTCTATTTCTTGTTTTATACATTAATCTCATCAAAACTCATTTCAACTTATAAAAATCACTATTAATGATATCTATGACCTAAACTCTTCATTTTTCATATAAAACACAAGTTTTGAAGTTGATAAATGGGTTTTCAAAATTGGTCTTGGTGAGATCCGAATTTACCAAATTCATTTTTGGACATATTTTTGATAAAATCTATCTAAACTTATGAAAATCCATTCCTTACATATCATATCTTAAGATCCTTTCATATATTGAATAAAAACTTCATTTTTAAGTTGGAAAACATGTTTTTAAACTAGGCCTTGGCCAAAATCCGAAAATAGAACTTTGTTTTGAAAATTAATCTTTGAAATCATATTTGATTCTTGTAAAAAGAAGTCTTGATAATATAGATACATTAAGCCTTCATTTTCTTAAGTAAAAACTTCATTTTGACATTTGGAAAGTGGTTTCTAAATAGGGGTCTTCCAAATATGAATTTCATAATTTTGTTTGAGCTCAAAACCAAGATCTACACTTAATATGAACATACATCTAAATGAAACCCATGGTAGTGCACTATAAACTCATAGATCTAAACTTTACTCATCAAAATCACTCATTTATATTATCTATACCCTAAGCCCTTCATTTTAAATGAAAAATACACATTTTGAAGTTGAAAAATAACTTTTCTAAATATGGTTCATTTTTCATCCGAATTTTGAAAAGATATTTTTTTTGTAACCAATATAGATCTTGAGCTTCTTAACACTTTTCCATCATCATTAAGCTATTACATGTTATCTAAGAGCATGAAACAAAGTCTAATGTATATATGAACTTAAAACAACTAGATCTAGTCTACTAAACTAGTTATAAGTGCATGAATACTATGATAGTTATGTGAATCATGAATAGATTATAAATATATGCATAATTTACTAATAATAACAACATACCTTAACAATAAAACAAGATAATAGCATAATAACTCAAATAACAAGATCTAAAACATTGTGATGGCAAGGATCTCATGCTCAAGTGTATCCACTCCCCTAGCTTGAAGCTCATGGGGATTTTGTATGGAATCACACATGAGTGAACTTGTCATTACTTGTTTCAAGATCATAAAGTATAAATCTCTTAACTATTTGTTGTATGGAGTAAGAAAATTGAAGGAAAAACAAAGTGTGGATGTGGGAAATGGGAGAGGAGGTCACGGCAAAGGAAGGAGGAAGAAGCAAGGGTTTTTGAGTTTTTGAAACAAAAGAAGTAAATGAAGGAGAGAGAAAAGAAAGAGATTATTTATATTAAGTGGAATTAAGGTTTGTGTTGTATCATAAAGGAATAAAAATAAAATGAATAGAGGGCAAATGGGGGAGGGTTTGCGCCAGCCATGTGAGGAGGAGAGAGAGGAGAGTTGAAATTGTTTTCAAAATTGAAATTTGTGTAATAAAAGTGTTAAATGTAATAATTTTGTAAGAAACAAAAATTTCTTGAAAAAGAAATATAATTGAGTGTTTGTAAGAATGTAAGACTAGGGTATGGGTGTGTGTGTGGTAGGTTGTACTTGTGAATAGTAATAAATAGTAGACAAGACATCTACTTTACCGGTAGTAATGAAAATATGGGAAAAAGGCTATAACTATAATTTTTATAACCCAAAAAATTATAAAACTTATGTTTTTGAAATCCTTATAAAATTTCGGTTCTAAGGAGTATTCCGGAATATTTTTCTGAGTTTCTAGTTCCAGGGCTCGCTTTTCCGTAATGGAGCTCGGGAAAGCCCAGAATAGAAAATTTTTTGAAATCAAAACTTTCTATGGTCTAGAATATACTTTAAAACAATATTCCACATTAAATTATTTTATAAAAGTTCTTTTGATATGAAACCAAGGAAAAGCCAGATTTAGGGTTTCTAGGTTTCTCTCACAAAGCTTGAACTAAACCGGTTTAGGGTTTCGTTTTTTTTCGATTTCCAAAGTTTACTTGATTACTGGGAAAACCGGGGTCTATTTATAAGAATAATAACATTGTATAATGAATAGTAGTGAATAGTACCAAAAGACCAGTTAAATACCGGTAGTAATAAAATACGAAATAAATCGCAAAATCGAATTATTCTATTTATCTAAAAATTATAAAACTGATATATTTGAAAATCTTAGGAAATTACGAGTCTATAGTACTAATATCATATATTTAACATTTCGAGGCCCTGGGCACGCTTTTCAAAGTCTGTACCCGATCGGGTTCGAAATAAATCGAAAATTCGTTAATCTCATCTTTTAGAGCATCCTAAAATTAATACGAACCAACTACACCTTTTTTTTTTTTCATATCCGACTCCTAAGTTAGGAATACGGAATTGCCGAATCTAGGCTACTAGGGCTTCTCGGGAATTTTGGAGACTTAGGTTTTCCGGTTGACTTTTGGTTTCTACCTTTGCCAACTTGAAAACTGATTTTTATGTTTATATAACATATTTGATTTGAGATATTTATTTTAAATTTGATTTTTGTAAGTATTTAACATCTCTCGACGTTTTCGGAATTCTTTGAATTGAGTTTTATTTCCGAATGTTAATCATTATTTACTTTTTAATAATTTGTTTTTGGGCTTTATATTACCCAATTCTATAAGTCTGAGTTACTTATAGAATTTTTCGTACGTAGTGGTTTTGAAATTTGAAGTATGATGAGTTCTTATTTTGTTTTTTAAGAATTCTTATTTTTCTCAAGATTGAGAAATCTCCGGATTTGTTCGTGATTTAGGACTTGTCGAAATTCGGTTTTAATTTGGAGTGATTTTTAGGGTTTATTTTCGAAGTTCATCTTAGAATTATTTACTGAAATTTTCCGGGGCTTACAGCTAATCTTTGAACTCTAGTGAAAGGAGCGGAAACATAGGATAGATTTACCTTCATGAAATTTCACTCTGAGTTATACATGATATGTTAGTGTTTTGAAGACTACTAGGAAGTGTATTTGTATAATCCTGATCACATTAGCAATGGTATACCCCTAAGAATTGTAATTGACCTTATTTATGTTAATATAAAGTATTTCTCTTACCTTGTTTCTCAATTATTATCAAAGTAAATTGCATTACTCCAATGTGTTCCCTCTGATGTGTTGAATACCTAATGCATGATATGAAAGCCTTTGCATGACTAAGAAAGTCATTCCTAAGCTTTAATATTATATAGGGCGAACTATCACATTAAGAGTACCCCTCAAGGCGTGATAACCAAACTTTCACCTTATTTTTTTAGTTTAGTTCGCAATCTATATATTTTCTTTGTATCTCTCTATTCTTTGCTTCCATTGTCCTACATCAAATTGGGTATCAAAGTCTACCATCTTATTCTTCTTAGGATTTAACTTTAACATTCTTTCTTGGGATTAAAGAACATAATTTTTCTTTATGTCATGCAAAAGGTTAGATGATATGGAATCTCATTGTCTTGATTTGCGTAAGAAGGTTAAGCTTATGTTAGGAGGAATTATGTTAATTAGACAGAACAAATCACTAACTTCAATATATTGATCGTTGTTTTGATGCCCTAGGAGTTCCAAAATTAGTTGTGGATTAAAAGAAATGTACCATAACTACAATTCTAACCTCACATAATATCCAAGAAAACATCATAAAGCACAAACCCCTTGAAATATTGTCAAAGATTAAAAAAATTAAAAATAATGCTCTTGATGTTGTAGAGGAGGTTGTCAATGAGGAAAAAGAATTAGAGATTGTAGAAGTTGTAGAGAGTGAGATTATAGAGGCTACACAGTATGAGATTGTAGAGACTGCAGAGAGTGATTTTGAAGGGACTTCAATTGAAACTGACACGATTAAGATAGAACCAGAAAAACATGAAGGTGAAGAAATTAATATAAAGTGCAATAAATTGATTAAGAGTGTGATGAAGATAAAGATGCCTTTGAAGATCAACTATTAGGATCACTAATTTTGGTCCAGAATTAGATAAGAAGATCAAAATTGTCAAGGAAGTTGATTTCTTCATTAAGCCGACAAAAGCAAGTCGATATTTCAAATCAATTATTAAAATATATTATATCTCTTCACTATTATTGTTTGCAGGTTCTTCAACTTATTTTTGCATTATAAGAATATCATATGAAGATTTGAAGTTAGTTATCGATTCATTTGGTTAAAACAAGTTAAAATATTGGTGTTTTGCATCCTAATTTTTTATTCAGGTGGAGTTTTTTTCAAGATTCAAGGGCAAATCCTTTTTAAGAGAGGCAGAATAATGCAAATCCAGAAAAAAAAAAAAAATATGGATGGTTTGTTTTATTTTACTAGGATAGAAATGATTTTATTATTAAATTATATTTTATTAGATATGATTTTGTCATCTTAGGATTTGATGGGATTTATATATTCTTTTACATATCAAATCTTTTAGTCCGGATATTATTTTATCTTATAAATATGCAGATCATGTAAAACATTATAATGATGAGTTATTAATATTTTGAATAAAAAAATTTCTTTTGAAAGGTCTGATATCTTTCTTCTCACTGATGATGTGAGGCCATCATAAAATTCATTATATAGTGTGAGGTCATACAATTCAATGATGGTGTAAGGACTCAAATCAGAATTCACCAATTGTGTGAGACTACCAAACTATCATCTTATTAGTTTTAGTTTAGTTGACAAATCTATATATTTTTCTTTTATCTCTTTATTCTTTGCTTCCATTGTCCTACATCAATTCAAATAAGACATT
Organism: Combretum micranthum; assembly: GCA_024138025.1. Classification (NCBI taxonomy): domain Eukaryota; kingdom Viridiplantae; phylum Streptophyta; class Magnoliopsida; order Myrtales; family Combretaceae; genus Combretum; species Combretum micranthum. The sequence continues at coordinate 370,840 of JAMXBD010001394.1, forward strand.
AGCAATTTAAATAGCTAAGAAAAGATCAACCTTATAAAAAAAAAAAAAAAAAAAAATCTATTACTATGCCATCAAAACACTGTTTGAAATATGTTAATATGGTTGTCTTGGCAGCATTTTTCATATGATGTTATAACAACACAATAAGAGTTGTCTTATTTACATCACTTTATATAATATTAATTCATTTTTTACACCATTTAAACGTTAAATCTTATTTAAACTTATTCTCAAAATGTTCAATAATAAAAAAAAAAAAGTTATAATTGGCCTAAAAAAGGTTGAAGATGCGAGGATAGGCCGGAAGATATTAACATCAAATCAGATAAGACAGAACTGAAATGAAATTTAGAGAAGGAAGAATAAAAGAAAAATGATATGATTCATATTTCAAATTGGACTTTCTTCTAGTGGTAACAGGAACATTGAGAAAGGTTTTTGAAATTTAGCCATATGGAAGAGATTTAACATCTGACAGATCAATAAGATTGATAAGTGAAGTTGAATATTAATATTTAGGCCATGAAGTCTCAAATGATTATGAAAGATTTTTCGTGGTAATAGTAACAGTAAGAAATTGGATGGAAATATAACTAGGGGTTGACGCATGAATAAAATTCGAACCAATGGTTACACAGAGATGTGGCTGGAAACATGGACAAAAACAGGTCATTGTCTGCCTCAAACTTTTGATTTATGACGATGAGTAGTTTTTCTGGTCACCCTCAAGTGTACATCCCTCTCAATCAAAATTCGGTCATGAAAACGATGTTTTTTTTTTATGAGCAATCTGATGATGAGTGGAATCTGACTAGTTTGACGTCTCGGTCTTAGTTATTCAATTGAAAAAATTGGAACAACAGAGGTTGCAATAATTGGCAAATGGCTCAACATGATAAGCCGTTCTTTATATACACACACGCACACCCCCTCATTTTCACTTTTCTGGAAGATCTGTTCATTTTACTGTTTTCCTGCGCAAGATGGAAAATGACGACATAATTACATTATTTACTTAGTTATTTGTTTGTTTGTTTATTTATTTATTTGTGGTTTGGATAAGTTAGTGCATTAACAAAATATGAGCAGTTGGTTTTCACATTTACTGTTTTTCGGCTATTGGAAGTTTGGTGTCTTAATAAAATATTCCCCAAATCTTTGCCACAGATTTCAACTTGGTTTTCATCCGGTTTCAATTTTGAAATTATTCCTTATGGGAAATTTGTACCGAACAAGTTGGATTTAATTGAAATATATGGATCTTACAGTAATGGTATAAGTTCAAAAAGTATGTAATCCATCATGTCATTACACTTATTTTTCAATCCATAAGAAATTGATACCCTTTTTATTTCTTTTGTTATTTTCTAACAAAGAATGATGGTTTTGTAGATATAAGCTTTTTAAATCTATTGTATACATTGAAATCTTAACATCATGTGCATGCATGTTGTCTGATTTAATAGTTTTATTAATTTAAGAAATTTCAATAAATCAAGTCAAGATGATACAATTTTAAACTCAGCTCAAACTGCATTACGGTTTTGATTTTGAACTTGAGTTGGCTCGAAGTAGCAAAAACAAACTCTAGTTGATTCCACATTTTGTTTTGGTACATTCCATTATAGAGATATTTTTTCCCCTCTATTAAAATATTATTAATACAATATCTAAACCCCACTTCAGCTTAACTTAAGCTTAGGCTTGATTAGAATTTTGACTTGGACCATAAAACACATATCATGAAACTTAAATTCAACTTAATAAATTATTCAAGTAGAAATTTGAGCTCAACTCAATTGTATAAACGAAATAAACTCGAGCAAAGATGAAACCATGCTTAAATAACTTGTAAGTTTCTTTTATTCATTTATAATTCTAATAACTCTTAATCATCGTAATGCAACGTGGAAACCTTAATCATAAATAAATATATATATATATATGTGTGTGTGTGTAAAATAATAACTAGCATTAGAATACCTAAATATCTTTAGATGACTCTTTCCACCTATTAATTTGATGGATAAATACTTTTTATCTTAGGAATAGTGTCTTCATCCTGCAAATAACGTTTAAAAAATAAAAACATCTTATAACAAAGACATGATAATTATCTATTTGCTAGGATAAAATGAGAACAACATTCGTAGGATAGCAAATTTTCATCCTAATTTCAGCGAGGGTTGATGGGAAAAAATGATCTTGGGTTGGTATATATGTGTGTGTGCATGCTGTATGTTTAGATAAACCCTATTAGGTGGATAAAATTCTCCATCCACATTCAACGATCCACATAGTATTCTTAAATATTTACTTGACTTGAGCGCCACAAAATATTCTAAAATATCTTGAGAAAAAAAGAAAAACCTAAGCTCTAATGGAATGTTCAAATTGCTAAAGCAAACTGTGTCATATTAGGGACCCAGAACAAAAATAAAGTTGAAATATACTTAATGCTTCACAATGTTATCTTAGTGAAAAATAACATATTTCTTATAATGCTAGAATTCCAAAAGAATTCTTTGTCATTTTGCCTCCAAAAGGATGTTTTTTTTTAATGGTGTACACATATTATACGTATGGTGACACATATTGTCTCATTTGTCCTGTTATGATCGCCTTTGGAAATTTTCTGTTTTCCATTAGGGAGGGTGATGTTAGTTGGTCGTGCTTAACAGTTGTATTCACTTTCAAATGTGAAAAAATTCATCAAAATCTTGAAAGAAAAAGGTTCATGATGGAGACTCGTTGAAATTTTTGCTTCATTTTGGAAGAATATGAAAAAAATAGCAAACCATTTTGTGCTATCTACTCTGTCATGACCTGTTTAAGATTTGATTGTCTTTGGTAAATATTTATGTCTATCCTAAATTATCCATCCAACTTATCAACTTCTTGATTCATTACAAGAAAACTGATCTTTAGATATGAAAATTTTATAATGAAAAACAAGTAAGATAAATTATATTTCTACAAATAAAATCAAGGATGAGAATTTTTATAATAAAAAATTTTTGTTTAAAAATAAAAATCTTATTTATAAATACCAAATTTCTTCTAGCATTTCATATATGACACCTCCTAAAAATTAAAAAGGAAAAAATTCATAAAACCCTAAAGTCAAACCTGCACAAAATTGTGTACGATTGGATTATAATTGGTAGTACTTATCTTTTAAAAATATAAGTTTGAGAAAAAAGATAACGACAAAGAGGAGAGACGTGTGTATGTGGTGTTTTTTCCCTTTGCATGCCTGTTTTTCAATGTAGGAAAAATTCTAGATCTAGTGCACATCTTTTATATATGTTTTGTATCTTATTTTATCACCCAAATGACCTGATATATAAAATTGTTGTAGACTTCAGTTTAAAGCACGACACCGCTAACATGGTAGGTTTTGTATATATATTATAAGTTAAGCTTCATCTTATCTGATAAAATTTCATGATATGTAGCATATCTTTTTGGAACTTGTATTCCTCCATGGACGAAGCAATGCCTCCCATGATAGTGACGATAAATACTTCATACTTGGCAGTGCCCTTATATTCATTTTTTTTTTCTTTTTTTCTAATTACCATATTTCCTATCTATACAGTGAATAATGGATTGCTAACATGTTCTAGACCTTCATGGGTGATCCATTTCTTTCCTAGAGCAGTGATGTAAAGCTTGTCTTATGGGAACAACGCGAAAATCATCATCTAAAACTTTAACTTTACACTTAAAATTTAAATTTATTAAATGATATATTTAATTAAATCTTTTCTTATCAAATTTACATCTATAAACTAGTTTACAGTTGCGAAATCTTAACACTATCACTTGAACTTTTATTTATCAAATTTACCTGCTTGTGCTATTTAAACAAAGACGTGGCAAATACTCATTATGATAAAGGATTATAAGTGTAATTAGATTAAGTTTGGTTTATCGGTTTCTTGTTATTTTGATTTTTTTAATCATTTTTAAACAGATTGTTTATCAATAAGCATATAAAAATGAAAAATATATATTTTTACTCATAAACGTATTAAATCAGACAATGCAAACAGACCCTAATGAGAGCTAAGGTAGCTATTTTGTAAATATAAGTTCAATTAAGTATGAGTTTAGCAAATTCAACTTTAGATGTAAAATTTAAAAAGAAAAAAAAAAAAACAAATAATTAAAATCCAAATAAAGATTTTGACATTATGATCCCATCATCATATTTTGGAAAATGATTAAAAAAAAGACCCCTGTTGATGGAGTGACCTAAAGCTCTGTAACAGCCAAAAGATGATAAGATATTTTAATATCTCTTAATAGATATGTTGCCCATTACACTATTGAATGTGTATCGAAAGGATTCCATCTGTATGAAATTTTTTATGTGTTGTCGTTTCTTGCAAGTGTATTAGCCGAGTCCCATCTCCATGAACATATTCATATAGCCAAGATATAAAGCATATAGTCGCAACGGTCAGAATAATAAATATATAAAGAAACCCATAACCAATAAATGAATGAAATCTGTAGTGTCATTTTTAAACTGGGGTCATTTACTAATAATTTTTACGATTAGAAAGGAAAAGGTCAACTAATTATTTTATATTTTTTCTAACAATTGAGCATTAAATGTAAGTAATAAGCGTTAAAGGTTTATACTAATTATTGATAGATAAAGAAACAAACAACTAATTTAGTAAAGATAAAAATGGTTGTTAATGGCCTTGTAGTCTAATGACATCTAGTTTAAGTTTTCATTCTTTGGTACTAAGATCGATTTCGTTAGTGCGTTATAATGACCATATATGATCGTGTTGTAATAGCCCTTTGTGACACCACAAATAAATAATTAAATAAATAGAAGACGAAGAGATGAGAATGGCCCTTGGATAGACTCAAGTTTATGTCCTGTTATTTGAGGCTTATGCTCCAGGTGTGTATGAAGTCAGATGACATAATAAAATGACATGGAAAACTTAACGTATTTGTGTCAAGAAAGGAGCATGAATTTAGGGTGAAAGCTTGAACAAAGAGCATAGCATAGCATTAACCAATTTAATTAGCAATGTCTATTCACTTGGGTTGAGTTAGTAATTATTATATACGAACATAGTTTACCTATCAGTTTCCAATATATTTTTGGCGACAAACATGTTTTAATCATCGAAAATTATCTATCTATATATATATGAAATATAAAAGTCTATATACCAAAATTATACAAAATTAAAAGTCCATGCCCATATACTGTGGTTCTCCTTTTGTGCATCCATTGCCTGAGGGGATGGCCTAAAGAAAATGGTTCTTCAGAAGATATTATCTTTATTTTCCTTCTTTTATTCAGCTAGAAGGATCGCTTTAAATAGAATATGACTTTCATTTTAAGGGGCAAAAATTTCGGGAGTCAAACATTAATAATAACTCTTAAAATTTTATTTAATAAAAGCAATCATATATATGAAAACGTTTCATTTTGAAGAAAACATTATATAAAATTTATTTATGCTCTCAGAAAAATGGGCTTCTTGTGTACAAAAATAGGTCTATAAGTCTAGCTAAATATCGCGAATGGTATTTTATTTTGATAAAATATACAATTAGATTCATGAACATTAAAATTGATCAATTTAGTATCTGAACTTTAAAACTAATCAATTTAGTACCTAAAAAAACTTTTCGTGTATACCAAAACTCCCATCGTATTAGTTAAAAACGTCATATACGATAACGATGTTAACCAATTTAATGGATACTATTGGAGTACACGATAAGTTTTTTTAAATATTAAATCAATCAACTTTAAAGTTCAAATACCAAATTCCATATTTTACCAAAGTTCAAATGTCATTCGTGATATTAACCCATATGGTAATTCAAGCAATAAGAAATTAAGGCAATTCATTGTAATGATTGAAAAATTACAATACTCGATTAAGTAGAAAATTTATAATATCAATTAATCCAAGTTTGATTAGAAGAAGACAATAGATGAAAGAAAAGGGTGACTCATTCTTTTGCTACCATATTAGTAAAGGGATAAAGTACATTGAAAAAAAGAATATTAATATTTGGAGATAAATTCATTTAAGATATTAACATTTTGAGTGCTTAAAAGATAACAACATTTGAGGATGAATTTATTTAAGGTACCAACATTTCAAATGGTTCAAAAGAGTAATTAAAAATTTTCAAAATAAGACAAACAATATATCCATAATTGATCATTGAAAAAAATTATTGAAAATAAATTGATATAACTAATCCAAAGATTAATATCTTTGTTCATCGGCATGCGGATGGTACATAAATATTTTCAAATAAACTATTTGTCAAGAAATAAATACAAATGAAAAATAGATATTTTAACTCATAAACAGATCAAACAGAATAAATACAGGTCATATACAAATACAGATGAAAAACAAACCCTAAATAAACCTTGTGAAATATTCATATCTCATTTGATTCATTTTGAAAAACATTGATTCCTCTTTTAACAACTTAAAACGATAATATCTTAAATAAATGTATCTCTAATATTGATATTTTTTTATATAATTTACCCAATAATAAAAGAGAATAAAAAAATGAGAAGACGTTGCGTTGCGTTGTCTTTTAGAGCAATATATATGATCCATCATTTCGTCTGGCCATGGTAAAATATGCCGTGTTGGACTTTTAAGGCATTGACATAGAGACGACAGTCGATCCCATTGTTTCTGGCTGAAATTCCCCATCTATTATTGCTGGAAAGAAAAAGATTATGTCGTATGAGTACATCATGTTTCTACAGAATTTGCACTCATCCAATTCTCATAGCGAGATTTCTCTTAAGAAATATCTTGAGAAACTTGTTAGAGATCATAGAAGATTATTTTTTTATGTTTTTAATATTAATTACACGTTTTGTAATAGAGAAGATAATAATAAAAAACTAGAAACAAATGCATAATATTATATATTATATATATATTTTTTTTTTTTTCTATTAAGTTTTCATGATTTAAAATTACGAGTCAAATGTATGATTCTATGAGTTTATAATTTTATACATTTTTCTTAATTACAATTAATAAAAAATTATTAAGGTGCAGACTTTAGATAGAATTATTAATTTAAATGTAAGATTATATATCTTTACTATTTTACTGGTTTTGCAATTCTATATGATTTTACCGATTCTATAGACTCAAGTAAATAGTAAAATCATGATTTTGACAATCATAAATGTTTTCACAAGTACTTCTAAAACATTAGCTGAATATATAACTAAATGTTGCATAGCCCTACTGTCCTTGGTTAGTTATACCTAGAATAATACATAATAGTTATATATCATTATATCAATTACGTTGATTTACTTGGATAAGGAACTTTCTTGGGTGAAAATTTGGATGAGAAATTTCATTACATTATAAATGTATATAGACAACTATATGAGTGTTATAAACGCATCTAACAAATAATGGTAAAAGGCGAAAATGAAAAACAAAAACAAAGTAAATCGCACACCATATTTTATGTGGAAACTTTGCTAGAAAAACCATAGGCAGAAAAGAAGAATTTACTAGTATTGAAGAACGGAATACAGAGATGTGTATATAAGAGATCTTGCAGATCTAAAAGTCACACACTCAAAAATCCTTAACAAAACAACACATGTATGTGTGTAAATAGGCTAGTGGAAAGGCTGGTGGCTTAAATCCGCCAGCCATGATTTTATGTTTCAATGCCTACCAAAGGCCAGTGGCTTAGTGAAGTACACTGGCAACATACAACAAAGAAGACTAGTAGCTTTGAGCCGGCGTTCACCACAGCTCTCTCTTGGAAATTAATTCCAAAAACAAAAGAAATCCAAGGCTAGCCCCAAGGTCAGCGGTATAGACTTGAAATCCGGTGACCTTAACCCCAAAACTGGAAGCTTTGACAAAAATTTAGGTCACACATCCAACAATCTCCATCTGACACGAATTTAGGAGCAAAATCAATACAAACTCCAATCTTCAACACAAATAACAAAACATTATCTCCTCTTCCTTAAACCCAAAGGGAAATCAATCAACAACAAACACTAACCAAGTCCAAAAGTGCTCAAACTTGGCATAGGAAGTGTTTTTGTCATGATGTCAATAGGGTTATCATGAGTATTGACCTTGCTCACCGTAAATTAGCAATTACATCACGAACAAAGTGATACCTAACATCAATATGCTTCGTCCTCTCATGATACATCTAATCCTTAGTGAATTAAATTCTAACTGCCACAATAAACTGTAGCATTTTTCAAATCATCAATAAGTTCACCAAATAATCCTTTCAGCCAAATAGCTTCTTTAAAAGCTTCTGTAATAGCCATATACTCAGCTTTAGTAGTGGACAGAGTAACTGTAGCTTGCAATGTGGCTTTCCAAGTGATAGCACAACTACCAAGTGTAAAGATATATGCTGTGAGAGGTCTTCTCTTATCCAAATCTCTAGTGAAATCAGAATCAATAAATCTGACAATTCCATCTCTAGTTCTACCAAAATGTAGACAAACATTAGTAGTACCTCTTAAGTATCTAAAAATCTACTAAACTGCTCTCCAGTAATCTTTACTAGGATTTACCATATACCTACCGATAACATTCAGAGCATATGACAAATAAGGGTGTGTACACACCATAGCATACATCAAAGATCCTATAGCACTAGAATATGGAACCCTTGATATATAATCAATCTCATCATCTGAATGTGGAGTAAAGCAGATAAAAGTCTAAAATGAGCCGCTAAAGGAGTACTAACAGGCTTAGCATTCTTCATATTAAACCTACAAAGGATTTTCTCAATATATAGTCCTTCTGACTTAGTTACAACACACCTGATTTTCTATCTCTTATAATTTCCATTCCAAGTATCTTCTTTGTTACTCTCAAGTCTTTCATCTCAAACTCTCTACTTAACTTAAGTTTAATCTTTTCAATCTCTCATCTATCCTTGGCTACTATCAACATGTCATCAACATAAAAGTAGATACACAAAAGACCCACAATCACATTTCTTGAAATAGACACAGCTATCAAAATTACTTCTCTTGAAATCATGAAAAGTCATAAACGAGTCAAACCTCTTGTACCATTGCCTTGGTGACTACTTAGCCATAAAGAAACTTCTTTAACATGCAAACATGGTCCTCCTTTCCTGAGACCACAAAGCCCTCTAGCTATTGCATGTAGATATTTTCATCAAGTTCTCCATATAAGACAGTTGTCTTCACATCTAACTGTTCCAACTCAAGATCTTGCAAAGCTATGATACCCAGTAATACTCTAATCGAGCTGTGTTTTACAACAGGAGAAAACACATCAGTAAAATCAATACCTGGTATCTACTGTGGCCTTTTGCAACAAGTCTTGCCTTATATCTGGATTTTTCAAATCCTGTTGTTCCTTCTTTCTTCTTGAATACCCATTTATGCCTAACAACTCTTCCCTTTAGGAAGCTTCACTAAATCCCATGTACAATTCTTTAGCAATCATCCACATACCAAATCATTGCAGTAACAACCTCCGAGTAAGTAGATGACTCTAGATTAGAATCTATGTCCTCTGCAATATTCAAAGCATAAGCTACCAAATTAGCCTCTACATATCTCTAAGGAAACCTAACTTCTCTCCTAGGTCTATCTTTAGCAATCGAGTATTGTGGTTGTGGTGGTGCAGAAATAGGCCGAGAAGTAGGCTTTGGTGTAGAACCCAAACCAATCTCAAACTCCACCTGCATGCTTGATTTCTGTTGTGCTTTATCAGATGAAGTATTAGAAGATAAGTCATGCACATAGCTTTTTCATCAAAGATTAAAGCTCTACTAACAATGACTTTCATTCAGGATACCACAACTTATACCCCTTGACATTAAGCTTAAATCCAAGGAATATACATTTCAAAGATCTAGACTTCAAGTTTCCATTGCCAACATTAGCATATGCAAGACATCCAAAAATTTTCAACTCAGAATAATTTGCAGGAGTACTAACCATACATCTTGCGGAGTCTTCTTCTCAATTGCAATTGATGGAGACCTATTAATCAAATAACATGTTGTAGAAGCTGCTTTAGCCTAAACAATTCAGTAACTAAGCATTAGAAAGTATACATGACTTTCTCTATAATAGTTTATATGCATTATTCTACTACACCGTTTTGTTGGTGTGCCAGGAACTATTAGATGTCTCACAATTCCCTCTGTCTTACACAGAACATTAAACTCATTAGAACAGAGTCTAAACCATTATTAGCACGAAGGACACTTTACTATTCTGTTGTTTCTCAATCATTGTCTTTTACTCCTTAAATATGGATAAAACATCATTCTTTTGTTTCAGAAAAATACTCAAACTCTTCTAGAGAAGTCTTCAATGATAGTCAGCATGTAAACAGTACCTCCACTTGAAGGCACTTAGACGGACCCTAAAGATCAAATGGATGTAATGAAGAGTACCCTTTGTATGATGAGTACCTATGATGAATCTGACTCTTTTTTGCTTCCTAAAGATGCAGTGTTCACAAAACTTCAATTTGTTGATGTCTTACCCATTTAAATTTCCTCTTCTACTCAATTTAACCATACCGGTTTCACTCATATGCCCTAAATGCATATGCTAAAGTCTAGTAGCATCTTCATCTAACAAAAAGGAAGAAGTGACAGCTGCATCACCTACTATCACAGAACCCTGGAAAACATATATTTTAGCATTCCTTTTCTTTCCTTTCATCACGACAAGAGATCCTTTAATGATCTTCAAAACTCTACATTCACCAGTATATTTGTACCCTTTTGTATCAAGAGTCCTCAATGAAATCAAATTTCTCTTCAAGTCAGGCACATATCTCACATCAGCAAGAGTCTTAACAATAGAACCAAACATTTTGATTTTGATGGTACTTATACCTAAACCCTACAAGAAGTGTTATTACCCAATAAGACAACACCTTGGATACCTTTTCATATGTTGAAAACCAGTCTATTGCTACACATATGAAAAGTACAACAAGAATGCAAAATCAACTCCTCACTAGTCTAAGGATCATCATTACAAGCAAAAGAAGTTCTCCACCACTGTGGTCTTCAACAGCTACATTATCTTCAGTTGATTTTTGTGGTTGTTTCCCTTTGATTTTTAGCAACTTTTTTTTTTTTCTGCAACTTATGGCATTCAATTTGATATGTCCTTTCTTTTTGTAATATCTACAGATCTTATCCTTATTTTTTTTTATTTTGATCTTC